>JAOWCC010000197.1:0-189414 GCA_030867875.1 Actinernus sp. WN-2022 | reverse complement strand
CCCCTCACAAACTATAAATAATGAACACTCCCTTAGATCAAAGCGCAACCAATTTAGAGCAAAGCACTTTTGCCGACATAATCAACAAAAAACAATTTAGAGCAATGGGGGCCACCAAGCAGGCTTTGCCGTTGGCTGGCTCTTAATAGAAACGGAGGTGTTTATCCAATTTAGAACAAAGATAAATGGGCCCCATCCCTTGGTCTTAGAGAAACAACCCCCTTATTATGTTCGCCTTCGAGGTTTGTAGTTCGGACATCGAACTTCTTTAGTGCTCCAGTAATCGTATACACTTTTCTCAAGCTTTGACTAATCGTACTTGCAAACTTTTTAAACATCATCGCCAGCAAATGAAAACCACAACCAATGGCGGAACGCAGAGCACATGTTTGTAAAGTGGTGCGCGCGCATCATGTATTTACCAGTTCCCCAATCTCGTACCCAGATCCCATTTGTTTCTTACTGCGCATGCTCGACGATAAAATAGGGCTCTGGAAGAATTCGATTTTTGTGTATTCTGATTGGCTGTTCTGAACAATGCAATTTCACCGAAAGTCAAACATAAAGTAATTTATTTGGACAAATGCATTGAAAATTGGGGGTATCTAAACGCTAAAAACCGTTGGATTTTACCTAAATGGTTGTCGATCTCTTCAGGGATGCTTAGATATTTGCTTGCATTCCTATCAAATCACTTCAGTGGCCAATTCAAATCGCATACAGTACATGAATTCGAAAATCGAACCCAACCGGCAGTAACAGTTGATATAGCAGAGGGATTTACCGTAACAGATAGGTAATACTACGCATTCCCACATTAACAACATGTTCGTCGGTGCTCTATAGGCAGAAATCTCTTAAACTTGTGAACTGGCACTGATCGCTTAAATGGGCTATGCCATTAAAAATCCGCACCCCCCCTATCGAGGAATCATATTTTTACCAAAAATGCAAAACCCCTGAAGAAATTGGAAAATGTGCTATACCCCTGAAGAAATCCACCGAAAATGGTCCGATTATGTCGACCCCCTGAAGAATTCCATGCTCTGATCGGGTTTAACCCCTGAAGAATTTAATATTTTTGGGGTGAACCCCTAAAGAATTCCTCAAAATTTTTTTCTAGACTTCTGAAGAAATCCAAAGAAATCCAAGTTCCTCGATAGGGGGGGGTACATTTTTTTAATGGAATAGCCCAATATAAGCGTTTGTACTGCTGAGAATGCAACGAACTCCAGCCTTCAAGGAGCTAAATACGAGAGAATCGCAAGTAAAAATGCCTTGACTTGCTTCTATGGTGTATTCAGTTGCTGTTTGTGTGGTCATCGGGCTCAGGTAAGGCAATTTCAGCGATCAGTTTTCGATCCCCATGAATCCTCTTCACGCGCGCGTGTACTGGAATCTGTGATGTCTGACGAATCCACCGATACCGAAATACGAGCCTGATGCATGAAAATTAAGCCTTAAACTCCAAACTAAAAACGGCAGAAGATGAAGAGACTCCCTAAGGCTTGCCCTGACACTAGCAAGCAAAATGTCACTATCAAAATACCGGGCGAACTTCCAAATCTAAACCAAAATCGACTTCTCAGGTGACGTAATGATAAGCATGCGCAGAGTTGCCGTAAGTCCGTGATTCGCGGACTTCCGGAATCGGGTTCTTCCAGAGCCTTATTTTATCGTCGAGTATGCGCAGTAAGAAACAAATGGGATCTGGGTACGAGATTGCCAGTTCCGGCCAAGATAATTTATTCTTTTTCACCTGGGAAAGCACAGGTAGCCCACACATGATTAGGATGCGTTTCTCCTTCGTCGAATGCATTAAATACGTTTACGTGCAGTAAAATCTAACTTTATAAAACACCATTTAATAGGTGCAGTATGGGACCGACATTTTCCCCCTTATTAGGGTTTAAGGACCGTTTGAGGTGTCGTACGCGTTTTTACCACAATTGCCGGTAATCTCGCGATCTGATTGGTTGATGTGCGGTGGTAAATGAGAGTCCAGACAACGGTGCTGACGCGAGAAAGTTATAGACAACGCTGGCTCTTTCAAAGCTGTCACGCTTTGTAACGAAACTTACTTATACGTTTTCTAATATTGTTGTAAAAAAACAAATTTCCTCTGGTTTTCCGTGGTGTGGACTCTTATTTACCACGATTTACGTCATCACATGGTCAAAATTTGTTGTGGACTCACTTGTCTCCGCCTCGTGAGTCCACAACAAATTTTGACCATGTGATGACGTAAATCGTGGTAAATAAGAGTCCACACCACGGAAAACCAGAGGAAATTTGCTAAATACCCCGACGTAGTTGCTGATAATTGGCCCCAATTGATAACAATTGAGATCAATTAGTTAATTGATTATCAGCAATTGATCATAAAAATTGATAGCCGAAAACTCTGTGAGTGCAATTGATAATATTAAATCGATAGACAATATAATTGACCTACATCATTATGACGTCTGAATCAAAACAATCTATTGTTTAAACGCTAAGGATCACGGTCGTGGGAGGGGGACAAAACAGCAACAACACAAATGCATTTTGTAGAACGTAGAATAGCGGTAACAGCTACCAAATACGGTAAATATTGTGGGATAAACATTGATCACGCCGGGCACGAATAACCGTAAAAACGGCGGGGTTGAGTGTAACATAAAACGTAAAAGTAACGCCATTTCCTTACTTCTACTCTAAATTTGACGAAATGTTGGCAGGTTGTTAACAAAGTAAGACTACATTTTTCGGGAGAATTGTTTCTGTATTGTGACGTTGTTGTGACGTCAGAAGGGGTGCCTCCTTTTTTGGTGAAAATTAACCTTTAAAAACACGTTTTCAAAATTATTACGTCATCAGAAAGCTTTTATGAAATATATTAATTTGTCGAAAATTTGAACTTTTTACGATAAACATATTCAAAGTTATGGACGATTTACTGTTTTTATGACGTCATTATTAGTTTGGCGTGAAAATGTTTGGCGGGAAAATTACCAAAATTCAAACTTTAATAACTTTCGTTTACTTCAACCCATCGATACCGGGTTTTCGATTATTTCATTCTCATGAACAAGAGATTTTAAAAAGATATAATAAAACGTTTTTAGAGGTAATAAAAATTTATAAGAAACCTATTAGAAAAGGATATATGACGTCATTCTGACGTCATAATGATGGCTATATTAGTTTAACTTATCAGACTATGCTTTGTTTACACTCCTTTATACACCTACCAAAATTCATTCTTCTATGTCGAAAACTTTTAAATATATATATAACCCGCCGTTTTTACGATCATTCGTGCCCGGCGTGGAGCAGATTTAGTTCAAAATTATATTGTTCAAGTCGATTCTGTCCCCCTCATAAACAAGCCCTGTCAACCCAGACAACCAGGACAACCAACACAACACTGTCAATCCATTTTATTTTAAAAAATAACCCTGTGGTCAACCAAGGCAACCCTGTCAACCAAGTCAACCCTGTCAACCAAGTCAACCCTGTCAACCCTGTCAACCAAGGCAACCCTGTCAACCCTGTCAACCCTGTCAACCAAGTCAACCCTGTCAACCCTGTCAACCCTGTCAACCCTGTCAACCAAGTCAACCAAGTCAACCCTGTCAACCCTGTCAACCCTGTCAACCCTGTCAACCCTGTCAACCCAGACAACCCTGTCAACCCAGACAACCAGGGCAGCCAACACAACACTGTCAATCCATTTTATTTAAAGAAATAACCAAAGCAACCAACACAACACTGTCAATCCATTTTATTTAAAAAAATTACCCTGTGGTCAACCAAGTCAACCCTGTCAACCAAGTCAACCAAGTCAACCCTGTCAACCCTGTCAACCAAGTCAACCCTGTCAACCCTGTCAACCCTGTCAACCAGGGCAACCAACACAACACTGTCAATCCATTTTATTTAAAAAAATAACCCTGTGGTCAACCAAGGCAACCCTGTCAACCAAGTCAACCCTGTCAACCCTGTCAACCAAGGCAACCCTGTCAACCCAGACAACCCTGTCAACCCAGACAACCAGGGCAACCAACACAACACTGTCAATCCATTTTATTTAAAAAAATAACCCTGTGGTCAACCAAGGCAACCCTCTCAACCCTGTCAACCAAGTCAACCCTGTCAACCAAGTCAACCCTGTCAACCCTGTCAACCAAGGCAACCCTGTCAACCCAGACAACCAGGGCAACCAACACAACACTGTCAATCCATTTTATTTAAAAAAATAACCCTGTGGTCAACCAAGTCAACCCTGTCAACCAAGTCAACCCTGTCAACCCTGTCAACCAAGTCAACCCTGTCAACCCTGTCAACCCTGTCAACCAAGGCAACCCTGTCAACCCAGACAACCAACACAACACTGTCAATCCATTTTATTTAAAATAATAACCCTGTGGTCAACCAAGTCAACCCTGTCAACCCTGTCAACCCTGTCAACCCTGTCAACCAAGTCAACCCTGTCAACCCTGTCAACCAAGGCAACCCTGTCAACCAAGTCAACCAAGTCAACTCTGTCAACCAAGTCAACCCTGTCAACCAAGTCAACCAAGTCAACCCTGTCAACCAAGTCACCCAAGTCAACCAAGTCAACCAAGTCAACCCTGTCAACCCTGTCAACCAAGGCAACCAAGGCAACCCTGTCAACCACGTCAACCCTGTCAACCCTGTCAACCCTGTCAACCCTGTCAACCCTGTCAACCCTGTCAACCCTGTCAACCCTGTCAACCCTGTCAACCCTGTCAACCCTGTCAACCCTGTCAACCCTGTCAACCCTGTCAACCCTGTCAACCCTGTCAACCCTGTCAACCCTGTCAACCCTGTCAACCCTGTCAACCCTGTCAACCCTGTCAACCCTGTCAACCCTGTCAACCAAGGCAACCCTGTCAACCAAGTCAACCCTGTTAACCAAGTCAACCCTGTCAACAACCAGGGCAACCAACACAACACTGTCAATCCATTTTATTAAAAAAAAAACATGTGGTCAACCAAGGCAACCAGGACAACCCAGACAACCAGGGCAACCAAGGCAACCCTGTCAACCAAGGCAACCCTGTCAACCAAGGCAACCCTGTCAACCCAGCCAGCGCACGGCCACAGCATGTGCAAGAGGGTAATACCATATATAAGCTGAGTTGGATGGACTCTGGATTTTTGCATTCTAGGTATGAGATTGTAGAGGGCAGGTCTGCATGGTAAGGGGGAGTTTATTGGTCCAAGCCAGTGGTGTTGGGAGGCCTTGAAAACAGGGGGACACACTTTGTCTAGCGGGGCAGAATGGTGCATTCTGGGATATTTTCTGGCAATACCATCTGTAAACTGGAACTAAAAGTGGGGGAGCGGCCTCCCTAAGCCAGTGGTCCCAGCAGAACCCCGTGGGCAAATTGCGATGGAGTTTCCAAAAAGTCTCCATCCTCACTTGAGTCATTTTTTTTTATATTCCCCACTTGAAATTACGCTCTTTCGTCTTTAGTGGAAATGACATATAGTCTCCATCGTATGGCATCGTATTATAGCATATTCCTATTACGGCATGTTCTGATATTCTCTGGTATGATTTCATGGCGCGAAATTAAAACGTTGTACCTTTAAATTGCGGAACGTCGTGAGCAAACCCAGAAATTTCGTGCTATGTTTTCTTTCCGTTCGGAGATATACCAGATCTAAACAAAAAGATCGCAGATAACGCTTAAAACGGAAATAAACAATGCCCTCTGCAAAGAACCAATCAGAGAACAGCTTGTAAGAGCTGCGTTGTGACTCCAACTATCCCTAAATGGAAAACACGCTTGGAATAATGGTTATGGTTAATTTTTGGGAAATATTGATAAGATCGAGGTAGACTGGTACGTGTCAAAGGAATTTGATGCGCCATTTGCATTCTTCTTGAATCCATGAATTCGTGCACTGAACAACCAACAGTGGAACAGGTTAAAATATTTGTGTAAATTTATAAAGAAGTTCCTGTCTAATTCAGCCTATTGCTATTAGACTTGTCGTAAAGATGAGCGACTCAGAAGGTAAGTTCGGAGCAACTTGCAAGTAGAATAGTCGGCTGGTATTAGCCGAGCTCGAATCATGAATCATGAAAATTATATAGTTTTTAATACTAGCCAGTTTGGAACAGGAATTGTGGTAATCTCACGGCAGCGGCGGCCATCCATCCCCTAAAGTCGAAAGGTCTTGTAAAGTTCAGATAGGAATCGCCCACTTGATCGAGTCGTAGAGAAACGTACGTATGGTCTATATATGGACCTGATCTAAAAACCTGATCCCCAAATTTAAAGAAAACCTAAATATTTTAAACCCCAAATCATTCAAAGAACGAGTCTAAATACACCTGAAATATAATGGAGAAATTAGCGAAGTTTTCTAGCGTATCTTTATGCACCTATCAATGTTATTTGGGGGGGGGGGGGGGGGGGGCAAGGGGTGGGGATTATTTAACAAATAAAGAAGCCTTAGCCATGTTTTATACTATCATAAAACACGATGGGCATTTGAGAACATGAGAGAAATGTTAAAGCACAAGCCGAAGGCGCGTGCTTTCAACATTTCTAGAGTGTTCTCAAATGACCAGAGTGTTTTATGATAGTATAAAACATGGATTTAAGGCTTCTTTATCTGTTTTATAATATAGATTTACGCGCGCGATGAAAGGAAACCGCCAGTTGAAAACTATATAACACGGCTAACCATGTTATATACTCTGATAAAACATGGCTTCTTAGCCAATCAGAGCGCGCGTACTATCGTATCTATATTATAATATCTAATATATATTAAATTTGCTTGCTCAGCCAGTCTGTACCATGCAATGCAATGGAGTGAGATTTTCCCCATGCTTTATACAACGTCAACAGGGAAAAACAAGTATCATAACTTCGGTATGGACTGAGCAAGCAAGTTTAAAAAGATATGGGAAGTTATGGACCTCTGACTGACCAATAGCTCACAAAATTACTTAGTCATATAATAATGATTGTTACTAACTGTTTTAGCAGGTTTCTTGGTGTTGCAGGTCACCACATGACATAAAACAAAGAACACTATTACGTAGTTCCAAAGCGAAACAATACCTTGCAATACAAAGATTACCCTAACCCCAGAAAACACCTGTATCTGATACCTTATTTTAATGTCCAGTAAATCGCCATTTTTTTCAACTCCCATTTCCACCTTTTATTACAGTAATGATATGTTATTGTATATTAATTGCTGTGATATTTATTGTACTACTGGGTTCATTTCTTAATTAGTTTGACTTACTTTACACACTAAGGGTCACCAAGTAATTATTAAGTTTATGAAATATGGTAATTAAGTCATTCATGGGTCAAGATTTAGGTTGCTGAAATTGGAATATCAACTCCATAACAACAATAACATTTGCTTTCAGAATGAACACTATTCAAATTAGGGCATATTATCATTTTGAAGTAGTTTAATAAAGAAATAAAACCTACTTTTAGAGAAGATACATGTTTATAACAGTAAGATTAAAGGAAAATGTTTTATTATTTTACAAACAAAATTAAGATAAACTATAGTTAATTGATATTGCAATATGGCAGCATGCATGGTTACCACATGGCTAAATTTGAGTCTTGTCTCCTTATTGAATGAAATTGGCACTGCATGTACATGTATACACATGCATGCAGGTTGTAATATCTGAAGCTTAACTGGGAATTTAATAGTTGGTTATTCATGAAAGATGAATACATGTACAATGCCGGATGTTTAAAACTTTGATTGTAGCAAGTGTACAGCAATTATCACTTTAAAATAGGCCAGTTTATGTTTGGGTTAATTTTGGCCATGATATGATATATATCAGTATGTACATGTAATTGATATTTTCTTTTAAATTTCATTGTCAATAATATGTTTTTTCCTTAGGAAACTGCATGTGCTCCATTTACATCACAAATGGGATATTATTATCATGTATCACCAGAAGCATTCAAGGGGACACACATTCCAATGTTTTGGAATGCCTGGTTTAGGTGCCACAAAAAGGGAGAGGCTTCCTGATCTGGAGAAGCTGTAGTAAACCTCTTTGACAGATGTTTCACTGATTGGAATGTAAGTGATATTAGTTCATTGCCTACCTTTTTTTCCGTTAGATTTTTTGTGTAGGATCATGCCTGAGAAAATTGCTATTGTTTTACATTGTACATGTATACATTCAGGTGTTCAAATAATAATATTAATTCACACAATATTTTAACTTTGAAGACCCTTTTTCCAAGCCCATGGTGCTTTGCGCCAATGTTTTGTTTAGCTTGTTTACCAACGGCCACATAAATAAAAGGCTAGCTTTTAGTCAAAACTAAAATGCTCTCGATTGGTTATCAGTTTCATAAACGAAGTACACGTGTATATGCATTGGGTAAAAAAAATCATAATTTCTACCAGATTAAAAACCCAATCGTGCCCATGAATTTTTCCTGCATGCTTCGAATATGATTTGAACAGTACTTGGCAGGAAGCCCATTATATTTGGAATTCGGTTTACGAGTGCAACTTTTGACAATCTACAAACAAACAAATACTCTTGGTAGCTTGTTTTCATATCTCCAGCATTGTTTGGCTGTATTTGCAGATCTCTACTTTCCTTGTGAATGATATATTTTGAGTGGAGTGCTGAAGAATTATTTGTCGAGTTGCTTTGCCTTCTTCAGCATTCCTCTACTTGCCATTCTAGACTGGTATTCAAATATATATTTGACGAAAATTTCATTTTGAAAGGTATAAACTATATTACAAAATTTAAGGCAAAAGAATGTCAGTTAAACATATACTGTATATATATAATTATGTTACTACTCTAGACATAATTACGCAATGGCCCAAACTAGAGATGGCTTTCAAAAGATTCGAGAGTCACACAATAACAAGACTGATCTTTCTAATTTTCCTAGCCTACAAAAATATTTGCATGTGCAAAGCACCACAGGCTTGTACAGAGGGTCTTTAAGTTCATTGTCATACAAAACTCACTGCAGCCTTAATTGCTATAAACTGGGACTGAAACTGGCCTTATGAGATACGCATGGTGCATACACATATCAGTATAAAAATAATAATTCTGCTGTTTTTTTAATGAGCTGCATTAAGGGGGCTGTGTAACAGACTGTGAGAGACGTTATATTTGCTGTCTGTTATATTTGATTTCGACATGAACTGACAAACCTCTCACCCATGTGGTATGTTTAAAATCAAAGCAAATATGCAAAATGGCTAACAAACTGTGTGCATGTGTGTATATATATATATATATACAGTCAATGCCAAAAAGGTTGTCCAGCAGAACATAATATAATACTATAATATCCATTGTTTTGGGCTATTGTCTAGACCAAGACAATAGGCCAAAACAATGGATATTAAAGTATTATATTATGTTCTGCTGGACAACCTTTTTGGCAGCGACTGTATATATATATATATAGATATATATATAGATACTGCATGTATATAAATCTTCAGCACAGTAAAAAATACAGGTTATTTATGTTTTAAATCGTTTAACTGTCATTTGTGTTGAATTATGTATATATATATATATATATATATATACAACTGTATACAGCAAATTGCAAAAATTATGGCACATTCTGTTCAATATAAATATATATCAGAAACACATCTAAAATTATGGGATGGTATTACTGATATTTTTTTCAAGTTGCCTACCCTCAAGGCCTTCTGAAAAAAATATCAGTAACTCCATCCCATAATTTTAGATATGTTTCTGATATATATTTATATTGAACAGAATGTGCCATAATTTTTGCAATTTGCTGTATATATACATATATATTGATATGACATCCTTTAACTCATCATATAATCCATAGGATTTGGCATGAAACAATAAACAGGAATTAAACAAGCTAAAACTTTTCTTTGCGATATTTCAACTTTATTCAAAAGTCTTTTTTAAATTAAAAGTCGAAATATTGACAAAGAAAAGTTTCAGCTTGTTTAATTCCAGTTTGTTGTTTTATTTATATACAACAAAGGGCTAAGTTCAAATTTTATGCAGATAAATAACTTTTCGAATAAAAATGGATGTTTTAAAACATAATGGGGTGCATAGAGACATTGTGTTGAAATAAATTAAGCTACTGAGAAGAGGCTGATGCTAAATTATAGCAACAAAACTCAGGTTTATCCAACCTTGGGCTAGAGCTCATTGAGACCATTTATTCTGTACATTATTTCAGTAGTGCAACTACATTGTACATGTACTTGTTTGTTTCATGAGCTCATGCTAATGTACATCCCAAACAATAATATATTTTTTTAGCATATTTAACTAGATAATTGCAATTGTTATGTAATGTTCAATGCACAGCTAATTGTAGCTAATATAAAACTTGTAACATACCAAAAGCCAGAACACATTGGTATTGATTAAAGTTGGAATCCAATTACAGTGCTACTACTGAAAGTGGGGCCACTTAGACAACGAGAACCAATCACATTGCAGAACGAAAATAAAGCATTACAACTTTGGTGACTTTAGCCAATCAACAGTGTTATATTGTTTAGGATACATGTATGTTAAAACCCAAAAACTAAACAACCAAATGACCGAACACCATTCCGGTTAACTAACTAGTACAACAAACAGCTAGCAAAGAACAATGCTACTTGACTTGGCGGAAATCTGAATATGCTTTGTTTTCGTTCTACAATGTGATTGGTTCTCATTGTCTAAGTGGCCCCGCTTTCAGTAGTCGCACTGTAACAGCCACCAACAGAGTGATGACTTATACATTGTGCAGTACCATGACATAGCCTCTTTAAATTAATATAGGTACTGTATGTTTTGAATTAAGAAACCATAATCCTACTATATAATTATCATTTGCATGTGGCCTTTTTAACAGTCATCTCTTAGCAATTAGTTTTGGTCTTTTATATTTTTTTATTAATGTAGTTTATTTCCAGGTGAGAGCAGTTATGTTAGCAAATTTGTACTAGCAATGTCATATGTTGCAATAATAAACATTTAAATACTAAATATCAGTAATAAGGTCTTTTTGTGCATGTGCTTATTTTACATTTTGGCTTAATATGTGTCAGTTGAGATTGTTTAGTGTCTCTCCCTTGCTCTGAGAGTTTTTCTCCTGTTCTCTGGTTTTCCTGCATGACACTTGTCAGAGTTTTCCTGATTAAATATGTTGGAAAACTAGGATTTCCAAGCTCTCTCTGTTTTAAAATAGCATAAAGAAATACATTAGCATAATGTAGCACTGAATTTTGAGTTTTTTTAATGGCATGTGAACAGCTGTTAAAGAGTGGTCAAAGTCATGACCTGGCTAAACCTACACCTCTATTAAGTAGGCATGGCCACCTATGTGCAGTCCCATTGAGTGATGTTTTTTTATTTAAACCTTTTTTTCTTGACATTTTCTCAAAAGCAAAGCTCATCAAGGGAGATTATGTCGTCATTAATTACAACAATAGTGGAGACTGCAATTACAGTACTTAATATTTAACAAAGTTAACATTGATTACAATACAAATATAGAAAAATAGCATTCAACACATGCAACTTGAGACCTCATTGAACAATTACAGGCAATCGATCCAACTGATTAAGTTTTCAGGTGCTTTTAGTTATTTGTTGTATGTAGATAGGTACTTTACGTGAGAATGCTGGGTGTCTTGCTTCGTTGCACTTTTTGGGCCCTGTATGTTTATTTTGGCAATTTTTTAAATTTATTATTGTCGTTGTTGTTATAAGTATTATTATCATTGAATGAAACCTGCAGTCTTTCCTTTCCACATTAATAACATTTTCAAGCTATGACGCTAACGCCGATAACCTCTTTCAGTTACTTAACTGGAATAAACAAGACCGACAACGAAAGGTCAGTAAATCGATTTTAATGTACAAAGTGTTACATAATGAAGCTCCTGAATATTTGACCTCCAGGTTTATCAATCGGAGTGATGTTGCGTCATATAACTTGAGAAACACAGATGGCAAGCTGGCAGTGCTGTACGGCCCCGCAAATGATCCCAGGCCCGCAAATGATCCCGGCCGGCAAATGATCCCAAAATCGTCCCGCAAATGATCCCGGCCCGCAAATGATCCCAAAATCGTCCCGGAAATGATCCCAGCTGAAAATACAGAATGGCAACGGATTTTGGATTGCGAGACTTTTTATTTGGATTTCTATATGTTTTTATCTTATGCTTATAACTTTGCATATATACAATTCTTTTTTTATATTTTTCAATCAAAATACACTGCATGATGAAAATAGTCATCCCAAAATACCAGTACGTGTTAGTAAGTAATAGACGCCGCTTTCTTTGTAAAATCATCAATCTACTGTATTTTTAAAGCAGCTCAAATTAAAACCAGCCCGCTCAAAACACAGGAAAACCTGGGCTCCTTGAATATTATTCCGGAAAACGTTTGACGCGATACTTTTAATTAAAATTGCATTTATAGCTCCTTTGTTTGAGAGCCATGTTTTAGTAATGAAAAGAGGAGCATTGTAGTCGACTACCGCTAGTTGATTTGCCTAACATTTCACTATCAAGAAAGCAAGAGAAAGTCTAATCTGGGTTGTCGAGATTATCCTATTTTGATTGATTAAAAAAAAGAAAGTCAAACAACAATTTTGTGAAATCCTATCTACTGTTTAATGACATCTTGGACTGACAACTGTTTAATGACGTCTTGGACCGACGTAACGACTGTTTAATGACGTCTTGGACTGACGACTGTTTAATCATATTCATACTAGCCTGCCTGCCGGCTCTTCCGTCTGTAATGTGGTGACCCAATCCGAAAAAAAAAACGACCGAAAAAATTGCAGAAGAGCCGGCAAGCAGGCTACATTCATACAATCCGTCATCGGTAAACGCCGCATCGGCAATATAAAACTAGTAAACATATGCGTAAATCTGATGCGTAATCATGACAAAATTGTACACCTATCATTTTGAATTATACAGAAACGGCAACGCAGACGTCAATGACAACCATTGATAAAATACATACTTGCGGGTATTATATACAGTGGAACCCCGCCTTACGGATACCCCAAAGTTACTTGCAGTTTTCGGCTAGGTCCATTTTCTGTAAAATATATCCCGTTATTATGGACACCCGCGACACCCGTTAGTACGGATACTTTCTCTGGTCCCTTCGGTGTCCGTTATAACGGGGTTCCACTGAATACAACAAAACGGAACGGTAACGTAAATCTACCTGATCCTAAATTGCCAACAACAATTCTGTTAAAATCGCTTGATTGTTTTGGACTGGCAATCAGCCATGTCACTGGGTCATGTCTCACATGCCAGGATAATAATTGCAGTCTTCGCAGTATTTCATGGCATCAGAATATACCCGTACCTCTTTCTTGTTCTTTTTGTCATCCTCATCTCCTACCGAGGAAACGCTCAGACAATAAAGTATAAGCAATAGCACAATAAGAAGTAGCGAGGGTTTCTCCATTTTGCATTTGTAAACACTGAAGGAACTGTCACACAACTAGACCACCTACAAGGCGTTGATTCCCACCGAAACCACAGGCGACCCACTAATTTGTTGTCGGCAAGTTATCATCAGTTATATATTACGCAAGCGTTTCATAGTGCAGAGACGGTCGTTTAAACAGTAAATTGGATTTCTAAAAATTGCACATGTTTTTTGTTATCTAAGTACCGCGTGAAACGTAGACTAAGTGTTTGTGATAGATTTTTCAAGGAATCCAGCTAAACTTTTTATTGGCTATTATTTAACATGTTGCTAAAGTTAAAGAAAAATATACGCAAAATGATAATAAGCATAAGAAAACCATATGAAGAATTGCAAATCTGAAAAGTCTC
This sequence comes from Actinernus sp. WN-2022, assembly GCA_030867875.1. NCBI lineage: Eukaryota > Metazoa > Cnidaria > Anthozoa > Actiniaria > Actinernidae > Actinernus > Actinernus sp. WN-2022. The sequence goes on along the minus strand of JAOWCC010000197.1, from coordinate 175,530 downwards.
GCAATCCAAAATCCGTTGCCATTCCATATTTTCAGCCGGGATCATTTCCGGAACGATTTTGGGATCATTTGCGGGCCGGGATCATTTGCGGGACGATTTTGGGATCATTTGCGGGCCGGGATCATTTGCGGGCCTGGGATCATTTGCGGGGCCGTACAGTGCCGCTCCCCCGCACCGACTTTTATAAAAGGAGTTTCAGTTACAGTGGGGCGGTACTGTGGAATAGCTTGCCATCAGACCTTAGACAGACGTCATCACTGACAACTTTTAAATCTCAAATACGCTGCCATGATTTCTCGGGGTGAGCACTTAAAGACACGGCGTCCTTGTAAAGCAGGGAAATTTTATTTATTTTTAGTTTTTATCATATTATAGTAGTAGTAGTAGTATATAGCCATTTCCATAATTTGTATTTTTATGACTCCTCAAGGACCTACCGTGTATAAATAAAGTTATCTTATCTTATCTTATCTTATCTTATCTTATCTTATCTTAACCCCCACCTCCCGGGAAATGCGCACGGAAATGCTTTTCAGTATTGACCACACACGGGACATTTACCAGTTGAAACTAAAGTTATATCTTTTTAGTCGGATTAGGTAGGTCCTCTTCTACCTCGTCTAAGTCTGTGGGTTCACTTAGAGGACTCTTTTGAACTGCTTTCAGAGCGTTCAGAGTCCTCGTCATCTACTGGATATCGCCCAGCCCCTCGAATGCTCTCGGTATTCTCTAATCGGACTCCACCTTCCGGACTGGCACTTGCGACGCCGGTAACCTCGAAGCTCACTCCATTTTCTAAAGGTTGAATATCGATTTGCCTTGCGTTGCTTATATCAGAGCCACGTAGACTAATGAACTCCCGGAATGAACTCCGCCATGTTGATCAAGCTGTGTTTCACATGGTACTACTTTCCTCTAATACGTCTAAGGTAATCCATAAGCATTACAATACTTGAAGTGATGGTGGACCGAACTCCTCGACAAGGCAAAGCTCCACATACACGTGGTCAAACAGCTCTTGAGTTGAATATCCGGCTTGGTGAAATGTAAACGTCATGATTGAACATATGCAGGCAGCACTGCCAAGACAATTACATTAGGAAAATTACACCGGCTTTATTACTATTCTCTTCTCTAAATTCTCTAAACTGTCATATATTAAGTGGAAATTCCTAATCTTATTATCGGCCGTATTAAAATTTCCGACTGTCGCCATTACTTGATTTATAATTCCATGGATAACGTCACCTATCAACGCAATATACTTGGCTCCTTTAGTTGCATAATTGCATAAAGGAACGTCTACATGCATGCAGTCAGTGCTGGAACTGTAAAATATATGCTTTTTAGTCGCCGTGTCGTGTACGAATAGACCATAAAACAAACGAATAGACCATAAAACAAACTGCGGTTGGCTCGTTTGCTTAGTAGGGGTTCAGTTCGAATGCGACGCAGGCTATAACTTGCCCTGAGTTCACTCGTTTACATATCCTCGATAGGCGGGAGCCAGAGTAAAAACATCCTAAGTTACATTTTGTGGGCCTTCGACTTTTTTTTGCCATTTTTGGTGTACACTATTTACAATGTTTATTACATTGGAAAACGTTGAAATAATATAACCACTACATTTAAGATAATTTTCTGTTCTTTCAGGTAAATTGAGCTGTTCTGTAGTTTGATGCGCTTGAAGTAGAAAAATTTGGCGTTTAGAAGTGTCTACCTTACCACAAATAAATAAAATGTAATCTCATTATCTTTGTAACCGCAACTCCAATGAAACTGAAACTAGCTTGACATGAAGTTTGAGTACATGTCTTTCACCTTATGGAATGAAGTATTTTTTCCTGACACCACTTTGGAATTGTAGCTCTCTAAAAGAAATCGGTCAGAGGCCCACAAGTCAGGGTTTCCCTATCTCGGTTAATATCAGTCTGATTACGCAATCGAACCTATCTTTGTAAAGGATTCGTTGAGTGTATTGTAAAACTGAAATTATATTTGAAATCGGTTAAATATTCGCAAAGTTAGTGCAGTTTCAATTTCCGTCCCTTTTCATCAAAACAACCAACAGTAAGTCCTGGGTCTCAGTGGTCTTTTGGAGAGAGAGCGTGCGCGCATGAAAATAACAAATGCATAAACTGGTACCGCATATGTTCAGTATACGAAGTTTGCTAAATAGAGATTCGAGGTTGAAATCCAGATTAATTGTTACCATGGTAACCTAGTGCATCACCGCTTTATTGGCTCTCCGATTAACTCAAGCACATACGTTAAGGCCTGGTTCGTTTAACGGAAAATAGATTTACCGTAAATAAATGTTTATAACAAGAATAACATTGTAAACAAAGTCTATTCACACCATGCACAATACTAATATTCACTTCCTTAAATTCGTCAAGTGGATAATTGTCGTATCACGTGATCGATGACGTCATAATTAGAGAAAATGGTTGAAGTCAGGAGCCCATGGACTCCTGTTTAAGTGAAATGCGGTTGTGAGTATAACATATGAATAGAAAGTAACCCTGTTAAAACAATCCTCTTCCAACAGTGTTTAGACCACGCTTAGGAAACATGACTACATGTAAAGATAAGGAAATATTAAGGTACAAAAAAAGTCATATTTTCGCCGCTTAATAATTCGTTAACGAAACATTGTAGTCATCTTTTCTAAGCTGAAATAGGTAAAAGGCTTTAACCTTAACCATATCCACTTATAGACCCTATGCATAAGTCCTGGTAACTAGCATGTCAACGAGGCCGGTAGGTCCTCTGGAATGTTGAAATTGAAGCGCCCGGGGAGTTGTGAAATGCACTGAACAAATGTTCAGTGAAACAATGCCGTTAATTTGCTATGCGCCTGGCTGGTGTACTATAAAGAAAAAGAAAGGATAAATGAGGACAGATTAGCAACATTTTTCAACTAAACAATCATGTTCAACACGTTTCACACCTCCTGCTAGCATTTCAACATTCCAGAGGACCTACCGGCCTCTTTTTCGTGTTGTGACCGCGCGAGTGCGTATTATCCTCACTGTTTTTGATTTACTGATTTCGTGGTCTAAGTCGCGTGACAGAGCACGTGACACGTTTTACTGCACACACACACCACAGGAAGTCAAGAATGCCGATATCTATTATCGTGAGAAACTTGGAGCAATTACTGTATACTGTATATAGGTAAGTATAGTAAATGATTGTTAATATTAGGGTTGGGTTTCTTCTCTCTTTATACTTAATGTAATATTTAAAATAAGTTCGTTTCGATTCAGATCCTCATTTCTGGCTAAGCGATTCCTAGGTTGGACGTATGTGCCTGTGAATCAATAATGATCCTTAGGTTGAAAGCTTAGTTCAGAAGTTATGGGCTTTCCCGTCCCGAACCCGAAAGAGAAATGCCTGGGAAAACTCACTGTACCACAACAACCAAAAAGTCGGCTGCGTTGCCAGCGTGGTCGTCCTGATGGTGTAGTGGTTAACCCATCGGTGAAAGAGAATATGACCGAAGAGAAAGAGATGGAGAAAGACCCCAAATGAAACATTTTTACCATGCACGTGACTGGAAAAAGTCAAGTTTCACCGAAAGGCGATCACTATATTATAAGGAAACGTTGAAGAAACGTGAGAACTATGCAACTTAGCAAGAACTATCTAGAGCGACTGGTTGGTAACGTTATAGAACCCAATGATTGAGTATAGTGATTAGTGGAATTTCAAAATGCAAATTATTTTCAAACTAAAACGAGTACTGTAGTTGTGTACATTATTTGCTTTATAAAGATTGTGACAGTCCATTTAAAGCGCTGATGGAATCGAACCACCCATACAGGAAAGACTTCCCGTACTCACCAGTGCACTTTTGTTCATGAATTATCACATCATGCATAAAACGAATATCGTATAGATATGCGGGAATTATTTGGCATCATAAAACATTACAGTAATATATTTATTAAGTTCGATCATGAAAAGATCAGCGTTTGAATTAGAGTAGCTCCAAAGCCGTTATTCCCTCCAGGCGCGAAATACGGCTGAGCCTTTCCAAATACAAATCAGTCGCACTTAATTGATTCAAAGCCGAACTTCAGTCTCATGCGCTTAAGGTATAGGGTCTAACAGGAAATGTTCCGCTGGGGTAATATCTGACATCTCTTGCTATTTGAAATTAAAATAACAAATTAACATAAACACTTGAATCGAACAATTGAACTATAAAAGTGTTTTTAAACTGTTCTTAAACACTGTAGATAGACATTACCAGTGAAGTATAGCATTTCAATTTGATCTTGCATCTTAGTTTGATCGCTGGGTGTCCGTCGCAGCAACTCAGCCTCTACAATAATCAAGGATAAACAAACAAGGCATAAAACGTTACTGCGTGCATTCAACGTAAACTACATGGCATGGAGGAAAGTATTTGTACCAAAATATGTTAACCTTCGCAAATAGTAAATAACGACAATGACAATAATAATGATGATGTAATAATTAACATATTTACGTAATGATAATAGCAAAATTAACATCCAAAACATGTATGACGTGCTTCCCTAATGCCAACAAATATGGTTTTCCATGAGTTGATGCTGTCCACACCTCAGACTGAGGTGTGGACAGCATCAACTCATGGAAAAGCCAAAAACGTGGTTATCTTACGTTTTATATACTTTATAGCACATTGTGGCAGGTATTAACACCTGATCACGTGATTGTCAATGCTCGCTTCCTGGCCGGACCAAAGCTTATCAGTCCTTCGAAGCCTGTTGTAATGGTTTATCGATGGTGTGTCATAAAACCGATTTTCGAACAGTTTAACACTTGGTGTAAAAAAGCAGCGAACTTTTAAAGCTTTTAAAAGTGCGCTCCGTAGACAATACTTTAAAGATCAGCTATCTTTAGCTCATTTTAAGCCGTAGGCAAATTTTTATTTTTTATAGAGGTACCACGCATTTTCTATTTGTTTGAGAAAGTCGAGGGATTGAGTGAAAACCCTCGATAGGCATTTTGCAGGAAACAGTCACATGCTGATATAATACTTCGTTAACACAGGGTTGTCACAGGTCATGGGAAAATATATTTTTTCAAGATCAGTGAAAAGTTAAGGAATTTTTCATTTAGTCATGGCAATTCTAAATTTCTTTGCAAAGTCAGGAAAAAGTCGGGAAATTCATTTTTAGGTTGCCATGATGCCCTCTTGTGCCTCAAAGTGTCTGCGAGGGGAGGCTACAAGTTCTTATAATGACTTTGATAATGTTTTTGATGAGGGAATATCGAACAGTGTTATTATGGTCAGTGCAAATTGTTTTCTGGTCACTGGTCATTTCCCAGATGGGTGGCAACCATGTAATAAATGAATTGAGCTTGTGAATTGGAAAAGATGTAGCCATGGATGCTGGATGGCAAGCTATCTTGATAAACACTCTTTTAAAAAGATTGACAATCAATTGAATTGGAAAATAACATTTACAAACAGGTTTTTATAATAACAATACCACGTGATTGCACTATCACGTGATTGCATTCCTACAAATTGTCCATTAGGACAAATGTATAATCTAAATCAGTCTATTTTTGAGGAAATAACCTCATACAAAACACATTGTATTATGTCTAGTGAATGATTATTGTGCAAACTGAGACATAACCCCCTTTGACATTAAGTTAACTAATGCAGGGAGCACCTCTTTGGGCTAGCGCTGTGCCATTGGTGCAAAAGGTTTGGAAATGGAAGTTCATATCTACATAATCCAACCTTATGAATATTTATGAAAGGCTAATGAATCCCAAATACTCCGAAAACAAAATGAGATTTTGTTCAATTGAGTGATAAACTCAAATCTTTACTTAACTGAGTTTCCTTAAAGATAGAAAACAGTGGCTAGTCTTCAGGGTTATGTGCTGTAAATGGAGAAGTGTTAACAAGGGAACTACCCAGGGTAGTGTTAGTGGCCCGAGCCTATTCAATATCTTTTTAAATGACTTGGAAATTAATGCTAGTCCTAACACACACTTAATTAAGTATGCTGATGAGCTACACTTGAAATTAAGGTTAAAGCTGCGTGGGCCCGCACAGTTTATTCAAAAATTGCATCTCGTCAGCGATTCTGTTTGTCCTCGCGCAGCTTTTCTGGACCTTAAGCGCCCATATTTCATTTCTTTTTTTTTAACATGGAGAACACCATCTTTTATTAGTTAAATCAATATAATAATTTTTTTACGGGTTTGAAATTCCTCTCATTATCAGACCATGGTGTATATTTAGAATTGCCTAAATAGCCTCAGCTAATCGGAAGATTTGGGCATGCGGGTTGGCCGTTAACGTTGTCCTTCACATATACCAATATAAGTATATACCGTAGGTACCTTTTTGTGGAATAATGTTAATATCTGCACCTACGATTATGGGTTAGAGTTAGTAAATATATTTTTGGATTATCCTGGTCGAAGAGATATCTTTAAAGAGATCTAGTTTTTAGCTGCTATCCCATAATAAGAAATATCTAAACTATATTTGCTCATTTTAAGCCTACAAAAAATATGTTTTGTCAATTATATTTTTTTAGGTTAGGGTTAGTAATTATATAATTAAATGTTATGGTAGAGCTATGCCCTAAACATTCCAGTGGCATTCCCATTTTGTGGGAAGTTGGTTCGACTCCAACAGGAATAATGGACATGCTTAGAGACAATTTCAAAAGTCAAGTCAAGTCCCATAATAAGAATATAAACTATATTTGCTCATTTCAAGCCTACAAAAAATGTTTGTCAATTATATTTTTTTAGGTTAGGGTTAGTAATTATATAATTAAATGTTATGGTAGAGCTATGTCCTAAACATTCCAGTGGCATGCCCATTTTGTGGGAAGTTGGTTCGACTCCAACAGGAATAATGGACATGCTTAGAGACAATTTCAAAAGTCAAGTCAATCGACTGTTACAACAACGATTCAAGTTTGATGAACATTTTAAAATGTGACTGAAGAATATTGTAATTTTGTTTAATTATCCACGAAATAACTTTGCCTGCCTGTATGACGACAGTGTAGTGTAAAGGAGATCAAGCGAAATCGAGAGTCCATATGCTCGACTGTAAAATAACTACTATAATAACTGTAATGTAATATACTGAAAATGTTAAACATGCAGATATAAAATGGCTATAGGGCAGTCAAGCCTGCCTGGATAACATATCGGTCACACAGAATCTTGTCCCAGGAAAGTTTTAATAATTATAAATAGCATTTTAACAACATTACTCTTGATTTTGAGAGGATGAAATTGGTGTCATATCATTTTCATGTCGCCCGACAACGCAACATCCCTTGTTGCGAATGCCATCAAACTCGCAAGTGGAACGCTTGTGTAGGACGATACTTATATATAACATGTTTCGTAAAGCTTTGGTGACATCTGAAAATTCTTAACCCTAATCACAGCTTCAAGTCCCCAAAATAGCTTGGTGAAGAACAGCATCCTTTGGCATGTTTTGACTACAAAAATTATTTTTAAAAAAGTTAATCAGAAAAGGACAAAATAGGTGTTTTATGAAAGATCTCAACGAGACGAGTTGAAAAATATGGCTAACGTGTCTTTCGACCACGCCCATCATTACTTATGACGTCATCAAGTTAAAAACTGCCAATCAAAAACTGCCAATCAAAAACTGCCAATCAATTCAAAAATAGTGTCAAATGAAAGCTTACTTACTCTCGAGTATAACGTTACATTGGACATGGCTCCTAGTTAACGTATTTTGTTTCAATTTTGCATTGTTTCGGTAGCGGTGTCAAAATCATACTGGTCTCATTAAAACCCCCATATCTTCTAATATCTTTGAGGTATCGTCAAATAGTAAACGGCGTTAGATTGATGTATGAATGGGCTTTCATGTGATACCAATTTTATTACGATCGAATGAATCTGAAAATTGGGTTATTTGATATTGTTGACGTCATAACACGTGATGGGCGTGGTTCATTGACAAACCATGGTCATTTTTGATCATGTCTCATCGTGGACAATCTTTTGATACCAGTTTTGTCTAGCTGTTGTGACTTTCGTAAATTCTTAACCCTAACCCTAATCACAGCTTCAAGTCCCCTACATTGCTTGGTGAAGAACAGCATCCTTTGCATGTTTTGACTACAAAATATATTTATTGAAAAATTAATCAGAAAAGGACAAAATAGGTGTCTTATGAAAGATCTCAACGAGACGAGTTGAAAAATATAGCTAACGTGTCTTTCGACCACGCCCATCATTACTTATGACGTCATCAAGTTAAAAACTGTCAAATTTAAAGTTTAGCCAATCAATTAAAAAATAGTGTCAAATGAAAGCTTACTTACTCTCGAGTATAACGTTACATTGGACATGGCTCCTAGTTAACGTATTTTGTTTCAATTTTGCATTGTTTCGGTAGCGGTGTCAAAATCATACTGGTCTCATTAAAACCCCCATATCTTCTAATATCTTTGAGGTATCGTCAAATAGTAAACGGCGTTAGATTGATGTATGAATGGGCTTTCATGTGATACCAATTTTATTACGATCGAATGAATCTGAAAATTGGGTTATTTGATATTGTTGACGTCATAACACGTGATGGGCGTGGTTCATTGACAAACCATGGTCATTTTTGATCATGACTCATCGTGGACATTCTTTTGATACCAGTTTTGTCTAGCTGTTGTGACTTTCGTAAATTCTTAACCCTAACCTAACCCTAACCTAACCTAATCGCATAGGCGAGGTTGATCTTTGACAATACGACCTCAAACTTGACAATACGACCTGGAAGCTTGACAATACGACCTTAGGCTTTATTTGACATGGTATTCATTCTTAAATAACTTCTAAACTACTTAACGCATGGAAGAGTGCCATAGAGCAAAGTTATAGGGTATCGTGCCGGGTATCCAACCGGGATGTCGTGGACTTTGTCACACATATATTAAGAGTTAAGTCGACCTAAAGTACCTCAATTTCACAAATTTGAAGAACCAAAAAAGTTTCAAAGATGTGCTATCTACTCTAAACTGCAGGCAATGATGCATAATGTCTTCGTAATGTGGCCAAAGGTTGTTTAAGTCAAGTTATGGTAGATTATTTTGGGATAACTCAGTGATTAATATTAATTATAAATATTTGTTATAATTTTTTTTTTAGAATGGTCTGATATGCCAAGAAATACATCATTTTTAAGCTACCAATTTCTCTCTTGCGTGCTTGATAAAGATGTAAAGTATTCCTTAGGAACTGGTTCCATTTTGAATGTTTTCTTTCAATGAAAAATGGTCAGCTTTTCACAAAGATCTAGATATTTTGGTAAACAAAATAATATTCCTCGCCTTTAGCAAGACAGTGGTGTATGCAACACATCACCATCTCTGTCACAATGTGATCAAGTGGCGGGCAAATGGGATACATTAAACACTTAATGACTGGCCCCAAGGGAAACAGTGAGTTTTGTTTCTCAGAGATCCTTGATGTTCCCCGAAACGGAGTCGAGGGGAACCTCAAGGATCGAGGGGAAACAAAACTCACTTTCCCGAAAGGGACAGTCATTAAGTGATTTGTTATATAGACATAAGTTTTACTAGCTACCTGATACGAGCAAACACAAAACGCTTCCACCATTGCTACAGCATTTTGGTTATCGTTTTGTGTCTTTCTTGTATCCTTTTTTAGCTACCAATTTCTCTCTCTCACGCTTAATAAAGATGTAAATTGTGTCTTTGTGTCTTTTCATTTTTAATGCTTTCTTTCAACGAAAAATGGTCAGCTTTTGATGAAGATCTAGACATTTTGGTAAACAAATATTTCCGCCTTTAGCTGAGCCAGTGGCGTGCGCGACACATCACACCATCTTCTGTTACGATGTGATCACGTGGCGGGCAACAATTGATGAATTGTTGCCCGTGCGGGAAACATTGAATTTTGATGACTGCCATGTGACTCTGAATCAGCCAATGAGTGCGTACGTTATGTATGGAAAACTTATGGCTAATATGTAACAATGGATTTTGATGACTGCCACGTGACCCTGAATAAGAGCATACATTGTGCCTGGAAAACTTATGGCTATGTAATGCTAATTGTTGTTATAGTAGTATTTATACCTGTTATCTTGAGCCATACAAACAGTGCAGTCACTGGGCAAAGTTTTGGGTCCAAGGGGTTTGACCACAGAGTTAACATCACACCTAATAAATACAATTAAACATTGTGGAAGGTATTTTAGTATACAGTATTTTAGGCAGGGTAACCTAAGCTAATCGTAACCTATATATCTTACCCTTACCCACATAACATACCTGTCACAAAAAAATAGAATACCGGTAGCACTAACTGTAATGACAGTCTTAATTATATAGGTTAAATTACAACAATATTAAAACCTGGTCAATTAATTAATATGCAATCAACTGATGCTTTGGGTTTACTTTTCAGTGTCGAGTAAGACCAATAATTATGAATTACAGTTAGTGATTGCAGGCTCATTGCATTTTTACTTGCTGACCTGTGATTGCATGGCTCTGATTACGTTTTTAGTTTTACAACATTCAAATACAGTATTAGAAAACTGCTCTAATATACAAACATTTCTTTGACATTTATTAATCTACTTAATATTTTTAATACCATTCACAGTACTGGACACATAGCATGCTTGTTTGCTCTCCTCACTCTCTGTGTCTGTCTGTCTATTTATCTATGTGTACAATAAACATACCTTTTGCTTTCCTGTCTGCTTTAGACCATGGAATTTGTACATCGATTCGTTGTGGCAATTTACCAGACTTTGCTACATGTATATAAGGCAATTAAAAAATATAAATATATATGTATATAGGCATTATTAATAGTATATCTGTCTGACATGCTCATTTTGACAATTATAATAATTATTATAACCCTTTCAGCCCGGCCCTAAAGCTAGGTCTCTTACACTCGTTCTCAATAACACGTGCAGGTTCAAAACGAAACTCCTGACTTCGAAGTCGTTTCTGGTGGATGTCAATCAAACGGTTTCCATGGAGTTTGAAGTGAACCGTTGTGTGAGTAAATTCGGGAAACTAGCATTTTATAAACATGGCAAAGTCTTTCCCAAAGTCGCTTAGCTTAGATGGAGAGTAATCATGCTTAGAGCCAAGGGTTTGCAAAATAGGGAAATCACATAAACTTTGTGTGAGCGAGCGGTTTGTGTATAAGATCAAAATAGGGAAATCGCATAAACTTTATGTGTGAGCGAGCGGTTTGTGTATAAGATCAAAATAGGGAAATCACATAAACTTTATGTGTGAGCGAGCGGTTTGTGTATAAGATCAAAATAGGGAAATCGCATAAACTTTATGTGTGAGCGAGCGGTTTGTGTATAAGATCAAAATAGGGAAATCGCATAAACTTTATGTGTGATCATGAGCGAGCGGTTTGTGTATAAGATCAAAATAGGGAAATCGCATAAACTTTATGTGTGAGCGAGCGGTTTGTGTATAAGAAATCTGATTGTTTATATAGCTTCAAAGGTCTTGGAAAAATAATTATAGTTATTTTTATTCATCCAGTTGCAGATATGCTCCTTATAAGAGGTTTTATCGAGCAATACCCTCGAGCTCTACCTCGACGAGCTCCAGGCGATACAACATTCGACAGGGCAAATATATATTTTGAAACTCTCAGGACATGGTTATCGGCAATGCTCTCCACTCTCGACTGACATTTCGGTGAGGAATTCAAGCAAATAACAATCGTTTTTCGGCTTAGTATCCGCCATATCTCTACCTATGTCGCCTCAAATTACTTACGATTTCGTTGACCTCCTACACTATTTATGTTTCCTCCACATCTGGGAGTTGTATGGCGACGTTTTAATAGCATGCAGACCAGTGTTGCCATAGAAATATAGTTGAGTGACATCCACCAAATTGACGTTTTCCGTTGGAAATTCAATTTCGAACCTGCACGTGTTATTGAGAACGAGTGTAACTGATTTTTAGCTTTTTTCTAGATTGAGAATAACCCTGAGGACCCGACCCCCCCTCCCCCCAACATAATATTATTGTCTGCACAATACTGTTGGTCATTTTGCTGAAAAATCTGCCCTGAAAATGCAGCACAATTTGCCATTTTTTATGCATCCTATATTAAGAAGCCCTGTTATATATATGATCAACCTGTTCAACAGTTTGCTACATGTACATGTAGGTTGAATAAGATTGAACCTAATCTGTAGGTTGATTCAATTGAACCGAGGATGAACATTACAATATGACCTAGCTAATAAGGTTGAAACAAATTTAACTGATCTAATACTGCAGCATGAACACAGTAAATGTGAAGTGAATTTTACTAACCATCATAATTGCTTGGTAGTTTCAAATGCATCACCTTTAACCTCAATGGCTCTTCACCTCGCAGAAATAATGCAAATGAAAACAGGGTAATAGTCCAAAGCCATAATCCACGAAATCCCTGAAACAAAATAATCTATTAGTGAAAGTAAACAATATAAAATACAAAAATATTATACTGCATGCATTGATCAATGTTTTAATTTAAGCTGCTTTGGATGACAGTTGTTATATTATTTACATAATACATAATTGTATACTCTTAAAAGGGGCTAATTATATACCTTATTGGTACTAATTTTCGCGATTTAAAAAAAATCGCGAACTTAAAGCGACGCGAAAAAAAATTCCCGCGAAGTTTAATGTCGCGAAATTTAATACCCTCCTATATTTCTTGTTTTCTCAATTTAATGAAGAAATACATGTCTACGTATTGTGTATAATGTGTAAAAGCTTTATGGCATACCTACAGATGATAAACAACAGTTTAACAATCAAATTTCACTATCTGTGTTGCTTTGAACCTCTTCATCTGTATCGCTATCGTCATCTTCAAGTTCTTTCAGCACCTCTTTTGTACAGTCATTGAAATGGCCATCTATCCCGGGTTCTTTGTAATTTGAAACGACAATCTGTTTATACTTTTCAAGTATTGCCTTGTTCCTTTCGGTAAGATCCATCTCAGCTGTAACTTTTTTTTTCATTTTCGCGAAAATTAATTCCCTAAGAAAATAATTTTGCACCCAAATCGCGAAAATAAAGACCCGCGAAATATGCCGACCTTTTTTTCGCGAAATTAAGTGCCCGCGAAAATTAGTACCAATAAGGTATGTTAAATTACTTTAAGTGATATTTCAAGAATTTAAAAGTTAAACCTGGCCAAAAAGATAACCTCAAAACAATAATTTCATTTTTAATAACTCTTGCATCCACATGTTAAAAATGAAACCACAAAAAAAAAATCAAAAATCTAAAACGATAGGATTTCTCCTCATGTCAGCGCCTAATACCGGGTATTAAAGTTTTCATGAACTTAACTAATAGACAAACATCACAAAATGTTTACCATGGGATAAAATCACATGTTTTAACTGTAACTTCTGGTTCATGAGAAACACTTATAATTTAATAAACATGCAATATCTCAATGAATTGTTGTTGTATTTAAAGAAACTGTTTGCAGCATTCAACCTCACTTGACAAGCTGTAATTATGTAAAGGGGGCAGTGTTAAGCTTGGCATGACTCGCATCAGTTGTTTGGTGTGTTTTGTGCAAAACTGAGTGCTGATTTCATGCTCGCTTGTGATTTCAGAGCATTGAAATTGTTGAAAATCAAAGAAATGAAAAAAATCAAAAACAAATAAGGGTTTCTCTCAAAAGTTATTGCTGTTATGGCTGGCTGGTTTCTAAAAAAATGGCACAACATTGTATTTGCAGCATGTCTAGATTTGATGCAATAATTCTTTTACAGTCACATGCATATGCATCATTAGTTGAGCAGCTTTGATTGGTTTAGTAGTTAAAGGGTTAATGGCTTTGATGCACTTATATATAGACACTGCAAAACATTGTTAACTCTTTCTAATGATTATTTTCAAATATCACTCACACTATTAATCATTAATAATTTAACTTGCACACTAATTATTATATTAATTAATACAAATAGTTACAAATCTAAAAGCAGTGTACATTACCTCAATTGTCTTCATGCAATAATTTCTCATACGCATGAGACTAAATTGTAGCCCAAATGGAGGTGCTCGTTTTGGTTCATATGGCATTCGTCCTTTCCTGCTGTCCCTTGCTGAAGGCCGCTTTGCCCTCCTGATCAATTGCTTAATTGTTTGTTTTACATCTGTTCAATTAATATAATAAAATTAATAAAATAATATTACAAGTATTGCATCTCAAACAAACCTTTGATATATAAATGTACCACAGGAATTGAGCCAGAAGGGACAATTTAATTGGCCCTTCAAAGACTATTTTTGCAAGTGAATTGGCATTTAATTTCCTTTGGAAGTGGCCAAAGATGGTCAATTTGACCATTATTGTATTTTTTCAAGGGACAAATGTATTTTTAAAGTGGAAATGGTTCAGTGGCATAGCCTGGCTCGTTCCCTGGTACCATTTCTTTGTAAATATCATAACATTCATTTTAATCTTATTTCTTCTTATAATTAAGACAATGTCAAGATATATAATCTTTGGAAAAATACTGTAAGCCATAGAATAGGAGGCATATTACCAATTCAAGCTTGAGGAATTCGTCAGGTTTGATTACTTAAAGTGGATATAAGGGCAATTCCACGTAACTTGCAGACATTACATTCAGAGACCAAAAATCAGATTACAAATGCTTCCCAAACTCAATTTAAAATAGCTGTGCTGCTTAAATTGATACATAGCACACCTTAGGTGGGCCTCTCTATTTTCAAAAAAAAAAAAAAAAAATCCTGTCATTACTCTTTTTTAATTAATATCTAAATATCTGTTGCAGACATTACAGCAAAAAACAACCACTTATTTGAGTCAACTTTTTAAATTCTTAATTCCTGTGAGTTGTAAGGAGTTCCAAGAAAACAAATGGACTTCCTGAACTTGTTAATTACCAGTTCCCAACTATAATGATACAGTTCAACAAAGCTCACTGTAGTAGTTTTTATTTGCTTTAAATATGCATGGCGGACATTACAGAAAAATCGTTGCGGACATTACATTTTGGGAATGTGCCTAGAATCAGATTGTTTTGTAGTCTGGAGTTAAGGGGAAACATTTATACATAGCACACCTTGGTTGGGCCTCTATTTTCAATAAAAATAAAAAAATTCCTCTCACTAACTTTTATAAATTAATATCTAAATGTCTGTTGCGGACATTACAGCAAAAAACAACCACAAGTTTGAGTCAACTTTTTAAATTCTTAATTCCTGTGAGTTGTTCCAAGAAAACAAATGGACTTTCTGAACTTGCTAATTATATAACCAGAGTTCCCAACTATAATGATAAAGTTCAACAAAGCTCACTCCAGGGTTTTCAATAACATTTGAAGTAAGTGGCAAAACTTAAGAGTAGGCGGCGAGCATCGAGCGCCATTGGCGCAAATACTCACATTTCCCCTAATTTTTCAATCAAAGTAGACTGGCTCAGATCTTTATAATTATGCCGATATAACATGCCACTCATTTGAAAATACCACATAAAAATACTCCAAATAACAAACTACAAAATAATACAAAACAAAACAACAAGAATATCAGCCTGCCATATATATATAACAGTCAAAGCCATGTCTCAAAATGCGCACCCTAGAGGAAGATCAACAAATCTTTCTTGGAGTCCGGGCTCACAATGGTACAATGGTTTCACAGGATATTGGAGGACAGACAGACAAAAATATTTTTTTTAATGGTACTTAAATTTGTACTTAAAATAGCTTATTTGCTGGCAGAGTGGGAATGGCCAGCATCACTTATTCAGAGCTTAATTGTGCCCTATTGTCCATGCATGCAGTCATGGATAAATTTTGACATCAAACAATATATTTTACTAGCAGGGTTGCACAGAGGCAGAGAAGGAGTAAGTATATACAATTCTGTCATATACATATGTATACTACATTTATATCAATACTATATCAGAGAATTAATGATTTTAAAATCTCACCTGGTGAAGACATTGGATCACCACTGGGTATTATCTCAACCACCTTGCCATCCTCATCTCTGACTATGTCTTCTTTATATGGCCCAGTGTGTCCAAATGCACTAAACCAGTAACGAAAAGCGGATGCATATCCATTAACAACTGGAGGAGAAAGCCCTTCGCATACCAAAGTTCCAATTTTGCGGCCCTTCCTTTCACACTTTTTTTCTGCAAATATAATTTATTTATTTGACTTGGGTATACATGTAGTTGACAATTTATCATTATATACGATGGGTATTCCTGTAAAAACTAGAGTTGGTCTGCATCAGCGGGGAAGATAAATCACTGGTATAATCAATTAAAGTCCATCAAGGTATATGCTTTTGCTCGAACTAAGGGCTAGCTATCGCTCGAAATGTCAGCTGCTACTCGCTACACACAGCGGTTATCATACCTTATCACAAATATCCTAGTTCATCTAGCATGCCTTCAAAATGTGAAAGTTTGATGTTAACTGTTAACTCTGAATGTTCTTTTTATGCAACGGCCTTGCTTGTAAATTATGTTGATACGGTTTGACGTCATTAATGTTTTCGCTTTTTATTGGCTGGTAATGTAGGAATTCCTATGACCGCATGTGGAGAAATCCTACGATTGCTACAGAAATAATAATCCTTCATTATTAAATTGGTACATTGTAGAGTATCACATACTGCCCATTAAATCCAGAACACAGTACAGGTACATGAAACAGACTGTGTAGCTGTTTAATTTTTTTTATATCTTCACCCATGATTATCATGGCTACCTGGGCTCACTGCCATTGGGAGTGTCACAGAGGTTGAGCCACAAGGGACAATTTGGTCCAATTTGGCCCTTTTGCCATTTAATTTCCTTTGGAAGCAGGAAAAAGCAGGACAATTTTATCCTTATCATATTATTTCAAGGTACAAATGTGTTTATACAGTGGGAATGGTGCAATGGTACAGCCTGGCTCGCTCCCTGCTGTCATAGTATTAAGGGGTGTCTTCTTTCACAGCTGGAGAATCAGGAGGAGCAAATTAGTATTTCAAAAAAACATGGGAAGTTTTAGCTATACTAACTGCACCTAAATCCAGTGAATTTGGGACTTTCTTGGGAGTAATAAACATAATTTCAGATCCTCAGCCAGGGGAAAGGAGGGGATTGGGGGGTGGTGGTGGATCAGAATTGAGGTGCAAAATTACATGCAATATTGACCCCTCTGTAGTATTTGTCCAATTTAACCTTTCCTAACAAACACAATAACAAATATCATGAGAATGGCATATAAATAACCAATTCCAGCTATGAGCTTTAGCATGCATAACTGAGAGATAGGTTTCATGTCACCTGCAGTCCCACTTTCTGTGGCCATTTCCAGTACTAGGGTACCTGACTCGATTAGTTTTATACAAAGCTATTTCAGATATCCCGACACTCTCCCTAATTTAATTAGATGTTTATCTTAATTCAACGTAAAATACTCAAACATGTTAAGGCATGGTTTGAACATGAAAATGAGGCTACAGCTATTTTGTTGAATAGAGTCACTTTAATTTGCTCAAATCCTAGAAGAATGGTGGTTATAACTAATCTCAGCATTTTTAGTCGCCTACTATAAAATTTAGGTGACCACGTGATCACAAAAAGTTGAAAATTAAACTAAAAATGGGGTGGTACATTGTATGTTTTAAGTAATGATTTTGTGTTTATCTGATTACACTTGTGGTTGACTTTAAAGATCAGATTGGAATGGTTGACCCTGATAGACTGTTTAGGCAAAAATATAGAAAACAGGTCATGTGACCTATTCTTGAAACCATTTTCACCATTTATATCCTCTTCAGTGATAAAAAGTCATGCAACCATTCCGGACACAGTCTCATTTCCCATAACAAGCTTAACATTTCGAACCAAAAATCTGACACAAAACAATAACTTCCACCACCCCATTTTGATTTCTTTGTTTTATCAGCCTTAAGGTCACGTGACCTTCAAAACACCAAAATAGTGAATTTTGAATGTTTTATTAGAACTGCTCAAAAACCATGCATTAACATGCTTGAGTGTGAAATAAAGTATTTGAAGGGCTGTGTGCAAAAAGGGCATAAGTGAGTCTTGATCACATTCTAAATTCTCCTTCAATTTCTTTGTCTTCTAAGGGAGAATTTAGAATGTGATCAGGTGTCACTTACGCCCTTGTTGCACACAGCCCTTCATTTGTTGTTGTTGTTGTTGTTGTAGTACTTGCATACTACATGTACATCTTCCCAGAAATATTTCACTTGTGCAGGTGCCATGTGCTTTTTCTGTTTGTAGTGTGCATACCCATGCAACTCCCCATGGTACATGTTCACACCCCAAAGAGCTAAACCATGCCTGCATCCTGCATTTTCTAGACCTGTGTCGACTTGTCTAGGATTCTTTTTGGACTTGTTATTTGCTGCTCTCCAGTGAGAGTCACCACATCCGTCATCTATTTCCTGTACAAAAATAAAATATAGTTTTTCCTGTAGTAATTCATACACATTAGTGTATGTAATAATTATTGTATTATGTTAAAGTAGGTTTTCAGTTGGAAAATGCTTGTATGTTAACATGTATGTTAATTACCAGCCCAGAGGTCCTTTTGAAGAAAAACTTTCCCAGAGGTCTTGAAAACTGCCCGAGGCCACACAGACTTATAAGGCTGGTAAATGATGCTTTTAATTTTTCCTCATCAATTTATTTTACTTTTATATTTGCTTTTGGTAATTTAATTGCATGCTTGTACCAAACCTATACCTACCATTATCAGACTAATTGAGCAATTTTTCATTTATTTCAGATTTGCACAACTGTCAAAATTGGGGTTGCTACTCTGAGAGGGACTTTATTTTCAAAATTTATTATAAGAACCATCAAATCTTATTGCTTAACTTTTGGGGGGTTCACTACTTTTGGAGAGTCATTACTTTGGGAACTCTACATCAGAATAGAATAGAATAGAACCCCATGGGACAGAACAACTTTATTATTCAGGCCAGGTCTTTGGCCTACACAAGTCAGAAATCACAAGTGTTTATTATTTATATTTTCTGTGTCGACCTTTTGTGCCATCAACCAATGACACTGCACATTGCACCGGTAGTCGCCATGACATGTCTCACGGCGACCATTTTCTTTGGCATATGGGCAAAGCACCAATAATCCATGGAAACTGAAAGAAAATGCATGCACTGCTGCATCTAAGTGCCATTGGATTGCAGTGTTGCATTGTTGAACTGCTTAAATTAAATTATTTGTTCTACCATTTAATGCAACATTTCCCTGCTAGCAGTTACCTTTCTCCCTAAAATTATAGGTGAGGGATCAGAGAGAGAAGAAAGAGAACTCTGCCAGTACTGTAGGCCACTTTCTTTGTCATGCATGCATTTTGGTTACCTGGCAACTTTGTTGTTAAGCAGCATGTAAGGATTGAGCATGTACACCATGTATTTCTGGTAGAAGCCAGTTTAACCACAGTAATGATGGTGGCATATCAAAGAAAGGCTACTTTACCAGCAGGTCTCTTTCTTCTCTCTCTCTCTCCCTAATGGCAGCAGCAGCCATCTCGGAAGGAGGGCCAAAAGGCAGAAAGAAACTGGCAGAAATACAGTGTTTGTATGAAAAGATTATGTTGCCCAAAATTGTTTTTCTGAAATATTTAGCATCCCAGAACTAAAGATTGTTGTGATTATTATTGAATCACGCTTTTAGTGACATGTAATGTAATGTGACAAAGAAAGGCTTTTAATACATGCTTTATACATTGAATCAAAAGAGTACATTCAACTGAAAACTCATTACCTGATCCATCTTTGCAATGAACAAGGCGAAGAATTCTCCAAATGCATTCGATCGCATGTGCTTTGAAAGAATATAACCGCTGAACAATTCATTGCAAATCCCGCAGGTATTGTCTGTGATCTAAATGCCTGGACCCAGGGATATACAATTATGACAAAAGTGAACAAATCCTGTGGGATGTCCACGGGTGTCCCCGGGGTGTACCCCCCGGGAAGGCTGCTGATAAGTGCATTAATGCCGCATTCAAATTACCAGCTAAATGTATGGGAAAAGTTAAACCGGACTGCACGGTTCACAGGAATTGTCTTGACTATAAATGCCCTCGAATTCAAACAGCAAACTCCCTAGCCAACCATCTTTAGTTCTGCAATGCTAAATGTTTCAAACACAATTTGAGGCAAAATATTGCACAATCACATTTTCATACAAACGCAGTGTACTTCCGCCATGTTTGGAGTACAGTTCTGCATGAATCACTCACTATAGAGAATGTATACATACATAGACTTTATTTACCCTCGAACTTCAGAGTATAGTAGCTTTGACAAACTAACTAATGGCTTCTTTGTATGGTAAACTACACTTGTAAACTTCGCTAAATTCTCCATTATATTTCAGGTGTATTTAGACTCGTTTTATGAATGATTTGGGGTTTAAAATAGTTAGGTTTTCTTTAAAAAAATTTTTTTTATAGATGATCTATACATAATTCTATACTCTACTCTATACTCTAGTGAGCGATTCCTGTCTTTTATACTTTACAAGTCTTTAGTTAGACTTTTATAGAATATGGATGGCCGCCGCTGCCGTAAGATTACCACAATCCATGTTCCAAACTGGCTAGTATTAAAAACTATATTATTTTTCATGATTCATGATTCGAGCTCGGCTATATACCAGCCGACTATTTCTACTTGCATGTTGCTCCGAACTTACCTTCTGAGTCGCTCATCTTTACGACAAGTCTAATAGCAATAGGCTGAATTAGACAGGATGCTTCTTTATAAATTTATACCAATATTTTAACCTGTTCCAGTGTTCTTGTTGGTTGTTCAGTGCACGAAATTCATGGATGATCCATGACGAATTCAAGAAGAATGCAAATGGCGCATCAAATTCCTTTGACACGTACCAGTCTACCTCGATCTTATCAATATTGCCCAAAAATTAACCATAACCATTATTCCAAGCGTGTTTTCCATTTACGGATAGTTGTGAATTCAACGGGGAGGACGTGTTGGTGTGGCAGCGCCGAGTCTTAAAATGCAAGTCGTTATTTTATTTTTTATTCAGTGTAGCACGCAATCTGCGCATGCGTTAAAGGTCAAATTCACACCAATCAGATTGCACTGTGCTGGTCACGCAACAATCGCCAGGTTAATGTATTTAATACATACTTGAATACAGTAAATCAAGATGGTGGACGACGGCGCGAGGAATTTTCTTTCAAATTTGGAGTCCCATCTCTCAAATGTAAGCAGTTTAATGTTTTATTTAAGTTCACTCGTGCGAAAGCCTTCCAACACTCCCAACAGGCTCAGGATATTTCAACTGGCGCTCTTGTTGGAGGTACGTTTCGTAGGTAATAAACACTCACTCGGCACAGAATATGATGACCGAAGCAGTTATTCAACTCTCACGAGTGACTCACGGTAAACAAGACTCCTCTCACGGCCGAGATTTTGGTTCGAGAAAGTAGAGATAAACAAAACGGGCATTTCAGTTAATAATCTTTAGTCCAACAAATACCGATATGGACGCGATCAAAGAGCCGCAGAGTAGAAAGAACAGTAGAGAAATACAGTGATAGCTCCATCATAGGTGGACAGGATACAACTTATAATATGGGACAAATATAAACATACATTTGAGACACTCATCTATTAGTACTCTGAACCTGCAGAACATGCAGCAGACTAAATTAGGACCGAATTCGTATTTTTTTCGATAAAAAAAAAGAATCAATGCCTTCAGCTGCTTCAGTAAGATTCCTAGTCATATCAGTAATGGTGACTATACCAAGCATTGTTGCTGGGGGAGATGTAAGAGTGAATCCGGCGCTCAAAGAGATATGTCTCGGAGAATGAAGCATCGATCAGTGAAATGTCAGCATTGGATAAATGTTTGTACAAGAGACCTTAAAAGCACAGAACAACGAGACTAGGTCTGGCAATGAAACGTAAGTGGCTATAAATTACTGAAACCCTGACTATGTATCCACCAGTAAACAATGAGAAGGAACTACTGTTCAACCATTAAGTTTACTTGAATTTATCAGTGGATTCTAAATAAATTTTGGAAGCAAAGCCTACATCTTCAATGCTTTGATTTATTTTCTGAGCACAAATGAAGTTAATTTCTTTCGGAGCTGCAGGTATTAAATTTGAAAACTCGATAAATGCAAACAATAACATATTAATGGTTTGAAAGAGCACACCAACATAAGCAATATTGCCGAATTTTTATAGGATGCTATCAGTTCATAGTTTTAATGTATATGCTCTTCCAGCCATAACAGCTTTGGTCTCCGATGAGTTTTATTGAAGAAGATGATTGCACTCGGCATGCGGCTACATTCTTTTGTTTTTGCCTTAATACAGGAAAACCTGACCTTTGTAACTTTTCAATCTTTAGGTGAAGTCTTACAACGATATTGCATGGGAAAAGATGAGTTTGGGATACAGTTTAAATAGGGATTGACTATATAGTATCTCGTTGGTTGGCCAGCGAAGATGCAAAACTCGCTTGACAAGATCAACGTTTGTCGCTTTGTTTCAATCCTCTGTATTTCAGCCAAAGTTTAAGCTGTTCGACAGTATAATCATCAGGTTCCCTTTCAAAATATGGTCCAGGAAAGCAGTCATTTCTGGTAGAATAGACAGAGGACGAACTGAAGTGCTAGTCAATTCTTGTAAGTTGATACAAGAAAAGCGCGTGCGTAACATGAACATGATATGAATAAGTAGAGGTCAACATACACGAGAAAAACAAAAATATTAAATTACATATATATACTAGGGGAGCAGAGAATGAATGTCACCGCGCTACCAGCCACTCCTAAAGACTGCTAAATTCAGATAATAATTCTTCGGTTATTACTAGAGGATTTCAAATGAAAGTGTAATTTCATCTTCAATCTTATGTGGCCCGAGTGAAAGCCCAGATGGGCTCTTGTTATGCTAATGATGTCGCTTTGGTTTGTACTTTCAGGGAACCCTAGAAATTCTCAACAACCAATTCAAAAGAAATCAAAGATTCCGGCTGAATAAAATTATTTTCGTAAATATGTCATTTCAATAGACAATGAATAAAACAGGAATTGTTTTATTCATCTTATTGACAGAGTAAGGTCTCGCAAAATAAAAACCACTTCTTAAGCTTTCCAAAGCCGATAGTTGTTCACTGCATGAATTGTTTGTACTTGCAACGCTTGCAAATCAGCCATTTCCAAGGAGCGATTATGCAAATGTTCGTCTCAAAATATATATTCTATCATACAAGAGAGACAGAATTCAATCCTGCTGTTACATTTCTAGCAATTATATGCCATTCTCGCTATTAACTGATATGCTGTTGGATTGTCGTTGGGCTGAGGTTTTTCAAACGTGTATCGGGTCTTTACACAGCAACTTGAGAATTCTCCCAAAGGGTAAGAGAGGATCTGGGTCGAGTGCATTATAGGTGTCAGGAGTGCTTTGTTCACCAATAATGTACTATCATTAGCCAATCACATGCCTGGATTCCGTACTGTGCACGAAGTTTGAACATTAATGTACCGTAACGAATGACAAGTGTTAATATGTAAATATTGATTTTGTGAAGAGTGAATCAGTCAATGTTTACAAAAATATTCCGGCAGGAAAATAAATAATGAAGAAACAAAGAAACAAAGAAACAATCGCCAAAGTCGAAACACGTTATTATACTTACTACTTTTAGTTTATTGGACTAAAACAATGAAAGCGATGAAGTGTGGGGGCTGGAAATCAACAGAAGTTTGCTACTTTTTTATCACTTCTAGACCTGCCGATTTTCACTTCATTTTCACTTATATGTACCACAAAATACTTTAACTATTTTGACTGTAACTGTATCGATGGTTGGGTAGAATCCCATACATACATAAACTTTATTTGAACTCGAATTTGCAGAGTAGCAAATACATGCTAATATCTTCGAGAAAACTACTGTTACTAATACTAATACTATTATTATATTACTAATACAAAAACCTAGAAATTATTAACAAATAGTCATTACTGTAAAATTAGATTATATTATATTTACGGATTTCTCTCTTAAAATCAGTGATAGTTGTTAAAGATCGAAGATTATCAGGTAGGGAGTTCCAGAATTTTGCAGTCGAATATTTGAAAGAGTGCAGGCCATAAGTTGTTGTTTGAGGTTTAGGTAGGTTCAAAATATCAGTGCCTCTTAAGGAATATATTACAGATCTTAGAGTAAACATATCTTTTAGGTAGCCTGGATAGTTTGAAAATTTCAGAGATATAAAGGGTATAATTAGCATATTCTGTATTCTTCTATTATATAATGAAGGTGTTTTAGCTTTATATAATAGCTGATTGTAGTTAGAATTCCTGTCAGTCGAACATAAATCTCAGAATACGCTTATTTAAGGCTTCTAATTTATCAGTGTTTCTACAACTACAAAAATGCCAAACCATGGAACAATAATGGAAGTGCGGTAGGATAAATGCCTTATATAGGCGAAGCAATGTACTTTTTGAAATAAGCTTGCGAAATCTAATCATCACATTAAATTGATTATTAACCTTTTTACAAATTGTGATCGTCAAAGCTAAGATCATTATCTATGGTCATGCCAAGCAAGTCTATCGAACTTTTGATCGGAGCATACGGTACATACGGTACTGTGTGAGAGCCAGGCTTGAGAAAGGGAGCGGAGTGCACGTAGATCACTTGTAGACATACCTGTGCACTTGATATGAAACGTTCTATTGCAATGTCCTGTACAATGGACGCCATTTTGATTCTTTCTAATAGCTTTACCGCAACCAGCACACAAAACCTTCACAGTTCCTGGTTTGTTTGTATCAGGTCCAGGGTTGCTTTCCACATTTCCTGAGAGTTTAAGGAGTGCAAACTGTACTGTAGCAGTGGCGTTGCTTTAATAAGGAACTCTTCTTCCAAAATATCCCTTCGCGTGACATCGTACGTAAGGCTGAGTCGTTCATCTTGAAGAAATATATTGATATGACCTTTCAAGGCACCAAATGTCCTTCACGAGGCCTTTATAATTCCATTTCAAATTAAAAGAGTAACATGTTATAGCATAGAAAGTTAATCCTAGGATTAGAATACGGAGCCCACAAAACGTGCCACCGCCATCTCACGAACGATATAAAATGTATAGTCCCCAAGTTCTATCCATCATAAAGGAACTTTAGAGGGTGTTATACATTATATATTATACATTACACGACCTCTCTCTAACACTAAATACCATTTACAAGAACGCTGCCAAAATTGCGGATAAAGCTGGTAAATTGCTTAGTATGTCGATGACGTCATCATTTTTTCTACGCCCGAATAAGGTAATCAGTTACGCCTAAATAAGCTACAATGTATCCCAATCAATACTGCTCCAAAAACTACTTTGAAATAAGCAAGGAAAAGACTAAAGTTATGAACTTTAATCAAAATGGTAGAAAATTTACTCGTTTTAAGTCCTACATTTTCGAATTAATATAGATAATGTAACTTCTCACAAGTACCTAGCCTTGTTCCCAGTCTTCTACCCGGTCGTGTTTTTTCAAAATGGCGGCCGTTTTGACTCCTGCGTAAGGGGTAGCACGGAACCTCTCGAGACCTGTATTATGATTGCACCCATAATATAATACTATACTTGTATTGTTTTTGTACTGCACTTTCTAAAGGTTAGGGTGTTTTCTATTGTTGGGTAGGCCAATACTGTCGCTCGTTTCGAGAAGTTCCAGCAGATCCTGCGTAAGAAGCCTCGGGCAAAACCTTTGGGGTTAACTCTCGCAAAGTGAAATATATGTATTTTTGAGAGTACCTATACGGCAGAACATATTGACTTAGGTTTCACACGTTTATTTCATAGACCTCAAAATTTCATAGACCTCTGGATTTCGCTTTCAAGAGGTTTTGGGCAGGCATCTTGGCGTGGAGCAAAACCGAAGCAGTGACGTCACGATATCCAGCCGCGCGTAATCGAAAAGCATGGGTACGAGGCTAACAAGTAACGTAGGAATAACAAATGGCAAACTCATTCTAGCCAAAAATGATACAAAAAGTCTGCCCTGAAGATATAAGGCCATCCCAATAAAATGTTTCGTTTACCGTTTTGGAAGGGGGCTATCTACATGCAGTGGGGATTAGATATGGGTATGTGATTATCTAAAGGGGGACTATATTCACGGTTGTTTAAACAAACTAAACTGATTACATGAAATCCGCGGATAAAAAAACAGTTTTACGATAGAGTATCATATCAATATATATTTTGTTATCCTTGTCGGAAAACAAGCCTTTACAAGTTTACGCCGGCTACTTAAAGTAAAACTAAAATACCTTAAAGTGCAAGTAGCGCCATTAAACAACACGAACTCTTTTTGCCCCAAATTCTATTTCTGATATACTTCAGTTGTCTAACGTAGTTTTCTTTGAGAGGCAGGAGTAGAAATTAAACTAGAATAAACGCTACCCGAATTGCGGGATTGATTCATCTTGTGATATCACAATGAAAACCTTCGGAAGTAGGTAATTATGATTTAATACTGTGTGATCCATCGAAGTTAGTATGAGTCAAATAACCACTGAATCCACGTATGTTACGAAACAGGAAATGTACTGCTTGAATTTGTATAATTTCAGATCGAATAGCTGAGTATTAAACCAAAACTTTAATACTATACGGTTCGTGATGGTCATTATGTGTGGCGTAAAGTTCTAAAGGGATTATTGAGGAAACAGCTAATATTTCTCATTAATTCGACTTACAATAAATAATTATTTTCATGTCATGTGGAGGGACGGGAGTTATGTCTTGGCTCCACTGACACAGATGTCCTATCTTTTTTATCCCAAAGGGTTTTTGGTAGGCTTTTCTGGCCCCATTGGTCATTCTCATAGTTTCAATTATATAATACTATATATTTACCAGAAAGGGATATGTGACGGTTTTGAGCCGGGATTCTACATATTTATTGTTTCATTTAATAGGTTTTTAGGTAGGTTTTTGTGAATAAGTGGAAGTGCCGTTTGGTAGAAACGAAAATGCCCGCATAAATGTTTGATGAAACTAAGGATCGGAGAGATCGAAACAACGCTTCAAAATAGGAGGTTCAGGTCCTGAGGTCCTAAACCAGATCCTCCAGGTCCTAAACCAGCACTATCAACGAACAAAACGTCCTTTTGTCGTAAAATTATATCTCGATTATGTCGTGAAAGTTGCGATTTTTTGCAAGGGCTTTGCTCTTTTTGAGTAAGAAATGGCGGATCCCGCGTAACGCCTCGAAACGATTAAAACAATGCCATACAAGCGACAAGAATATTTAACAGTTTATACAAACATACTACAAGAGGCACAAATAACACAACACTTAAGGTCAAGTAGTGAATAATGGGTAATTAACCTTTTGTTTGACCTTCTTTCTCTGGCTCCGCGCTGTCCCGATGCTAAACTCAACAAGCTATATAGCTACGCAAAGCGCTTTCACTTGTTGCTATGTGACGTCACACTGGCAGCGAGGACTCGTCACTTATGCTAATTGCAAAACAATGTGTGACACCCCCTCCCTCCTGGTTTGAGTATCAGCAACGTGAAAGTTCTCGTGGTGCATCTGGGAGCCAATAGCACGGATGACGTGAGCTACCCTGTGGGAGAGGACGATCACTACATCGACGAATCAAAAGACATTTTAAAGTCCCTGTTACTTGAAAAGGTGTCAAGTGAGTCTGAAAGTGAAGCCGACTAATATGATTTGGCATGAAATAAAAGTGTCTTCAAATAACGATGCTGTAAATTAGTGGTATTTTAATTAACGATGCTATAAATTAAGGGGCATTTAATTGACGCGAATTTTTGAAATTCGCGTTAATAACATGCTTCGTTAATTTCCTATATTAAGGTATATTTTTGTATGAGAAAGGACTGGGCTTCCTGTGGTGACAAATTAAAATACACACCTTTATTGCTGCAGTGGTGTGGAGGTATGTGTGTAAACAATTAATATCCTGATCAAAATTGTATGTCTTTAAATAAATGTGAACAATTTTGAATGTCTTGACTTATAAGTTATTGACGGGGAAGGACCTGTTCTTTTAAAATAAATTATCAAATGACTGGAAATCAATGTGAATCTTGAGGAAAGTTTTAACAAATTCAGCAGATATAATGGACATCAGTGATAGTATCATGTGGTGTATAGCATTCAAATAACCAAGGCTGGCTAATGTTGATCATTACACTCCAGTGTAGAACTTAAACTATATACCCATGTGTATAAACTACACTCCAGTTCCTTCAGAGCATTCAAATTATTCTTCAAGTGAAGTCAAGGCTGCCTACAGAATATTGAGTGTCCATTGTGATTGCAGAATAATTTCTGATCAATGTTGGTAGATTAATTGTGCCTGTATAGTACAGTCATTTTATGGGAAAAATTCGGTCAACCTCCAACTAATTGCAACTAGGTATTTCAACGGTTTTGGACTCGGAAATTTATTCTCTACAACATATCAAAAGTCCCAATAGGGAAAGTACTAAACACCGGTATTTTTTTAGGACCCGCTACAGCGCAGCATGGAAACGAGGCTGAACGAATAATTTTATTATAACGCGCATAACATAGATCTGAACTTATTAAAAAAACATTTTAACTCCAAGCAATGGATGTATGACGTGTTTTTACGGGGTATCACGTTCTTGATCCCACGTTTAAGCCCAAGTCACTTGGAACATTTGTAATAGTTTGGTTCCCGTGGTCACTAGTCAGCTGTGCTAAGTCTTTCTTTTCCTGAAATTGTTTGGTTTTGTATATTTAATACTTATATTTACTATGTTTATTTTATCAAAAATATTTCACCTTTTCCTGACACTTCCAAGTCACACTGTATAATCATTTTATATAATGCTAATGTTCTGGATATGCTGCCTTTTACAAATGAGTTCAAACACTTGTGATAATTATGGATTATACCTGCATATTCAGCGTAACGCCCGCATTCGTAACTCCAGAAACTCTCACTAATACAAACTGAGAAAACCTCATGCAAGACCATCTAATGCATTTACAAACCACAGAAATGTAAATTCAAGTACTTAGCTATAGGTAAATATTTGGTTTCCACTCAATCAGCATTTAGATTTGATGCTACCGAACTTTTAAGCCCTGGAAGTAGTTGACCTATGACATGTGATAAATAAATAATTACAACGATCTTATTCGCAGTCATCCTATAATGTGTGATAAAATAACATGCGTAACCCTTAGTGACGGAGAATCAGACATTGTGACGCTGCATGAGAAGGGAAGTGGAGGCATTAACCGTGCCAGTGCAGAGTGCAATGACACAATACGAACTGTTCCTGGGCAGCAGATTCACCAGAACTGCCGCCGCACATATTGCCATGCACCCCAATAACATTGCCCGAGCTAAAAAACAGGACAGCGCAAACTCTCAAAACGTCTAATAATCGCCGCTCTTTAGTTCGCAAGGCTGAAAAGTCCTTTAGCTTCAAATCTGACTGTTTCTTCTGTGGCACAACAGTTGACTTCGAGGTACAAAAGAAAAGATTGGGAGACGCGTACAGAGTTACAACCATCGAAACCAAAGACACCGCGGCTGTGCTCCAAATATGTTCAGAAAGGGGGATGCATCTGAAGGGCCTGGTACATTTAACGGAAATTAGACTTTACCGTAAATAAATGTTTCTAACAGGAACATCAGTTTAAACAAAATATAATCACACCATAATACTAAGATCCACTTCCTTAAATTTCTGAAGTGGATGATTATCGTATCACGTGATCGACGACGTCATATTTAGAGATAATCATTTAAGTGAAATGCGGTTGCGACGATAACATATGAATAGAAAGTGACCCTGATTAAATATTCCTCTTCCAGTAGTCATGACTATCTGTAAATATAAGGAAATACTAAGGTACAGAAAGTCACATAACCTATTTTGCATATTTTCGCCTTAATAACTCGTTAACGAAACATTGTAGTCAAATTTTCTAAGCTGAAATATGTAAAAGGCTTTATCCTTAACCATATCCACTCATTATCCTCACTGTTTCTGTTAAACTCGGAGCCGCGTTTTTGATTTACTGATTTCGTGGTCTACGTGACAGACCATGTGACACGTTTTACTGCACACAGACCACTTAAGGGAGTCAATAATGATGATGAAACTTGGCGCACTTACCGTACTCGGCTGTGTTCAAATAAGGAAAACAGTTTTTACCCGAAATTTGGTCCCTGAACCAGGCCTTAACTTTTTTGAGATGGGCTGAGATTGTGAGAGCGAATTCTGCATGATCACGATTTTGCTGTCTACTATCAGACATGCGGTGTGAATTTCCGAACAAAAAAGCAGGTCCCAAAGATGTATGCGTGCGTCAAATGAGCCTGACCATGAAAAAAGAAAAATCAGCCGCCCACACGACGGAGAAAAAACGATGCTTTTCTCAAAGTGACGAGATTTCTACGCGAAAACGATGACGAGCAGATAACTGTTCGGGATCTGTTTGACAAAATGGAGGAGTATCTCGGCGACTCCGAAAGTGGGGCATACAGCGGCACCCATGCACATGAAGGTGAAGCTCCAGGAGCACTTTGGCGATAAAATAATTATAGCCGAGATCAACGGAAAGCCCAATGTTCCTGGAGGTGTAGAAAGCCTAGAGGTTAGCTTAAATAGCGCTAAAATTGCTGAAGTCAACAGCCACAAACTACTTGGTGTGAACATTGATCAAGATCTAAACTATGATGTTCACATTGATGAGCTGTGCAAAAAAATATCAAAACGTCTAGGGCTCTTACGTCTCATAAGCCCTTATTTGAAACAGAGCCAAAGGGAGTCTTATTATCTGGCCGTGACCAAGCCCCTTTTACTATACGGAAGCTCGATATGGTCATCATGTAGTAAAGAGAGTCTGGAAAGAGTCCTAAGGATGCAAAAACGGGCTGCACGGATCATACTAGACGTGGAACGCACTACCCCGTCAGTGACAATGTTTAACCAACTAGGCTGGGTACCTTTCTACACAGAAGCTTATATAAATCGATGTTCTCTAGCCTATAAGAGGATAAATGGTAATACACCAGATTATATTAATGCACTTTTAGTCAGAAACTCAGATATTCATGAAAGAAACACTCGGTTTTCTAACTTGAACCTATGTTGCCCTCTCTTTAAAAAGACCACCGAAGGTGGCCGCACATTTACTGTAAGAACAATCAAGGACTGGAACAATCTATCTCCCACGTTAAAAAAGAGCGGAAACGTTAAATGCTTTAAAAGAAATCTCTTTAAGTCAGTTCTAGCAAGTCAGAAAAAAACACTAAGATTCCAATAGTCTTTATAGTTTTTAACACGGGGAAGAGGAGTGGGTCGGTACTTCTGTTACTATTTTTAACAACATTTTAGTGTAATTTAAGAATTTTTTATGTTCCATTTCTGCTAGTTATGTATGATTATTAGTATTAGTATGTTATCATAGTATTGTATAAAATTATATATTATCATAGTTTAATATTATACATAGCTTAGAGAGGGCCACTAGTTTATCAGTTTAATTTTACTGTCATGTGTAACCCTCACTAAATAAAGTCGATTGTATTGTATTGTATTGTATTGTATTGTAACATTCAGAAGCACCGCAAGAACTATTCTACACCAGTTTCATGCACAACAAAAGGATGTTGATCTAGAAACGAAAAAGTTAAATATAATCCAAACTACTGCCAGGTCGATAAAGATGACATGAAATTAATTAAAACATCAAATGACAACTACCCTCTTGTCGAGACGGAAGCCGAGGCATGTGTCGACTTCCTCCCAGCGACGCTGAAACTGTTTCTGGAGGGTATTGTGGCTGGCAAAGATAACGTTAAGTTAGCTTCGATTGGACAGGCAATTATGCGCACGCCCACGAGTTTTTCTTGCGGCTTTACAAGTTGTCTTAGCTGTGCAGCTACACCATAACTGCGCGTCGTGTTTTCTAATAGACACCCTACATCGCCATGGTTTTTGCTCTTCTTACCAAGAAGTGCAAACATTTAACTACAATGCGGCAGTTGACCAGGGTACTGATATTCCCACCTTCAATGGATAGTTTTTCCAGTACGTGGCCGACATTGTCGATCCCAATATTCGCAGACTTGAGGGAGCCACAGTTACCCCAGGAACAAAACGAATCCGATGTGTCCCGAGACGAAAGGTCAGTCCGCAAGATATCTCTGCAACAGCCTCCAGCCGAGCGAAGACTCCCTCTAGTGGAGATCAAGTATGATAACTTTGTTGTTATAAAAGCAGTAGATCCTACTGCTAATATTCACATACTTTGGAAGATGTCACTGTTGTTTGGCAGCACGAGCCCAGCCTGGGCTGGGATGATGCAGTCTGTCCACCAAGGCAGCCACCTGGGTCAATCATCTATAACATTTCTGCCCATGATCGACATGAACAAGAACCACCATACTTGTCGGAGACGACACCAATCTACTCGTGCTACTCTGTTACTACAACCGAGCAGATGACTGCGACCTATACTTCCGGCCAGAGCCAAAGGCAAATTCACGGAGACTCGTCCGGAACATGAAGTAGTTAGAGCACAGTTGGCGGAAGATGTTTGTAACAGCATCTTGTTTCTTCACGCCATTCTTGGATGCAGCACAACCTCCTGTCTCTACAGAATCGGCAAGGGTACGTTGCTCAAGAAATTTGTTCACTCTCCGTACTTCCGTGAATAAGTGAAAGTGTTTGTTCTGTCTTCACTTGTGGAGGATGTTGTGGCAGCAGATGAGAAGGCGCGGGTATCCCTTTACAATGGAAAGGCTGGAGAGGGACTTGATACTCTAAGATACCAATGGTACTGCGAGAAACTAGCAAGCAAGAACTCACAGATCCAGCCCCAGAGCCTGCCCCCTACATCAGCAGCGGTAAGGTATCATAGCCTCAGGGTGTACCTCCAAGTACGGTAGTGGCAAGGCGACGACAGAGACATGTTAATAGAAGAGTGGGGGTGGAAAGTCACCGAAGACCAGGTTCTCCTGTCCCTCTTACGCATAGTGAGATGTAACTGTTCATCGGACTGCAGCAGCCTGAGATGTACCTGCCGCAAGCATAACCTAGAGTGCTCTCCTGCATGTGGTCAATACAGAGGCGTCGGACGTATAAATTCCGCCAAAGAGCTAGTTGGCTATGACAGTAATGAATCTGATGATTAGATACGTAACAGATAACAGAAGCGCCAGATAGAACACTTGCAGAAATTAGTTGTAAGAAAATATTCGCTAGAGTGGTATTAACATGAACATATACAGTTATAACATATATGACGGGTTGCTTCTGGTATAATTCTCAGCGTAAAGTTCCTTATTAAACGGACCATATGGAAATGTTTTCAAACTTGTTAGGATTTTTTTAGCGAGACTCTAGTACGTTTCTACATATTATTAGTATTTATTGGTAGAACTAGTTTCGCAAGGAACTGTGGTTAATTACAACACTGTCATCTCAAAAGGAATGATGAATTTTCCCGATATTTATCACATAGAAAAATATCGTATTGCCACCTGTTTTTCGCTTCTAAACTTTCTGAGGACTTTCTAGATAATAAGTGAAAACATTGATAGGCCTGAATACGACTTAGTGCGCCTATACGCGGGTTTGGTCACGTGACACTTTTATTCACCAGATGGAAGTTCGTAAACATAATTAATTGCAGTATATTTCTATAAATTTTGAACGAATTTACTGAAATTTTGGCATTTATTAAAACAAGCGCGATAAACCAACTTCCGGTTTTGAGCCTCGTTTCCATGTTTCACCAGAGCGCAGTTAGCAATGCCGAATTTGGAGACTTTCCCATGCTTGGATCTTTTGGAACTTTTAGTATATTATTCTAGGGAGTATTTCTGACTGAATGGGGAAGAGAAAGTTTCTGTTGCAATTAGTTGAAGGTCCAGATACAAATTGACTGCTAAGCAAAATTTTAGCTGACCAAAAGCTCGAACCAACTATGGAATCCATACATTTAGATTTATTTCGTCTTCAATTTGGGAGTCAATCGATTATAAAACAGTCAAAATCGTCCTATGCATTTTCAAAACAATACAAACAATCGCTTCTCTTTTCTTAAGCGTAAACTACTCTTAGATTAACAGACATGGGCTTTATTTTACGCTTGGCACAAATGACCCTAAAATCGCTCACTTTGCTATATTTTCAAAAGTTTCCAACGTAGAAGATTGATTTTTTTGTGGGAGGATGAAGACCGATGACCAAAACAAAACCCGATGATTTGAACTACCGTAGACATCTTGATGACGTCACAGTTACGTCATGTATCCATTTATAATAGCTAGGTTTCTCGATGTTTTCAATTACCTGTAAATCAGTAAATTTTATATTTTCGATTTGCCATCATGTGGACAACAAAGAAACCGAAAACCCGAGTTCGATTGGTTAAATTAAATTTTGAATTTTGGTAATTTTCTGGCCAAATATAGAACCATTTACCAAATAACTTCTTCATTCATCTTTTAGAGTTTAAAATATTTGTTTACGACAATCTAGCAATCAAAAGAGTAAATCGGTACCCACAACCGTATGTTTTTAGAATTTTCAATTTTTGAGAGGAAATACTTTAAAATTCACAGTGAAAAAGAGGATACGTCGTTATGTCATATATTTTGAAAACGTCTTTTAAAAATAAATATTCGAGTATTTTTCGGGTTTTAAAGAGGACATGTATTTACTGTACACATAGCTACATAGCTACATAGCTACAACCTGCGGTCTGGTAGCTCCAGACAACAGGGTGTTGTAGGGAAAACAGACAGGCTAAACAACTTTATTACCTATAAATATCAATATGTGTAAATTATGTGTAATTATTATTATTTATTATTGTATGCTTAATTTTTGAGCTGACACCCATGTAATTTAGCACTTGCTACAATTTGGGTTAAATAAACGTATATATTCACTGAATAGCCGCAATATGGTCATTTTTATGTTTCTTCAATTTAGAAAGCATGACTGATGTCAGATCCATGACGTCAGAAAATGTGACGTCACAGGAATCTTCAGTTCTTAATAACTCAGCATATATTTATCGTAGAGACTTTAAAATTGCGGCAATCAAAAACATATATTTTTGTTGTTGTGATAACATGCTTTATCTCAAACGTATAGGTAACGCAGAATTTGACCTTAGAAGGAGTCGTTCGTTATGACGTCAATATACAAACGTGTTTGATCCCAAAGATGTTATTTCATTTTAATATTAACATACGAAAATTTCGTTAAATTTGACAGCGAATTAAACAAAATGTGCTGGTTTATATATTTTTGGCTCGCTTCATAGTGAGGTAACTTTTGAGGTAACTTATGCCATGCGTGTTTCATTATTATTCTTGTGTTAAGTTCGGGTTCACGTATCATTGAGTAATCTTTACGTTCAAATATTAACATCGCAGGCAGAAGTCAACTCGAAAGCCCTAATGCTACTTTGACCACTGCGCACGATTGATTTATAATAATTTTTCTCACTTATATTTACTTTTCATATTCCCTTTCAAATACTCATAAACTGTAATATTTTTCTTTTTTAACATGTGCTTATATATGTCAACATATCATGCACACATGATCTTTGCCATTGATTAGAGTACATGTACGTACAATGCAATCAAGAGTACTTTAAATTCCCCTCACCTTGTGTTGATATTTTTAAAAGTTTCTTGACTTATCCAACTCCAAGTGTGATTACAGATCATCTCTTAATTTGTATGAATGCAGTGTTAATATGCATAACGGCAAGATGCACGTGCGTGTAGTGTTTAAAAAGCTAAACTTCA
This sequence comes from Actinernus sp. WN-2022, assembly GCA_030867875.1. Taxonomy (NCBI): domain Eukaryota; kingdom Metazoa; phylum Cnidaria; class Anthozoa; order Actiniaria; family Actinernidae; genus Actinernus; species Actinernus sp. WN-2022. The sequence goes on along the minus strand of JAOWCC010000197.1, from coordinate 139,572 downwards.
CAACTCACAAAAGACACTGTCAAATATTTCTCTTCAGGTATGATTATATTTATAGTATCTTGATGTTTGTAGTTTTCGTATCTGTTCAGCGAAAAGCACAATCCAATACAGCGAGCAAGACAACGGAATATTCGATCGCAGATTCACTCGATAGTTCAGCACAAATTATGACCGAGTGGATTCGACTGTTCAACTTCGTCTAGATGTTAGTCTTCAACTGTGCCTACAAAACAGACCATGGTTAACTTGATATAGTTCGGACATCAGACTTTGTAACTACACAATGCTCGTTCGACGTTGCTCGACGTTCGGTTCGGTTCGGTTCCTTTCCTTTTTGACTGCTTGATAAGACAATGAGTGCAAACCATATCTAGTGGTTCTAGCACTAGGAATTTTAAGGGTGAAGACCACGTAAGTTAATTGTATAAGTTCTCCGAGTATAAGATCACTGATGTAGTTTGGAGCAAATGATACCATGTATAGATTTATATACTAGAGTTAAGATGGTATTTTATTCGTTTCTACTTAAGAACATTATGTAAATATCCTGAATAAGATATTTTAATCGCGAACTAGAAGATTATGTATTTAATTAAAGACCATTTGCCAGTTCTAGTTCTAAAAGATCGGTCGAACTTGTCACAAAGTAAATCACAAATTCGCCGAAAATGCTTTGTTCGACTCGTGAGAAAGCTCAAATTTTGATAAATGGCACCATACAAGGAAGTTTGACTCACCGATTAACTTTTCTCAGTGATAAAATAGTTTTAAAATCCTCATTTTCCAGATTTTGGTAACAGATGTGTACACAACTTGAAATCACAAATCTCTGCAAAGCCCGCTTCGAGACGAAAGTCGGCCGCACGCCTGTTAAACTATTGCATATGAAAATTAGCCAATCATATTGCGAGACAATTGGCTGTTGTAAAAAAAAAGGTTTTTATTATTTTAAAGAAATTGTCGAGCGCTTGCGCTATAAACTTTTTGGCACGCTCAAATCTAATTGGCTATTACTTTAACAGCCCATTATAATTGGCTTGCGCGCTAACAAAACCTTTTAAGTGATTTTCAGGAGCCCATAGCTCATGCGTTTTCACAAGTTATTATTTTTAGAACGGTTTCTCGCTATTCTTGAGTTGCAATCATTCCTAAAGCTCCTGTCAGACGGTCTCAACATTTGCTGAGTCATGTTGAGAGATGTTGACAGATGTTGAAAGATGTTAAGAGATTTTGAGAGATGTTGAGAGATGTTGAGAGATGTTGAAAGATGTTGAGAGATGTTGAGAGATGTTGAGAGATGTTGAGACCATGCCGTGTCAAATGGCCTCAACAACCTCTCAACAAATGCTCAACAAGTGAGATGCGTGAGGTCTGGGACTGAGAATCAGATCCCGATCGTCCACGGCCGTGATCTTGATTTTCACAGTTCTGGAGAGCGTGTCAAACGGCTTCAACATTTCGAGAACAAAAGAAATGTTGAGAAGATATTGAGACAAAGTTTAAACGAAATCAAACTCTTCTCAAAATGTATCCACACCTCTCAACATTGTCGAGAGGGGTGTCAAATGTTGAAACCGTTTGACAGGAGCTTTAGGGAGTAAAATCACAAAAGCGTAGCAGCCATGTTGTTGTTATAACAAAAGTAGCTAATGAGGCATCTTTTGTTCCGTCACTAGTGCAACCCACTAATTGGCAGGAAAATGATCTAAATATAGCCCAACTTGTGAATAAGTTTTAGGAGATATGGACGCTCCTGATTATGGGCTCCTGGTGTTTTTGAAAAATGGCACTCTGTCGTATCCAAATTAAACACAGTTGTGCAATTCCTGTGGGCGCGCTACATATGTCCATTACTTTTTTACTTAATATTAACGACTTACCAAATTGTGAATTAACGTCTAATGTTCGTAGATGTGCAGACGATACCAATTTGACTTTTGCTTCTAGTAATCAAGACGAGTTTCTCTATGCTGTGAATAATGATCAAGGTAGTGTGCATGAATGTTTTGTCTAATTGGCCGTTTTTATACTAGAGATGCACGTACATGGGCAAATCCGTCCAAAACGACGCACTATCGAACTTAGTTCATCCAGTCGCATAATGCGTCTTGTGCCCGTTTATATACTAGACGAACTAAGAAAACTTTTCTTTGCTCAAAAGAACAACAACAAGTAGAACCCATTCGCTCTAAAAATATGGCGGGATTTATCATCTAGTTCGTCTCATACTTCGTCCCGCCTTGATACTATCGCATAAGCACTGATCTTAGAATTGAGCTGGATAAAACGGTGGTCATTTAGAAAAATATTAAAGAGTAGAGGACCAAATACTGATTGTGAGGTATGCCTCTAGAGAGTGGACTCCAAACAGAGAATTGGTCACCTAATTTAACTCTTTGGAAGCGATCGGTGAGATAATTCTGTATGAATGACCAGCTACTACTGGTAACGCCGTATGCATTGAGCTTGGCTAATAGTAGATCATGTGGTATGCTGTCAAATGCTTTAGACAAGTCAAGACCAATAATAGATGCTAGCTCCCGCTTATCAAGAGCATGTCTGAACTCTTCAAGTATACGAAGTAATGTAGTCTCACAACTATAATATTTACGATAGGCTGACAAAAATTGAGATAATTTGTCAATAAAAAACGTAATAAGTTGAGAGGCAAGGATGCGTTCAACTATATTAATGAAAGCTACTAGGACTGTGATAGATTTGTAATTCTTAGAGTATTCATTGCCTCTTAAATGCAGGTGTAATCTGCCCAAATTTCCAATACTTAGGAAAGCAATTGGATGACATAGAATAATTGAATAAATTAGATAGGGGTCTGGCAATAATACTAATACTATCCTTGATAAGCCGCATAGGGATATTGCCTTAGATGTAGACAATGAGAGGACAACATCCGAAACAAAAGCATGGTTAATAGGCTTAAAAGTGAAAACATAATTGTAACTCCAGTTAGACATAAAGTCATTTATACTAATACTGGCCGGGGTGATCAGAAAATTTAACCCCACATTGGATTTCATCAGGTACAGGGAGATCCTTAGCAATATTTATAAAGTCAGTAATCATTAAAGATATTGGCTATACATTGCTTATCGGTAATATATTCATTGTTCTCATGTAATATAATTAATGTCATTGGCCTGTCCACGTTTAGAATGGAAAAGCGAGCCAAATACCTTCCAGAAGTCCTTTGGCTTGGAAGAGACACCTTCAGGTTTATGATGGTAATAGTTAGTAATGGCTTTGCTCCTCATTGATGTACAGAGATTTCTTTGTCCCTAATAGCAGACGAGTCAAAGTGCACATACATGATATCAGGGGCGGATTTAGGGGGCCGAGGGGCCTTACGCCGCACTTTTACGGCCCCCTCTTTCTGCATTTCCTGGATCCGCCCCTGATGATAGTCAACTTGAAAGAGTTAAGTATTATAAATGTATTGGTGTACACATAGATGAGCTCCTGCTGGTGGACTTATATTGACAATATTTCTAAAACGATTGGCAAAGCATTTTAAGAAGACTCAAGGCATTCGTACCCCATGATATTTTAATTGCTATTTATAACTCATTGATAGCCTCACATTTTTATTACTGTAGCACTTTCTGCGGTAGTCTGGACAAGGTCCAAAAACTTCAAGACAGAGCTTCTAGAATCATTACAGGTTCTATACGGTATACGGTCGAAATATATATTAGCTAAGCTTGATTGGAAAGACCTAGAGGAACGGCGCCTCTGCCGGCTGGGCAGCATCATGTACAAAACCTGCGCTATATTGTTGTCACCGCCGAACACTGTTTTATAACGTAATGAATGCAATTACAATATTCGGTATGCCTGTGTTGTTTTTTGATAAGGTCACGTGACCATATATGCACGAGGTCTGACAGAACGATTACTCGACGTTTTTGGGACGTCGTTGTTGAAGATAGGTCCTGAAATTAGACGAAATAACCTCGTAGAATCCCGAATAAAGCCTTTAGCCGCCAGTTTGGATTGTAAGTAGTTCGTTTACCTTGCTATTTGTTACCCTTTGTGTAATTTTGACTATTAATTGTATACTTTTTCCGAATCTTTCTGCACTGTCTACACTTATCTGTTACGACGAATCTGAACCATCGTATGGTTAGGTTTGTACTGTTGGGTTGGTAAATAATCGTAAAAAACTCGAAAGGACGGTCAGACTGATATGGTATCGAACTACAGAGTTTTTCATACAGAGGGGCTTCTCTGTTGAACAGTCTATCAAAAGTGGCGCTAGATGCTACAAGTATTAGCCTGCGAATGCAGCCGTCTCGCATCGGGAACCATAACTGATCAAAACGTGGCCCACAAGTGTTAGACACTTTAACATATACTTGTAGTTTCGTTCTTAACGTTTCTACTTTTCATTTTGATGTAAATGATTAAATATGAATATACTTAATTCTTAATATCTCATTACGTTATAAACAGTTAGAGTGTAAATATTATTATTATTATTTTATTAGCTCTCTGGAAGAGTTTCGTTCTTAACGTTTCTACTTTTCATTTTGATGTAAATGATTAAATATGAATAAACTTAATTCTTAATATCTCATTACGTTATAAACAGTTAGAGTGTAAATATTATTATATTTGTTTATTAGCTCTCTGGAAGAGCATCTTTGTTGAATGAAACTCCGTGTATAAATAAAGTGTGTGTGTGTATGTATGTATATGTAAAAGTGGTTCTTGTAATACGCTCACATAGTTGCATTCGTGTTGGCCAAACGCCAAGTTGTATAATAAAACAGGAATACAAACATGACCAATCTTCGCAAAGATTAGATAAATAAAACAAGTTCGATTTCACAATTCCCTTTTTAGCCTCGATTTGATGCTGGAGCAGGCTGAGGCCTGGCCCGGATTTGTTTGGGCATATCAAAACAATATTTTAATGAGGTTACACATAGACATTAACTTCAGTTTGCAAAACTCGAAGTTTGATCCATGAGCATTACTAACGAATGAGCGAGCGACTAATTATAGCCATCCAAGACCAATATCTACTTCGTAAACGAGAGCTAATATATTGGACACAAATTTTCTTGTAATATGTTATCTAAGGCTGATGGGATATTTCGTAGAGATACGAATAACAATAGAAAATGATTATTTAAATACTTAGTGTTTGGTTTTAATGAGATTTAATTAATCAAACAGTGTTGAACATTGTTGAGTTGTTTGTCGATACAATTAAGGGCTGGTATTGAAAGAGAGTTAATTAGAAAACTATTGAAACACTTAGCTTCACTATTGATACCGAACTGTTGATAAGGATGATCTTGCAACTTATATGCTTACAAGGTTCTAGTAACAATTACTCACCTCTTGTTTTTTCAACTTGTTTCTGTTTTTATTCTTTTCCTCGCTCGTATTATTATCGCTTGTATCGTATTATCGCTCGCTCGTAATATCTTCGATAATTCACTCATATTCAAATCGTTTACATAGCTAATGTCAGAGCTGATAGTCGGCCGTTTGTTAACGGTTCAGTTGGAAAATAGTTGATGAAGCATGCAGTTTTCTAATCACTTTTGTCGGTAACCCAGCGAAACCACTAATAACAAATCTAAATATGCAGAAGATTTTTGTAATTCGCGTCCGAACTGTATGGACATTTATATTGTTGCGAACAGGCCCATAGTCTGAACTTGTGAAAAATTGCCAAACAATTTTCTTACAGGTCCTTTATGCTTTATAGTGACCAACTAAATGAGCATCCAACTGATACTATATGTTGGCATTGCTCTCAATGTTTATCAGTGAAATCCAAATATAAAATTTGTGGTCTGCATGCAGTCTTCTAGGTATGGATCTAAAATGTCCTAATATAGTAATATGTAACTACATTTAACTACTAAAAATAACGAATCGTTATGAAGTGCGTGCGAATAACAAGCATTGCATTTGGGCCGATCTGGTGTGTAGTGTATTTTAGCAGTCAAAAATGTAAAAAGTTTAATTTCCTATTTTAAGCAGCAACCTAGAAATGACTGGCACTTTCTTGAACAATGAAGTTGAACTGGTCATAATCAGAGGCGGATCCAGACGTTCAAGAAAGGGGGCTCACCTTAAGAAAGGGGGAACTACCCTTGACCGCCCCCATTCTGATAATTTGCTGTAGTTTGGTGGATATTACAAACATTCTATCTCCACCCGACTCTCAAACATTAAATGGGTTGAACCCATCACATCATATCAAATTTATTGCGTACAAAAGCCTGTATCGATTACGGGTGACCTGACTTCCGGTATAGCTCGCATTACAGACACACGGTTTTGGGAGCTATTTTGCTTTTTTTAGCAAATAAAACAATTCATAACTTCTTTTTACCATCGAATCTAAGTTAAGTAACATCGAATCTGCGACTGGAAACAGTTTTGAGTGATTATGTTGAGACTCTTAAGGTGGCCCGCGGCTATTTATTTTGGCAACGGGGGTCTTTCTAAATCGTGTTTTTGAACAGCTAAACATTATCCGATTTCTGAGATTTTATTGAACTTTTAATAAAGAATCCTCGAATTTTATAAAAAGTTCAATTAGAAAGTGATTAACAAAGAATTGCTGAAGATATAAGCGAAAACGTTGTTTTTAGGAAAGAGCGTATATTTAAAAACCCAAAAGATGGATTTGTTCCATTTTACTCATTGGCAGAAATTATGGACATCAGCGGAAAGGTACTGCGGGCGCCCTTTTAGCCGATTCAAAATGGCGGCTTATAGTACTAGTGAGTGCATGAGACTGTAGGTTCTTTATAGACCTTCCAACGCAAAGAAAACCGAAACTTTCTGTGATGAAATAAGAATAGAGAAGCGGAATGAGAGTTATATTAGCTTAAACATAGCCATTGTGATTAAAAAGCCATTTTTTAGGATTTGTCATCTCTCCGGCGTCTGTCTGTCCAAGTCCAGCTGCTTGGCGGCAATTATTTAGAGGAGAAAGGCCTGAAACCCAGTTTATATCCCAGCAAACATTGCAGGATTTATGTTAACAAAACAAGATGGTGGACAGAAAGTAATATGGTGACGTTTCTCTCCTTTCTCAAGTTTTCTTCGAAATGTAATCCTATATGGCGTCCTGGCACTATCATTATTTCGACAAAACTCAGACGTCTTTGGAAGTACTTTGGAGGAGTGTTATTGTACGTTTTATTGGCGATATGGATGCATTGAACACTGCTTTATTGACACCGAGGCGAACTTATTTGTCTCACCGAAGACTTGGCGTACTGTTGTACCTCAAACTGTGCATGGTTCAGCCAGATTACAGACAACAACAGGGAGAACGAAGAACATTTGAAGGGTGAAATGGACTTCTCGGGGAAGTACTTTGCCGACGATCTGATGGATTGTTTGTGGCCTCAATACACAGCTTAATCTGTAACTTATTGGTCTCGAGGCGAACTAATATGAAATCAAACTTAGAAGGTCTTCAAATTTGAAAAGTTTTATATTTTTCATATATTTTCTTATACGAATCGACAGCCATTTTAGACACTGATGGGCATGTGCGCCGCCATCTTGTCTCATATTTCTGCCAATGTTTCAACGAGTGCCCAACCTCCAAGGTCTGTGACAGGCAAGTTTCAGGTTAATCGGCATCATACAAGTTTCTCAGCAAACGGCTGATCAATTTTAACCTTACAATATTATGCTCATGCATCTGGTTCAACTGCCGGAGAAATATTACAGTAATAATTAAATCGTACATACCATATGGAAGTTCAATACCATGCACTTGAAACTTCTGTGCCAAAGTAAACTGCAACTAACGTTATGTGGCGAACGGAGAAAGATAGGTTATTGCTGAATATTTGCGAAAATCGAGAAATTTGTATTCTTTCGGCGTAAAAAAAATTCACTCGTTTGTTTTTCTTAAGTTCCTAATACGACACCCAATTCAGATCATGTGATGTAAGCAGATGCTACTCTGGGGAATTATTCCTTTTTCATTCTAATCATAATGCAGTCATGCCTATCTGAATAAAATTAATTTTCAAAGAGTCAATTCTCCAGAGTAATGTGTGTTTACATCACATGATCTGAATTGGGTGGCAACAGAGTTAGCCGATTACCTCTTATAATCTGAACAATCTTACAAATTTATGATCTCATCACTGTCAGAATACGTTGTTTACCCAGGAACTTTAGCCCTTAAGGGCCTATTGACATATTTAAATCGGCCGTTGCTAGGGAAAGTTTGCAGCCTCGTAAAACCAGGAAAATTAAAGAGTGGGCAATGATTATTGTCAAGGTGACTCCTAGGGTAAAGTCTTGTAGTCTTATGACATCATTAAGTGACGTCATGATGACGTCATCAAAATCAGAAAATTTCTAAACTCCAAGGATTTTTAATCTACTAGTAATTTATGAATATTTTCCGAACCTACGAATTAAGGCGCATAAAACCGAGCATGCGTTTGCCATTACGACAAAAAACAGGTTTCACAACACTTTTCAGTCCAATTTTTAGCTTTTTTGGCGAATGAAAAGCCATAACTTTGGCATTTATTGTCTGTTTCCAAAATCCATGCTCGATTTTGTGGAGAACGTGGTCAACAAAATTTTAACGGGAAAAAGTTTGGTGTTTAGTGAAAGCGCGCTAAATGTTTAGAATTTTTAGAAACCGGAAGTGAAGAAATTAACGCATGCGCAAAAGTGCCCGTTTTGTGGTCGTGAAATAGTCGCAGAACTGTTGTTGCAGTAAAGTCTACAATAATTGGTCGAACAGGATGTGCATTTTATTAACGCATGCGCAAAAGTGCCCGTTTTGTGGTCGTGAAATAGTCGCAGAACTGTTGTTGCAGTAAAGTCTACAATAATTGGTCGAACAGGATGTGCATTTTATTTCCTCCGACAATGGCCAGTTTTGGGACTTGGCTGAATACTCCAGTCTGCAATGAGCTAGCTTGATTGTCTGCAATGAGCCGGCTTCGGACTGTGTGACCATGGAGCACATGCCAGGAACCCATTTCGCGGCAAACCGAAGAGCCAATAGACAACTTTCACCTGAAGTTGAATCTAGCTCGTGGCGTTCACAACAGTTTGTTTTCCGAGGATGGTCGTAAAACATGACGGGGACGTGGGGACGCGGGGACGCGGGGACGGGGACGTGTGGACGTGACCTTAGAAACACAGTATTTTTGACCGCTAAAATAAAAAGCGAGTAATTATGTGTGTATTCAATGCATTGTTTTATCACTAACTCGTCAGTTAGGTTAGAAAAAACGTAATCAAAAGCCGTTTGACCTCGCAAACCGACGCCATCTTGGAAAAGCCTCGTTTCCATGCGCCCTGAGTGAGGTAAATGAGCATGGGAAGCAACCCGGGTTGAAAAAAGATCTTCACTAAAACTAATAGGGGTTGTTTACATGATAAGAGGGTAATAGTAGAATCATTCTACCGCCATTGTATTCTGCGTTCTGTTTACATGTAAAATATCAGTTTTGTCTCGGGTACCTGAGAGGTACGATCATCCTAGCACTAGTTCAACCTTTGCGCGCGTTACTTCATGTAAAGATCTAGAGTTCGCTAGGGACAATTCGCCTTCCCGGAACAACTCTATTCTAGAGCCAAATTTTACATTGCAAGTTGCTGGAGTTGTCTAGCAATTAGTAGGTAACATACCAGCACTATTAAGGATCCCCAGGACACTAGACAGCAGCAATAAAGGGCACTACAGAAAAAGAATCAACGTTAATCCACCAATGACCCGTCAAAACTCTACTCGTGTACTCTATGCTTGAATGATTTTGGCGGCCGCATCATGTTGAGTTGACCTGCGCTACCTGAATCAGTTTGCTTGTAAACCCGGGCTATCTTTGAGCATAGTGCTAGCACTAGGGTCAATCCCTCCCTTCCCCTCCTTCATGTAAACATTAGCCTCCGAAAACCGCCGACTTCTTTACTCTCACTTCGTGACTCCCTTTAAACTGGGCTATCAGATTTTTATAAAATGACTGTTTACAGTTTGAAAAATCGTGTAATTTTCTTCATATCAAGGGCGGAGTATGCCGTGTCGCTTGATGAAGCTCTATGGCTGTCCGATCCTTCCCAGGCTCCATAATCTCACTAAGGGAGCGTGGAAACGAGGCTTTTCCAATTTTGATTACGTGTTTTCTAACCAAAATGACCAGCTAGTGATACGACAATACACACATAATTACTCACTTTTTATTTTAGCAGTCAAAAATACTGTGTTTCTAAGCTCACCTCCTTGCGTCCGCGTCCCCGTCCCCACGTCCCCACGTCCCCACGTCCCCGTCCATGTTTTACGACCATCGTTTACCGACATCAAAAATACTTTTTTTAAGGATGAAAACTCACCTGTATTTTAATTAGTTGCACTGAGGTTCAATCACAACTTTACCAGGAACCCGAAAGCATTATCTGGAGACAAAAGTGTGCATGTTTGTGGAAGATTTGAATTGAAAACCTGCCGGTCGAAAATCACTTGAGTTCTTGCAGTGTTCTTGAGTGGCCGTACTTATGTGAGGGGTACATGGATGCTCGTCGTACCTTTTAGGGGTCAAAATCAGGAGTTTTGTACCACTTAGGGTATGCACGATGAAACACAGACATTTCTATATAAAGCGGTACCTTTTAGGGGTCGGGTGTCACCGAATGCTAGAGAATGACAGTGCTTTTGAAAACAACAAGGAAGAATGTGCTTGATGATACAACATCATGTTTTTATCGGTACCTTTTACGAGTCAAAATAAGCTTGAGCCACGCCCATTTTAGTACCTCTTAGGGGTCAAATCGAAAATGTCCGACGAGCATCCCTACCCCTTTTATATGGGAGTCCCCCTCCCGGGGTTTTCATTTTCCCCGCTACAGCTTGTTCCGACCATTTGAACACTTTACTTCATTAATTCATGAAAACCTTTCAGGTAAACCATGAATAAAACTTACAAACATATGTAAGTATTAAAAATATCGGGTGGTCGGTGAACACGCATAAAACCAGCCAGAAAACAACCGACTCATATCGCCCGAGTCGGCTGTTTTCTCAGGCTAGCAAAAACCGGAAGTCAAAATCGCATCTGCTGCTGCGAGCACAGCAATGGTGTTGCATAGCAACGAAATATGTCACTAAATTGGCCCTTAAAGTCATATGAAACGAAAATTAAGTTGAGCTAATGTTAAAATGCTTTGAATTTTATAAAGATTTGGAAAAGTTAGTGAATCATGATCAAAACCTTGAAATATTAGTCTTGAGCGATTTTATTGAACTGAAATCTCTGTCGAACTAGGATCTATAGGGACTATACAAGTTGAACTTAACCAGTACAGTAGTTCTGCAACATTCGGCACGTATAAAATTGTGTTCAGTACTGCTCACGCGAGTCATAGCTGGACAGTAATTCGACCGAACAATCCTGTTGCCGTTTCGGCGTTTCAGAAATATAGATTATTGTTTAAGAGTACCAGCGCTCTTTATGCATACCTTCATCGACTTTAGTTGATTATACCACTCTATGTGTTTTAGTTTCCACTTTCACTTGCAAACCGGCTTTGCTTTGAATTCAAAACAGTGATGCGGCGACGGCTCACACGGCTTTAGTTCTGAGTCAAGACAATTCGTTTCGTTCTTTGCTAGTTGTTTTTTGTTAGTTTGACTTCTGCAGCAAACAGCAGCACGAGAAACGTGCTATATTCAAAGATCTCTGAAGAGACGTCTAATTTTAAAGCTGAAGAATTCCAAAATCCGTTTTGATATCTGTTTATGATGCGCCAGAGCTTTCTACATTGGTTTTTTAGTTTTCAATTTCACTCTTCAACCGGCTTTGCTTTGAATTCAAAACAATGAGGCGGCGACGGCTTCACGCGGCTTAGTTCTGAGTCAAGACGACAAGGCAGTTCGTTTCGTTCTTTGCCAGTTTGACTTCTACAGCAAACAGCAGCACGAGAAACGTGCTATATTCAAAGATCTCTGAAGAGACCTCCCGATCAATATACTGCATATCTTGTTTTGTACTCATAGTAAACCGTTAAAGTGCTACTGAAGCGAACTTTCATCATCAAAGTTAAGACTTCACTTGAAAGTCCTTTCGAAATGAAGAAGAATAGCATTTTCTGTTTGTCAATATCTCATCTCGTTCCAGAGATATTAAGGTTTTTGGAATATGCAAATTAGATGATGTGTGACGTCATAAGGTTGACACAGCCATGAAGACAAATCACAAAATGAAGAATATCTCTGCAAACAGTGGGTAAAAACAATTGAAACTTTTCACACGTATGGCACGAAGGAAAATACATGTCATTATGCAAATTAAGATGTTGCCATGGTAGCACTCTAGGTCCCAGGCTCTTTCAATGAGGAAAACAATTTTCCTAATTTCTCCTTTGCCAAACAATTTTTTTCTACTGTTGGCATATCAGAAGGTTTGGAACAGTGTAAGCATTGTATGTGAGTGCCTTAAAGTAAATTATTTTCTGTAACAGAGATAAAAACTACAATTTTATGTTCAATGTAAAAGGAGCCTGGGGCCAAGAGTGTTTCCATGGCAACATCATGATTTCCACCGTGATGTGTATTTTCCTTAGTACCACACATGTGCCAAGTTTCAACTGTTTTTACCAACTATTTGCAGATATATTCTTCATTTTGTGATTGTCTTAATGGCTGTCAACCTTATGACGTCACAGACCATCTAATTTACATATCCCAAAAACTTTAATATCTCTGGAACGAGATGAAATATTGACAAACAGAAAATGCCATTCTTCCTCATTTCGAAAGGACTTTCAAGTGAGATCTTAATTTTAATGATGAAATTTCGCTTCAGTAGCACTTTAAGCACTGCCACACGCCAGAAATATAACTAATAATCCCCGGTTTTATTCCATGCTAAACGTGTTATAGCATGACAATTAAGCTGTGTTTTGAAAAGGAAAGAATCCGCGCGACGTTTTGTAAACAAGAGGCTGCGTGCAGCCTTAACTCGGGCTGTATACAGCTATTTCAAAACAGGTACGTAAAACGTACATGAAGCTATTTACTTACATCCTTAAATCAAATCTGCGAAGGAACCAGGATAAACATTTTGCAATAATTAACAAAACTAAAGACTGAATTGATCCTTATTGCATTATTCTTTACGTGGGCTGCCCGTGGATCTTTGCCGCGCGAGTATGGTTACGAATTTATCGAAGTATAATTGCTTCTGATTTCTAACAATAAAGTTATCTTGCTGTTAAATAAACCCACGATATATGTAGCCTATTCATTATTCAATAGCCTGTTTAAATATCAGTGTTTCGGCGAGATTTCCGCGTTTGAGTTCACCTGGCTGTGTTCGCTGGTTTTCGCTCACGTTGACAGTCCATCCGATCGAGTCAAATGTTGCTCCAAAGTTTGTCGATTGCCCATATTACCATGTAATGTATCAAGGGAGCACACATTTGAAATATCAGCAAAGAGAATGGCGAGTTATAGGGAGACTAATCCTTTAATTTCTCCATTTCAATCGATGTTGCTTCAGATCTCGGCTTGTGAAATATGATACAATTCTCCTCCTGCCGGGTATCCGGCGATGCGACAATACTAGCTAACCCTAATCACTTATCGAAACGTTTGAAGTATATTCTTTAAAAGCCTTACTTTTGACAGAAGCTAACAACTGCTAGCGCTTTTACCTTTTTAGCTTAAAACAAAAGCATTGTAGCCTGCGTCGCATTCGAACTGAACGCCGGTTAACCGGGAACTGAACCCCGGTTAACCGGGATTCAGTTCGGATGCGACGCAGGCTAAAGCATTGATGCAGCTACTTACTGTATTGTTATCACTTGGTCAAACCACTCTACCCCCTGTAAGTAATATTTCGACCACACATGCCGTACGATATAGTCAGCCAGATGAAACCGATGACAGAAGTTATTTTGCATAAATGCAAATATAATCAAAAAAGGTTGTCCCGGTCAAACGACAAGCGACATTCCCAGACCGAAATGGATTATAACTGTCCAGCTGTGCGAAACAGATAAACTATGGTGAAATTCGAAAATCGATTCGCAGTAGAACATTAATATTCGTCTTAAAGTATTTGACCCAAAAACAATTTTCCTTATTATAGGAAATTAACGCTCCATGATCATGAAATTAACGCGAATCTTTAAAATTCGCGTTAATTTAAGTCGTGTCGCGAATTCTGCCTCCCTAAACCCGCACACAATTCAATTTTGGGTTCGTTTTAAAGCAGATTTATTCACCAGGTTTGATTCAAAAGTCTCTCACAATCTCACGCGTTTCGAATACAAAACTCTTCTTTACTACAATCACTTATCACTTGATCATATTACGTGTTCCTTTACTTTGTTATCTTGACGTCAATCACGGATCATTTTTGCTTGAAATATCTTATTATGGCTAGTCTCCGACACTCTCCACGCCGGGCACAAATGATCGTAAAAACGGCGGGTTTTATATATATTTAAAAGTTTTCGACATAGAAGAATGAATTTTGGTAGGTGTATAAAGGAGTGTAAACAAAACGTAGTCTGATAAGTTAAGCTAATATAGCCATCATTATGACGTCACAATAACGTCATATATCCTTTTCTAATAGGTTTCTTATAAATTTTTATTACCTCTAAAAACGTATTATTATCTCTTTTTTAAATCTCTTGTTCATGAGAATGAAATAATCGAAAACCCGTTGTCGATCGGTTGAAGTAAACGAAAGTTATTAAAGTTTGAATTTTGGTAATTTTCCCGCCAAAAAATGGCGGGAAATAAATAGCATAAAACCATTTATGAAAATGTCACTTGTTTTAACTTTTACAGTTCGAAATACTGGTGCATCATATTTTGCACAATAATACAGCTCTTTAGTAGTAACAACGTGTTCTTTTTTGAATTTTCATTTTTTGAGTATAACAGCTTAGAATTGAAGCCCCATTTTTTGTATACGTCATTATGACGTCATAAATATATTTGTGTACCCTCAGAAAATAGCCAGTTCAATGTTTTTTGGAATTTTATCAATGAAATGCATTTGGCTAAAACTCACAAGTCATAGTATTCTCTTTAATAATATTTTTATAGTCGACAATCTGATTTAAGCTTGAAGTATGACGTCATTAATAATGACGTCATAAAAACAGTAAATCGTCCATAACTTTGAATATGTTTATCGTAGAAAGTTCAAATTTTCGGCAAATTAATATATTTCATAAAAGCTTTCTGATGACGTAATATTTTTGAAACGTGTTTTAAAGGTTAATTTTCACCAAAAAAGGAGGCATCTCTTATGACGTCACAACAACGTCACAATACAGAAACAATTGTCCCGAAAAATGTAGTCTTACTTTGTTACCAACCTGCCAACATTTCGTCACATTTAGAGTAGTAGTAAGGAAATAGCGTTACTTTTATGTTTTATGTTACACTTAACCCCGCCGTTTTTACGGTTATTCGTGCCCGGCGTGCTCCCCCCACACAGCTCTCTTCTGTCTGTAGAGGTGTATGCCACTGTCACAGAAGACTAACTAGATAAACATTTACTGTAACAGTGGTATTATAACTGGTAATATACGATATACGTAAAATACATGAACGTGAAATACATGAAAGTTCAGTGTTCAGTTATAGTTATCCGTGGCGATCTCTTGTATGCGATGGCCGGCTGCTACTGCCGCGTCCCTCTTCGGTCGAAATTCACGTGCATTGGCATCTAGGGGTGCATGTGGCTCCTGTGGCCTCACGTCGGATATCAGCTCCAACGGATACAAGTGCTGTACAGGTCGCTCGAGGAAGCCTTTCCCAGCACGTACTTTGGCTCCTCGGACTACACCATCTATCCCCTCATACAATTCTGTCACAATTCCCAGCTGCCACTTGATCATGTTTTTTTATGAGAAACTCTTGGGCCCTCTCATCCTTCATCACAGTGCGGACCCATCGTGCAGCGCCAACAAATGTTCGGCCATTATCCGAGTAGATCTTAAGTGGTCTGCCTCGGCGCGCTATCAGTCGCTTGAGCGTCTCGAGAAACTCCTTAGTCTCCATTGTCGTTGTCACCTCGAGATGAATAGCACGAGTCAAGCTGCAAGTGTACAAAGCGATGTACGCCTTGGCTTGCTTGCCGGACTTGGTGTACTACAGGGGTCCCGCGTAGTCCACACCAACTACTTGAAAAGCCCTGTCGCCTACTGTACGGTCTTGTGGTAGTTTCCCCGGTGGGGGTTTGGCAACCGCCATAGCTTGGAACCGGCGGCAACCAAAACATCCCTTGATGACTCGCTTTACCAGACACCTAAGTCTTGGTACCCAGTGCTTCTCCCTCACGCGAGTTAGAGTCATCCCTACTCCCCCATGCATGGTGCGCAGATGCACTTCTTCTACTAGCTTCTTGGTGTAGGGTTGCGAGTCTGGAAGATAAATTGGATGCTCTCCTTGTATCCGCCCGCTGCACTCCAGTATTCCCTGCCCATTGTCTTGCAGGTTAAGCTTGATTCGGTCTTCTTTAAAGTCGCACGATTTCTGAGCTCGCTTGATCCAAAACGGATGCTGTTCCTGTATTTCGTCAGTCGTTAGCGACCCAGTTATTCGCTTTTCTCGCTTCAGGCGGGAGTTTTGTGTGAACCGCGAGGCCCACGCACAAACCCTCAAGGCCTTATTCAGGCCAAACCTGGCGAGCACCTCATCGAATGCATCGGTGGCATTCACACTTATAGCAAACAGCTCCTTGATGGCCTTCGCTTCTGACTCGCTCTCCTTGGAAGGCCTCGTCACAATGTTTCGCGGCCAACCACTTCGGTCCCGTCCACCACAGCTCGCAGTTGCCATCACCGCCTCTACTGCCGATATCTGCTGGATTCTCTTTTGTTCCAACGTGATGCCACTGCACATCTGTGTGTCTCCGAATTTTCTCCACCCTATTGGCGACGAACTGTCTGTAGTTCCCTTCCCCTCTGATCCAATGTTAAAGCCACACTGCTATCTGGGAAACCTATAAGAGAATCTCTAACATTGTACAAACGGTTAGTCGCATGGTC
Source organism: Actinernus sp. WN-2022 (assembly GCA_030867875.1). NCBI lineage: Eukaryota > Metazoa > Cnidaria > Anthozoa > Actiniaria > Actinernidae > Actinernus > Actinernus sp. WN-2022. The sequence goes on along the minus strand of JAOWCC010000197.1, from coordinate 122,529 downwards.
AGCCCCCTTTTTGCTAACCGGGCCCTGGCTGCAACCAATCTCTGACTCTGCCCTGAAGGCTGTTGTACCACCGCATAGACCGCGGCAGCTACTCCCACCCCACTGGCATCTCCAAATGCGTGGAGTTGCACGTCACCGATTTCTTCTTGGTAAAGCGTCAATGCTCTCGGCACTGACATGGTCTCTGGAAGTGAACGCTCCCACCTAGTAGTAAGTAGTAATTTATTTAACCACGTATCACAGGTTGAGCACAGAGGCTCTTTTAAACGTGAGCGTGCAATATTACAAGATTAAACTGTATACAAATGATGGTTGCAATAAAAGCATAAAAAGACATACATGAGTGGAATAAGTTACAATGCTATAATACTAATAATGATCATACTACAGATAAGGTTTTAGTTAATATAATGATGGTAGCAATAAATACTCTAAATTAAGACTTAATATATATATATATATGTATATGTGATATTGGATAATGCTATTTACATATGTGACAGTTGCAGTTAAGTGAAGACGAAATGGGCATACTTTGAAGTTTACTTTTAAAGACTGGTAGAGATTCTATTCTTCTGACACTATCTGGTAGATTATTCCATAATTTAGAAGCTGTATAGGTAAAGGAGTGCTGCCTGTAAGATGAAGTTATTGTAGGAAGTTTAAGCTTCAAGTGACCTCTAAGATTATAGTTATCTAGTACACGTAATGAGAACATCTCAGTAATGTACAGAGGTGCTAGATTATAAATACATTTGTAGACTAGCACAAGTGCCTGTACACAACGGCGATGCTCTAGTGTATTAATTGACGCTAACTTTAATAGATCGTCATAGGACGTACTTTTGGGCATATTGAGTATTGTTCTGAGAGCATAGGCGTTAGTTAATTCTAGTTTCTGGGATAGGTTATTACTGATACCAATTAATAGCTGAGAACAGTATTCGAACTGGGATAGGATGAAGGCTTTGTAAACTTTTAGCATTAGGTCAGTAGGGATCATTTTACGGATACGTCTCATGATAGAGACTTTCGCGTTAACTTTTCTACATATTTCTTTAACATGTTGCTTGAAAGAAAGGGATTTGTCAATTATGAAGCCAAGTAGCTTAATTTCGTTAACAGTTTCAAGTTTGTTGTTGTCCATCATAAGTTGAAGTGGCATACTAGATTTGCCTAGAATAATGGTCTGTGTCTTTGTATTATTCACTAATAGAAAGTTTTGATTAAACCACGCGACAAGTATATTAAGATCTGTTTGCAGGTATGCTTGTAATGTATCAGGACTTGCGTGTGATGCATATTCGGTTGTGTCATCTGCATATAACCTCAGCGAGGTGTTGAGAGCTGCAAAGTTAAGATCATTAATAAATATGTTAAACAAGAGGGGGCCCAGGATGGAGCCTTGAGGTACTCCATGCTTAACGTTCATCCATTCAGAGTAATCGTTGCCAATTTTTACTCGTTGTCTTCTCTCAGATAGGTAGGAGCAAAGCAGTTGAACAGCGTCTTCGGAGAGGCCATAGGCCTCAAGTTTTGCCAGTAAAAGGCTATGACAGACAGAGTCAAATGCCTTTGACAGGTCTATGGTTATGGCCGCCGTGTTTTCCTTTAAATCAAGAGCACTTCGAAAGTCTTCAGACATCTTCAGAAGAGCAGTAGAGCATGAGTGGCCCCTCAGAAAACCTGATAGGTTATCACTCAGGAAACCAAGGGAATATTCATATAGTTGGTCAAACTGGACCTTTTCAAAGACTTTGGAGAGGGCTGTGAGAATCGAGATTGGGCGGTAGTTACTTTTGATTGTTTCACTGTCTTTCTTGTAGATTGGTGAGATGTTAGACACTTTCCATTGTATGGGCCATGACTTGGTGGTTATACACGAGTTTATTAATTTGGTGAGAGGGCATATAATGGCTGGTGCTGAGAACTTCAGAAGTCGAGGAGAAATGAAGTCAGGGCCAGTGGCTTTGTTTGGTTTGATGTCGTTTAGGATAGATTTAATGTACGTCTCACTAACTGGCTTGAAAGAGAAGTGAAGGTGGTCACCGAATTTTTGTTTTATTGCCAGTATGCTGGGGTGAGTCTTGAATGCAGATTGGTGAAGGTCAGGTATGTGTGCAGATGCCAGATTAATGAAATATTCATTAAATGTGTTTGCAATGTCAATGTCATTAGTAAGGAGATGCCCATTTTCAATTAGTTGGATCCTGTTATTGGTTGCACCTTTGTTGGGGAGCAGAGGTTTAAATCTTTTCCAAAACTCACCAGGGTGCTTGGATTCTTCTGACGCTTGGTAGAAATAAGATCTGAGAGAAGAACGTTTAACAGCTGTTACAATGTTTCTTTGAATTCTGTAAGCTTCCCAGTTGTCTTCAGTTTTGGATTTACGAAATTTTCTATATAGTCTATTTCTCTTTGCAATGGCTTTAGAAATTTTAGGAGTAAACCATGGAACTTGGTCGCCACGGACAAGCGTTTTTTTGTTGGGAGCATGCTTGTCAAGGATTTCAATGAACAGTTTAAGCCAATGAGCAGAAATGTCATTTATATCTTCAAAAATGAAGGCTGAATCCCAGGCCACATTATTAAGGTCTGTCAAGAAGGATTCTTCATTGAAGAGTTTCATACTGCGGTATGTAATAAGCCTTGGGGGAGGTCTTGGTAGCTTTTGTTTGCGGATTGTATAAATTAAGTCATGATCACTTATACCAAGTTTAAGGATTCCAGTACGACAGAATCTATCTGGGTGGTTACAAAGTATAATATCAAGTAGGGTACTTGAGGTAGCTGTTGTTCGAGTAGATTCAGTCACTGTGTTCATCAGACAGTACCGGTCACAAAAATCTGTCAGCTGGCTATCAGGTGTGTGGTTAGAGTCATCCAGCATGTTAAAGTTGAGGTCCCCTATAACCAGTATCTCATTTCTTTTGTTTAATATATTTTCAGTAGTAGTATAGAGTGAGGGTAGGAATTCTGAAGGTTTGTTTTTGTTGGGAGACCTATAGCAGGCAAGCACAGCAAACCATGTATTGTTCTTCCCCTTTACGTCCAACATGGCGAACAATATCGTACATCATGGCCGCCGCGCATGCGTAGAATGCATTACACGTCGTTCCAAAATTAGTGAAAACAGTGAAGACAAGGCTTACCTTTTCGCAATTTTCCAATTTGCTGCTTTAATATTTATATTTCTTGAGGTCCACAAGTTTTAAATTTAGTTAACATGCCTGCTCCTGCCCTCGACTATGATTGCTAACAAGTTGTGGATGATTAGACCGGTTCCCGATGCTCTGCTAAAAAAACGACCCAAATTAGCTAGAGCCGCCATACATCTTCTGTTAAATACTGTAAAGGCCAGTCAGAAAGCTTAATCACAAAGACTTCCGAGTAGTTCATGTTTGAGGTCCACAAGTTTGAATCTGTTCTGCAGATACCAAAGTAGATTCTAACGCCAGAAAAACGAGTTGAAATACTTGCTTTAGTGGTTCCAAACGTCCTGTAAATAACTGCATTTTAACGCCAAAACTCTCCTTCCCAAACGTACAAAGTTTAAAGGGACAGACCCGACTCGTTCAGCTGTTACATTTCCCTTCGCGCAGGACGTTGAAAACAGCAGCTCGTCCGCCATTTTGACTGTCGATGTCCATGTAACCTCTCCTCATTCTATAAACACTCATCAACGGCTTTCTTTAAAAAAATAGATTTTCACGTACGCGCCCGCAATGACAACCGCTGACTGTACGAAATTGTTCGCCATGAGCAGATAGCTTCAAAGTCAGAGGGTTCCATTTGTTTTCGTCTGCAGGCAGAGACATTGTTTTTAATATAGATTAGCAGTCCACCACCTCCCTTTTTACGATCACGCCTCATTAATCTATATTGAGGGTGTTGGAAAAGAGAATTACTGTAGCTCGCATCAATCTTTGTCTCGGATAGTGCAAGAATGTCGAACAGTTCATAGTTCAGTAGGATCTTGATTTCGTCAACTTTGTTTTGGATACTGTTTATATTAAGGTGGGCGATAGATAAGTTGTATTTATAGTAGGATGAAATGTTGTTCTTGTACTCAGTAATCGCATCAGTTTCAGAGCAATCTGATATTAAAGTGTTATTATTCGAAGTCCAAGAACTGTTAGAGAAAAAAGAGTCGGTGGGCCCTTGAAGGGAGCAGGCATTGCAGAACCATTTGACATCTGAAGATGATAATCGGTTATACTCCGTAATGGTTATATAAGAGCATTTAGCGTGAGCCCATAAGTCACATTCATCACAGCGTAAGGCTCTCTGGTTCTTTTTATATGGTTTACCACAGCAGACACAGGGACACTTCACCGGTCCAGGGTTGATCTCAATATTAAAGGTGGCATCACAGTTCGGTGTATAGCGAATTCTTGATTGTAGGAAGCGCCGTGAGCTTCGTTTGGGGCACACTGGATTTCGTGTCGGCCATGATGTAAATTTCAGTTGTGTGTTTACATCCATCTCAGGTTGATTTGAGCGTAGAAAGATCTGATATCCATAACAGTGATGTCTCCAGGTATAGCGAGTACTCATAAGGCTCATCTATAGAATAGAATAGAATAGTAACTTTATTTAGACACGGTAGTTTTAACAGTAACTAAGACTGGTTTACATAAAAGCCGTGTGTAAAAATCTGTACATAAACATTAAATGATATTACATTTCATTAAAATCTGCTAAAAACGCCAGAGTCAGTTCTTTTAGCGTTCGTGTACGATATATTATACTATAGTAATTGTAATTGTAAGAGAGTAAATTATAAGGCGTCAAAGAAGCAGGGAGGTAGACCATTTAGCTTAGTTTTAAATGTATTTAACGATTTGCTAGTCCTCAGGTCTTCTGTTAAATTATTCCAAATATGTGCTCCTCTGTAGCCGAATCGCTTTTTACCATAATTCGTTTTGGGGAGGGACAGTTGGAATTTTGATGATGAACCTCTTGTGTTATATGGTGTATGAACCCTATTAAATGTGTGTATTAAATACCCAGGCGCTTGGTTATTATAGATCTTAAACATTTCTATTGCTAAAAGTTTGCGCCTGCGTATTATTAATCTGTCCCAACCCAGTTCGTGAAGTATTGGGCCAGAGCTAGAATCGAAACTAGACTGTGTTATTATTCTAGCAGCCCTATTTTGGAGTTTTTGGAGTTTATTTGCGAGTTCAGTACCCAGGCTCTCCCAAACTATGCTGCAATAATCAAATTTAGGTTGAATAAATGAGTGGTACATAGTCTTGAGGGAGGACATGGGCACGTAGGGCCGTACGCGCTTGAGAGCTCCAATAGAAGATGATAATTGCTTAGAGATCTTCTCAATGTGTTTTGACCATGTCAATGTTTCATCTATGTGCACCCCTAAGTACTTAACGAACACTATTTTAGGGATGCTTTCGCCTCCAATTACAAGATTTGGACATGCCACATGAGATAATCTCTGGCGAGAGCCTACTAATAATAACTCTGTTTTTGTAGCATTCAGACTCAACTTGTTTGCTTTCAGCCACTCATAAATATGTTGTAAGTCTGTATTCAATTTAGATTCAATGTCATCACATGATGAACCTGCCATTGTAAGACAAGTATCATCTGCGTACATTTGAGTGTCTGAGAATTTTAAGCAATCAGGAAGGTCATTTATATATATCAGGAACAACAAGGGTCCCAAAATTGTTCCCTGAGGGACGCCACAGGAGAGTACCCCAAAGTCTGACATTTCACCGTTGACCACACACCTTTGCTTTCGTTCTTTGAGATACGATCTAAACCACGCAATACTTGGAGAAGTCAAGCCGTAACTTTCTAGTTTTTGAAGCAAAACATTGTGTTCAACGGTGTCAAAAGCTTTTTTCAGGTCTACAAAAACAGTTGCATTAATCAGACCTTTGTCAATGTTGAACGACCATTTGTCCGTAGCATGGAGCATGTTGGTTCTCAGTATTGGTGATTAATAGCAAGGATAAGTGTAAGAATATTAGCGGAGCGAGATATTTTCCCGCCATCTTGGTCCTCCGCCGCTGACCGCTTGCTCGTCAGATCTCCTGGTATCGGTGCATCCCATCCCAATTTGGCGTCACATACTTCTCTGTAAATCACTTTATCAGCAAGAGTAACTGGTGATACAAGCCCAAGAGGGTCATAAATCTTGGCAAGTTTGGCCAAGACTCCCCTCTTGGTTCTTGTCGCACCAGATGTCGGGATGGTAACACTAAGCTCATATTTATCTCTATCCCATGCAAGGCCAAGGACCTTGCACTGTCCCTTAGTAGAAGCACCCAATTGCTGTTTTGCATATGTCACATCTCCACTCTCACTCCCCTCCCCTGTCGACTCCATTTCCTTTGCATTTGAATGCCACTTATGAAGTTTAAAGGTGGCATCCTCGAAAACCTCGATAGCGCTCTTCTGCAACTCTTTGGCTTTGGCTACTGTTGGTGCCCCCATGATGAGGTCATCAACATATAATCCGCGCTCAATCTCCCGCACGCTCTCTGGATACTTCTCTCTCCACTCCTCTAAGTGTCGCTGGATGACCCCCCTTAATAGAAAAGGTGATGAGGTCAAACCAAACATCCCTCGTGTGAAACGCAAGGTTTTCAGATGCGCATTCACTCTCCAGTGGAACCTTAGCGCGTCCCTCTCACTAGCTCTGATCCTGACCTGCAGAAATGCCTTCTGCAAATCACCGGTAATCAATACCGGATGAAAACAACTGCGCACCAGAACACTCCATAAATGATTTTGAAGAGGGGGTCCCGGGTGTAGACAATTGTTGAGCGAGGGCGCACACCACCCGCAGCTTTGTGCTTTCCGCCTCTTCCCTTATTACTGCCTTGTGTGGCACATAGAACTCAGTTCCTTCCGGGGGGTCACAGGCGCGCTCAACGATCCCTTCCTCCAGCTGATCCCTTATAATTTGGTCATATTCCTCAACCAGTCCCTGTTTGTTGAGTTTTCGTGTTAGACTGCTGAGCCTTTGCAGACTCCCTTCTCTATTTCAGCGGAGTGGTGGGTGGTTTCCCTTCCAAGGGAGCCCTATTTCGTACCACCCCTCCCCACTACGGGATAATTGCTCCTTAAACTCCCTGTAAACTTCCTGTTGATCTCCTTCTGATGTATCTGCTAGTCCCAAAACATCAAGCTTACACAGCTCTTCATAGTCGTTGTGTGACGTTTGCGTGAGTAGCATATTGCTCGTGTCAACTTCCTCTCCAGGTGACAATAGTGTCCATCCGAATTGTGTCTTCTCTGCGACCGGATCCCCCGGTTTCCCAATACGTGGCGCGTTCCCAGTTTTGATCTTAGCGAACTCACTCGCGCCAAGTATCAAGTGTACCGGAAGTTCGGTCTTCTTATCCATGTCGAGTAATTGTACTCCATTTAGATGTTGATATTGCTTTAGTAGCTGCTCGTATTCAGGGTTATCCAATAAAAGCAGTCGTTCCTTATCTACCTTGGTCACGTCAACGTTAAGTGCAAAGTCTTGGTCCACTGCTTTTACATTTACAGTATAGATTTCCACTTGTCTCGTAGTCACTCCCAATAACATCTCAATCTTGAGAGTTATTTTACAACATGACCGATTAGGAATTTTAGATAACAGCGCGGCAGATGCATAGGAACTACCAGCCCCTGTGTCGAGTAAAGCACGGCATTTTACTCCCTCTACATCTACAACAACAATCGGATAGACAACTTTGCTTTGCTTAATCTCATTTGCTGTCATCAAGTTGCTGCCTTCTTTGATTGGCGACTTACATAATGAAGTATGATGGCGTGATCTACACTTCATACATCCCTTTTAGCTCTTGCATTCCATTGCGCGGTGTTTCTCTCCTGTACAGTTGAAACACAGTTTTTTCTATGCCAGTATTTTCCGTCGTTCATCCACTGTAGTGACTTGAAGTGTGCGTGACGTTATCGCAGTAGACGCACCCTTGTTTTCGGCGCCCGCTATCGATTGCATTAAAGAGACGACCTGGTGCTTGACCTCCAGGGCGTTTTTGGCCTGTTTGTTTATCTTCGCTTGATGTCGATTCAACAGGGTTGATTTCCTTCCATTTTCTGATTGCGTCTAATAACTGATGAAAATCCCAGCTTTGCCAACTTTCCTCCCCACGAACCAAGTCTGCCTTTATGCCTTTAAGTTTATCGAGCACGGAACGCACATTTCCAGTGATTTGCTTTAATTGCCCCAGTGTTTCCAAGCTCTGAACATTAGTCTGCAATGTTTTGTAGAATTCTTGTACTTTGCGTGGGGTTGACCCGCTAATAATGGGCAAATTGGCGATGTTCTGCCGGTGTGCATTTATTATTTCGTCGGGTTGACCGTATTCTTCCTTTAGTATGTTTTTTGCTTTCTCATACCCCTCTGGTGTAAACGGTAATCCATCAATTCCAACTCGAATATTTGGTTCGAGTAGTTCCTTTAGATAAGCAAATTTGGTGATTTCCGCGAGGTTGGAACCGTCAATTTCTGCCTCGTATTTCCCCCAGAAGGGTAGCCATTCCTCAAAACTCCCGTTAAATTTCGTTATCAAGAGCTTAGGGAGTTTCGCCATTGGCCCTTTCGTTCCTCCCTGGTTTGCGTCCTCTGGATGAATTCCTTCTAGATCTTTCTGGAACTGTAGCTTTTGTTCCAACAGCTTTTTCTCAAACTCCAGTTGTTTCTTGCGATCTTGAGCTTCTCGTTCTTGCTGTAAGTCGTATTGAGCGCCTTCTAGCGCTAACTGTTCCTGTCTTGCTTGTGCCTTTTCATTGGCTCGTTCGTGATCTTCTAACGATTTTATGCGCTGTCGCAATGAAGCAACTTTACTGTCGGCGACATCAATTTGTGATTCAATTGAATCGGACCAGTCCTTTACCTCGTCTTCAGATTCGTTTTTCACAAACTTCAGCTCCACGATCTCATCTTTGAGACTCACCTGTTCGCAGCCTTGATTTTAATTGTAATAGATTCCTCATGCCGCTCTAGGACATCCATTTGAGTTGTTGTTGCAATCACTTCTTCGATTTTGGTAGTAGTAAACTTAAGAGTCTTGAGTTTCACCGCTAACTCCATTATTTTCTCTTCCATCTTGATTTGTTCACGTAGTTTGCTCTTGTGCGAGCACGTTTCTCATGTTTGTCCCGTCGGGGGTGCCACTTGTCGCGAATTCTGCCTCCCTGTTCACTTTTGGGTTCGTTTTAAAGCAGATTTATTCACCAGGTTTGATTCAAAAGTCTCACAATCTCACGCGTTTCGAATACAAAACTCTTCTTTACTACAATCACTTATCACTTGATCATACAATCTCGTACCCAGACCCCATTTGTTTCTTACTGCGCATACTCGACGAAAAAATAGGGCTCTGGAAGAATCCGATCCGGAAGTCCGCGAATCACGGACTTCCGGCGACTCTGCGCATGCTTTTCATTACGTCACCCTGAGAAGTCGTTTCTTCGGGTTCGATTCTCGCTCAGCGCCTTAGGCCTATGTTTTGGTTTGGATTTGGAAGTTCGCCCGGTATTTTGATAGTGATCTTTTGCTTACTAGCGTCAGGACAAGCCTTAGGGAGTCTCTTTCATCTTCTACCGTTTTTAGTTTGGATTTTAAGGCTTTATTTTCATGCATCAGGCTCGTGTTTCTGTAATATCGTACGGGGATTCATGATCAGACATCACAGATTCCAGTACACAAGATCGAGGATTCATGTGGATCGAAAACTCGCTGAAATCGCCTTACCTGAGCCCGATGACCACCCAAACAGCAACTGAATACACCGTAGAAGCAAGTCAAAGCATTTTTACTTACGAGTCTCGTATTTTAGCTCCTCGAAGGGTGGAGTTCGTAACTTGCATTCCCATACAAACGCTTATATTTAAGCGATCAGCGCCTGTTCACAAGTTTATGAGATCGGACAATGCCACTTCTGCCTATAGAACACTTACGAACATTGTTGTTAATATGGGAATTTGTAGTATTACCTATCTGTTACGGTAAATCCCTCGGCTATATCCAGTAGGGTTCGATTTTCGAATTCTGAGAATTCGTGTACTGTGTGCGATGTGTGTTGCCCATGAAGTGATTTGAACTCCCGATAGATGCAAACAAATATCTAACTGAGAATCCTGAAGATTTTTAGCAGCATCCATTTAGGTAAAATCCAACGGTTTTTAGCGTTTAGATTTCCCCCAATTTCCAATGCCTTTGTCCAACCCCCAAAGGCAATGTTTGACTTCCGGTGAAATTGCATTGAACAGCCAATCAGAATACACAAAAATCGGATTCTTCCAGAGCCCTAATTTTTCGTCGAGCATGCGCAGTAAGAAACAAATGGGGTCTGGGTACGAGATTGTTGATCATATTACGTGTTCCTTTACTTTGTTATCTTGACGTCAATCACGGATCAGTTTTGCTTGAAATATCTTATTATGGCTAGTCTCCGACAGTCGCGTTAATTTTTGTGAGCGTTAATTTCCCCGACCTTAATTTCCTTTTATTTTATTATATTACAACCACAAATTCTGGATCCTGTCCAGACACATTTGACACCTAGGAAACAACGACTTTCCGTTTTCTGCACACTGTATTTCAATCTTTCACAATGTAAAAGCCTAAAAGTATATCGGTTACAATATTTCTAGTTCGTTCTCGTTTCCAGAAGAGCAGTTCTCGACATCTGCTTCTTGTATTTCGGCCAAAAACGTTGTGTCAATCGCGTTGATTTCCTTCATTTTGAAATTTTACTTCCTCTTTCGCATTAATTTCCTTTATTCGGAAGTAACTGATTTACCCTCCTATTCGCGTTAATTTAAGTCGCGTTAATTTCAAATACCTTAATTAACACGAGCGAACTCTTATTTTGTCGTTCGCGTAGCGGTTTATGTTCCTAGTGTTAGTTTACATGAGTACGGCACTCTTAAATTTGGGCCCGCGGGCCGATAAGTTTGGGACCGACAGTCCTGATTTTTGCCGTGTAAATGAAGTGGCGTGCCCTAAATTATCGGCATTCCTGATTTTTATCGTGTAAATCAAGAGTGCCTGTCCCAAAATTATCGGCGCGCGGGCCCAAATTTAAGAGTGCCGGTCCCAAAAATGCTTGTCGTATAAATGAATGAATTACAGAGTAGAGTCACTTACTTCTGTCCGTTAATGGTCGACTCATGTGGATACTGTGTGCGCTAAAGCAAGTAAGCGTCTGTTTGCTTTACGATCCCTGAAACGAAGTGGCGTTCCATCAGGAGACCTAAGATCGGTCTACTCCTATTTCATCCGCCCAGTTTTGGAGTATGCTTGCCCAGTTTGGCACACTTCACTGTCGCGCAAACTAAGTGATCAACTTGAACAAATCCAACGTCGTGCTCTTCGTGTCATCTTTCCACATCTGTCCTACACTAATGGACTAACTGCACTAGATCTAACCACTCTTGAGGAGCGAAGAGAATTTCTATGTAAATCATTTTACAAGAACAATTTAAACACTACTAGTAAACTCCGCAGCCTGTTACCTGACCCTGTTGACCATTATTATAATTTTAGAAATCCTAGGAAGCTGCCCTTGTATAAATGCAGAAGTACTCGTTTCAGTAACAGTTTTTTACCATATTGTGTCCGTAAATGGGATGCTAACCCATAGCCTTACATGTTTAAACACATTACCTTAATTGCCTTTTATACAATATTACTATATACCATAAATGTATTATCTGAAAACTTGAGTTTTTCAATTTCAATTTTTATTATTGTAAATTGCCAATCAAGTGCTTTAATAAACATTATTATTATTAATGGCTTAAAGCATAGTGATACCGTAGCGATAAACCGTAAACTCGTCAAAACTATTACGTTTCGACCAGCTTACATCAAACTGATTTAAATACTCATAAGTCACATGAAGTCCATTCTCGTTCCCAGGAGGCACTGGAAACGAGAATGCATGACGGTCCAACACGTAAAATAAACAACAATGAAAGGAATGCAGTTACATAAAACGGCACGATGACTAAAATAGCAAAAACAAGAAGCTGCATACAGCTTTAACTCTTGTTGAAATAGATATTCTCACAGTTTTCTGGGAAGAGCACATTAAAATTAGTAAGAATGTCAATTTTGGGGGTTATAACTTGTATAGCAACGAAAATACTGCTATGCAAAGTCCGTAGCGACAGGAAACATTTGTGTACGGGTAGGCCAAACGTCACATTAGCCTGCAAAAACAGCCGATTGCGTTACTACCTGTACTGTGACCCCGTGTGCGAGCCATAAATCGTTGCACACAATGCCGTTTTGATTATCCTGATTCTCAATCAGTCGAATTTCTTCAGGAGGCCTTCACCTCTCAAAATATTGCATTTTATTGGACAAAGAATTCCATTATTTTAGGGTTAGGATTTGTATAGCCTGTTCACAGGCTCTAGATACTGGGGAAAATGACGATTTTTTTAGTATCCAAGGGCCTGTGAACAGGCTAGGGTTTGTATTGTTTCAGGGTAAGGCATTGTTTGGATAGCCAGTACTATTCCAGGTTCCGAGGAGGTGAAGGCCGCCCCAATTTCTTTGGTGGCACATTGTGACAAAACATGTCTGTTTGCACGCACAGTCGATTTAGTACGCAAGCACTAGCAGGGCTCGAACTTACATCGCTAACAATCACGGACATTGCGCCCGCGGTACATAAGCGGTTTGTACCATAAATGACGGTGACGGTAATGTCCTCAGATTTTACAAAGAACGTATGGAACGACTTCAGAATTTTGCAAATAAAAGCGAACATAATAAATAAAGCTTAATTTCCCTTCAAAATCATTGGGGTTCACTTCAAAACTCTTTGAATGCAACTTTTAATGATTTATCGAGTTAAAATAAGAAATTGGCACAATTACATAGATAGTTATGCCTTCCGGAAAACGCGCTGGGTCGTTCGGTCATAAAATTTAAAATTTATTTACTCCGGAACTATACACCGTATCGACGTGAAATTTTCTGTGTAGACTTTTATTATCGATGTCTAGAATATATACAAAGAACAGCTTTGTAGAACCTAAAGTTTAAATTTTAGATATTTGATAACGTCACATTCATCATTCTGAGCACTGGAAGTTCAGCTCGTGATCTTGGCGTTCAGGTTTCTAAGGATCTGCATTGGGCTAATCACATCCAGTCCATAACATCTAAAGCCAACAAACTGCTTGGTTTCCTTCGTAGAAATTGCTGTGCTAGTGTTCCACATGATATTCAGAAAACTCTTTACATTTCACTTGTACGCTCTCACCTTACCTATGCCAGCCAAATCTGGTCACCATGTTCTTTTGGATCCATCTACCTCCTGCGTAATTTAGAACGAGTACAAAGAAGAGCTACTCGCGTCATATTCCGCGGTCTTGAACTAGATTATAAATCAAGGCTCATTCATCTTAATCTCCTCCCTCTCTCCTTCTTTCTTGAATATCTTGATCTTTTATTTCTCTTCCGTTATACTAAAGGCGAGATTTTGCTTGACACCTCCGAGTTCCTGCATATCTCTAGCTCTAGGACTCGTAGAGGCTCGTCTGGCTTGGATCTATCTCTCCATCCAGCCCGTATTTCTACGTTCCGTGACTCTTTTTTTTTGTGCGTATCTGTTCTCTTTGGAATTCCCTACCTCTAACTGTCCGTGCTTCAGTAATAGATTGTATTGGAGCTTCTTTAGCCCTTATCGTTTCCGTTCATTCTTTCATTATTTGTGTATATTACTTTTCATATATATTTAACAATTATTCACTGAAATCGAAGTGACTATTCATGAATATTTACCGAGATGAAGTCGAGGTAAATATTCACCAATAGTCACCGAGACTGAAGTGAATAATTGTTTTTGTATAATTTCATCAGTGAATATCAGAGAAATTAAAACTAGACAATAATAGTCTGACTATTGATAGTCTGACTGACCTTTAATAGATGGTTTTCAATCAATCCCCAGAGATTCAAATAACAAAGGGCATGGCGGCCATGTTGGTGTACCTAACAAAAGAAGCTAACGAAGAATCTATTGTTAAAGGTACACCAACATGGCCGCCGTGACGTCATGTGAAAACCATCTATAAGTTTTACAAGCGCGCGTGACAGGATAGTTTTGTGACAAACATTTGCATAATCACGTGCCCGCTACGGTTCATTGCACAAACCGACCCAACACGAGACTTGCAGTGACTACAAGAATGGATTTTCTAAAAGTTTAGAAATATCGAAAAATCTCCAAATGCATAGTAAAATTCAAGTTGAAGCAGCAGTCTTCACTTTTGAGACCTCGTACCGTGTTACAAAGAGAGGAAATGCAGCGAAAACGAGTGGATATGGGCAAAACTGAAAATCTGCCACGGCGAGTGAAAATTTATCGAAAGGAACCGCTTTCATGAGTTCACTTCAAAGGACACTTTTCCTGGAAACTACGAACTAGTTTGGTGGATTATAGCCATCACAGAATCAAAGACAATGGTAAATCAAGAGACAAATGATTTCGGTATGAGATAAAGCTTGAAAACACACGGAGAGGGGCGAAAGAAGAGCAGAACTTGTTGTTTCTCTATCAGAACCCCGAGGAAAATAACTCAAGTAAGTACACTCTTTTTGAGTCGAACCGTTCCCAAATTTGTAAGAAAAGGTCTCGTTCTGTTATTTATTGCTCTAAGTAGACGTTATTTCCTTGTGAAAGTTTGTGATTATAAATGAAGACATCGGGACCGAATAAACTCAACCCGAAACTCGTAACTGATGTAAGTGTAACAGCCCATAGTAGGTACACCCGTTCAGGAAGAGCCGTGAAAGTACCTAAGAAACTAGACATGTAATATTGTAACGGATTACCTGTGGTTTACATTTGTATCCCTCCCCTGTGAGGAGAGTTTGTATCACCAGCCATGTTGTATGTCGTAGTCAAGTAAAGTTGAGTTTATAAACCAAAGAAGCCGTGTTATTTCTCAACATTAAATGGTCCTTCGAGCCGGATTAGAAGATAGCAAGCACTTTGTGAATCGATTCAAGCTGTCGTGGATTGACTGGACTCTACGAAACTCCGTCTTGTCAACTTAACAAATCGCACACACTTTGCCATTGTCTGAACTCAAGTGGAACAACGAACGTAGCGAGTTGTTTCACTGCAAAGTTTTGGACATTTTATGGCGTCATTTCTATGATCAATACGAGTTCAGACAATGGCAAAATGTGTGTGATTTGTTTTTTTACAACAACGAAGCACTTGTAGCTTCAAATGAGTGCGTAATAAACTGCTTTCGAGTCGAAAAAGGCCATTGAAAGTCAAAACGTAAACACTTCTAATTACCGTTGCCGAGAGAAAGCTTTCCTAGACAAATGGCAATTTGGTTCACTTCTGTAATTGATGGAATGCATGTGAAATCCTTTCTTGTTTTTTTTTCTGGATCAGAAAAGTTATTGTTATATAATTCAAAACTTCTGAACTGTGACAGAACTAGTCTAGTCACAAAGTCTGACTACAAATTCGCCGAAACTTTATCCACTCAAGAGAAAACTCTCATTTTGCCAAATGGCACACTACAAAGAAGTTTGACTCACCGATTAACTTCTCCTAGTAATAAAATGCTTGTGAAATCCTCACTTTCTTGTTTTTTGAAGCGAAGTTAACATCCATTTGAATTCACGAACCTCAACGTGAAAGCACTTTGCAAAGCTACCACGGCTTGCAAGTGACGTCATTTTCATTGTATGTACTTATTTTGCATATAGCGGAGAGCCAATCAGAAGGCGAGAAAATTGGATGTTGTTGTAAAAATCTGAATCGCAAGCACGTGCTCAATAAAATGGCCGCCACCTCGAGATTAAAAGTGAAATGCAACTAGAAGACGACCTATCTCGTATGTCGGTCTTCCCACAGTTGGAAGGAAGAAGATCCTAGTTAAAAGGTTAGTACACGCTAAAATCGAGCTGAAATCTGTCGCCAAGCCAGAGATAGCTGATTGTTTGAATTTTGCTGAGGTCACCCAGAAAACGTCTCAAGCTCAAGACGAGGAACTGTTGCAAGAAATTAGCTCGCTTAAGCGTAAAGAAAGAGTATTACAAGGGGATATCGACGCCTTGATTCATGCCATTTCAGAACTAAGTGAAACACCGAAAAATAAAGTCAAAGTACAGATCAGAGTGGAACGATTAATATAATATCGTATGACATACCTTGAGCTGAGAGATCAGATCATCTCACTAGTCCCAGAAGAGGGGATTGAGAATGAGCTTAGTAGCTGGAGAGATTTCTTAGAAGAAATAGATCAAGCAGTCGATGTCGCCCAAGAATACATAAACAAAGAATGTAATTCTTCATGTGAGGATCAATCCTCAAAGGGCAGTGCTCATAATGAAAATCGCCAATCGTCTAACCTCAAATTGCCCAGAATAGAGCTGCCTAAGTTTCATGGTGATGTGCTAAAATTCCAGAACTTTTGGGATCAGTTTGAAGCTGCAGTGCATGACAATGATGCTTTGCCAAATGTCCAGAAATGTACATATTTACGCTCGGTGCTGACAGGCAATGCATTGCAAACGATAGAAGGTTTTGAAGTTACTGGTACTAACTACCAGCCAGCTGTAGAATCGCTGAAACATAGGTATGGAAGAAAGCGTGTTATAATCGCATCCCTCATTAAGTCAGTTGTCAACATGGAGGCTAAGTCAAACACATCTGCATCCTCCCTTCGTGTTCTCTATGATCCACTGAAGAACAGAACTAGGGCACTAGAGGCTCTCGGGGAAAACCCAATGAGCCACAGATGTATTCTGCTACCCATATTTGAAACCAAGCTGCCATCACAGTTGTTAGAAAAGTGGGAGTTAGAATTAGATCGAGATAGATCTCGATTTGTTTTTCAAGTTCCTTAATCGACAGGTTGTTTCCAAAGAGGCAGGCGAGAGAAATGTAAATGCAAATCCTAGCACGAGTAGTCGTAGTCCAAACAAAGGTGGAGATGAAAGAAGAAAGCCAGGATTTGTACCGACAAGTAACCAGGAACGAGTATCGACAGCATCCACGCTGTTCAGTGAGGCCAAACTGGCACCAACATATCAAAGTTGCAGATTTTGTAAAGCGGATCATGAGTCAGTCAATTGTCCAGAATTCAATGGGAAAGCAGTAGACGATAGATGGAAGGTAGTCAAAGAAAGCAAACTGTGCTTCAACTGTCTAAGACCTACTAACAACAAGCATTTCTCCAAAATCTGTCGTCAACCCAAGTGTTCAGTTAACAATTGTGGACAACAACATCACAGGCTACTGCATAGCCAATCTCCAAAGGCCACACCCCAAGGTCCGACCAATACTACATTGAGTGGATTGGCTACCACAAAACCTGCTGTATCCGTGAAGGAGACACTCCTACAAACCGCATTGGCTAAGTTATCAGTAAATGGCCAAGAGATCACAGTTCGTGTTCTGCTTGATTCTGGGAGTCAAAAATCCTATATACGTAAGAATGTTGCAGAATCTTTGGGCCTGCAAGGTCCCTCAGAAGTATTAAGCATAACAACACTATGTGGAGAGACCAGTGAGACCAAGAGATTGCAGAGAGTCAGATTTGCCCTCTCGCCTATTAAGGACCACCCCATAGGAGCTGTTGAAATGGAAGCCCTTACCATCCCCAAGATTTGTAACCCTTTAGGACCGGTTAAGTTAAATTTTAAGAACAACCCTCAACCTAAAGAACTTGAACCTTGCAGATTTGTATCCTCGTAAGTCAGTTGAAGTAGATGTTCTTATCGGTGCAGATCATTACTACTCATTTGTGACTGGGATTTGTAAGAGAGGGAATACAACGGATTCAATAGTAGCTGTGCAATCACACCTCGGTTGGATACTTACAGGGCCTGTCGAATGCCACCCAAAGCCGCACACCGCGTCAATGGTAGCAACTGCAGAGAATAGCGGAGTCACTGCAAGTCTGCGTCGGTTCTGGGATCTAGAGTCAATCGGCATTACAGAAAAGGAGAATCCAACTATGTTACAAGAGGAAGAGCATGCAATCTCTGACTTTAAGAAAGGACTGAAATTTGATGGCCACAACTATGAAGTCCAACTGCCGTGGAAGACAGATCACATAAAGTTAGAGAATAATTACCCACCAGCTGTGAAACGACTAGAAAGCACTGAGAGAAGGTTGAAACGTGATCCAGAGAAAGCTGAGGCTTACATGAATGCTATCAACCAATACATAGAGAACGGCTTTGCAGAAGAAGTATCTGACCACAAACGAGAAGACATGAAGGTCCGGTACTTGCCACATCATGCTGTGTTTCGCAATGACAAGAAGACAACGAAGTGTAGAATCGTCTTCGATGTTTCAGCAAGAGAGAAAGACAGCGTTTCTCTCAACGATTGTGTACTTCCTGGTCCTGCACTACAACCTAATCTTGCGTCTGTTCTCATTTGTTTTCGTACACACAGAGTTGGTCTGATAGCAGATATTGAGAAAATGTTTCTACAGGTAAAGCTTGCACGACAGGATCAAGATGTCCACCGGTACCGATGGAGAGACCTCAAGCCACATGAAGCACCTAAAGTCTACAGAATGCGGAGATTGACGTTTGGAGTGAACTCTAGTCCATTTCTCACCATAGCAACAGTGCACGCCCATGTCAACAAGTATGCTGAGACGTTTCCTAATACTGTGAAGGAAATCCTACATAACATGTATGTAGATGATTGTTTAACTGGAGCCGACACAGACGAGTCTGCTTTGATACTCCAACAGGAGATGACGGAGATTATGAATACTGCAGCATTCAACTTAACGAAAAGGGCAAGTAACTCAAAGCTTGTTATGGATAACACACATCCAGACAGGAGAGCATCGTCGCCATTAGTAGTGTTTGAGTCAAGCGAGCCACTGAAGGCACTTGGAGTTTCATGGGACATGACATCTGATTGCTTCAGATTCATTGCACCTACAGAAGTCATCTCATCTCGTGATCCAATGACAAAGAGGAGCCTATTAAGTCTAGCATCTAAAGTATTCGATCCAAGAGCTGTGGAGAAGAGGATTACAGTGGGACGATCCATTGGATAGCAACATTGAAAGAGAGTGGTCATTATGGAAGTCAGAGTTGTCGCAGCTGAAAGACGTGACCATCCCTAGATGCTTCGGAACAGGTATCACTTCGAAGTCCACAATTGAGCTACACGGTTTTGCAGATGCTTCCCCAAAGGCATACGGATTAGCAGTGTATATTCGTGTTACAGATGAGCGGGGACAAGTGTCTTCACAGATAGTGATGTCGAGATCCAGAGTTGCACCTATCAAGGCAGTGTCACTCCCAAGGCTAGAGCTACTAGCGGCAGTGGCAAATGCAAGATTGGTGACATTTATCGTAGAGACGGGTAGCTGCTGTAGTGAAGCCTTTAATCGATGTGTCGCGCTATGGGACATGGATAAAGCTAATCCGTGTAACCGCGTACCTGTTTAGGGCCATGAAGCTGTTAAGACTAAATCTACATCTTCCGTAACTGAGCTGTCAGCTGAGGAGTTGAAGCAGGCAGAGGTTCAGTGGTACAAGTGGGTACAACAGGAGGTGTATAAAGAAGACTATGCACAGTTGAAAGTTGGAGAAATCGTAGCCAGCAACAGCCGTCTTCTGAAGTTAGACCCTTATTACGACGGGATGGAACAGGTAATAAGAGTGGGTGGACGTTTACAGTTTGCAGTCCTTCCCGAAGAGAACAAGTACCTAGTCATCCTTCCACATGGACGTAGTTGAAAAGATGGTACAATGCGTACACAAACGGATGTTACATGCTGGACCAGAAACCATCCTATCAAACCTGAGACAGACGATTTGGCTAACCCAAGGAAGACGAGAAGTCAAATGGATTATCAGAAGATGTGTAGCTTGCCAAAGACAGAAAGTTGGACCTTGTACGCAGAAGATGGGACCACTACCCGAAGAAAGAGTTACGCTCTCGTCATCATTTACGCATATCGGCATTGACTTTGCTGGACCCCTGTACGTGAAAGATGGCTCAAGCACAAAGAAAGCATATGTATGTGTGTTTACGTGTGCGTCATCTCGTATGGTTCACCTGGAGCTCACGAATAACCTGACGACGGATGAGTTCCTACAAGCCTTTAGTCGTATGACAAGTCGCAGAGGTCTATGTGATACGGTATAGTTGGACAATGCTAAGAACTTCAAGGCTGCGAGTAACGAAATCACAAGATGACAACCACAAGACACAGAGCCAATCTGTGTGGGACACGCTGGATCAAGATCGAATCAAGTCTGAGCTATCATCGAAGGGGATCAAGTGGAAATTCATTACAGAACGCTCGCCATGGAGAGGAGGCTGGTGGGAAAGGATATGTAGAGCAGTGAAGGAACCATTGCGCAAGGTACTTGGAAAAGCACTTCTTACCTTCACCGAGCTGAACACGCTACCTGTCAAAATAGAAGGTGTCATCAATTCCAGACCACTGACTGCAGTGAGTGATGATCAGAGGGATCTGTCACCGATAACACCTGCACACCATTGGTAGATCACTTAATAGCTTACCAGATGCCCAAGAAGAAGGTTTAGAGAACTCCAGCAGAAGAGTCATGCAGAGGTATCTATATTTGCAGAAATTACTGAATCATTACTTGAGGCGTTTGGAGAAAGAATACCTGCATCAGTTGACTGTGCGAGCGAAGTGGCACAAGGAAGAACCTCCCCTACGAGTAGGAGAACTTGTACTAGTCTCCGAAGATAATGTGTCTCCTAGAAAGTGGCCGTTGGCTAGAGTTGAAGAAGTCAACCCTGGAAGGGATGGCCTTGTACGAACTGTGACGGTGAGAACAGAGAAGAGTACCCTCAACAGACCTGTGGAACGTTTGCACAGATTGGAGATAGATGCAGCAGCCGCACACCCTAGATCCAAAGAAGATGTTCCTGTACATGGTGAGGAGAAGCTGAAACCAAATGTTGCACCCTTTCAGAATGTTTCAAGAGCAAAGCGCAAGACAAGTGTTGTCCCCCATGAAAGAGGACAAGGTGGGGAGGATGGAATAGCCCATAGTAGGTACACCCGTTCAGGAAGAGCCGTGAAACTACCTAAGAAACTAGACATGTAATATTGTAACGGGTTACCTGTGGTTTACATTTGTATCCCTGCCCTGTGAGGAGAGTTTGTATCACCAACCATGTTGTACGTCGTAGTCAAGTAAAGTTGAGTTTATAAACCAAAGAAGCCGTGTTATTTCTCAACAGTAAGTAAACTTTGTTTGCGAAGGCTTATGGATTTTAAAAAAGCTTCAAGTTTCGCCATACTTATTTAGTTGCTTCTTTGGTGGGTGTTGGAAAAGCTTTTCTTTCATATTATTGATTTCTTCGTGAGAAACATCGGTAAATATGCGAGCGGCCATTCTGGTAAATGCATTGTATGTTATATTCACCTTCAGGCGCTCTGAATGTGAATATAGCGACATATGACGTAATTCTCGACCAATCAGAGCACGGGAATCTCTATATTCACTGATGAAATTATACTAAATATATATATTTTTTGCTACGTTTTCCACCATCATTGACCGGTGCTCGCGTGGAGGCAAACCTTGTAAGGGACTTCGAGTCCTATTTAATCTACTCCCATGACCTTGTGTCCGAATGTCAAAAATAAAATTAAAATAAACATGTAAACCAAGAATTAGTATAGATCTTTTATATATAATTAGGACAAATTTCTCACGTGTCGGGTAATAAGCAATTATTGGATGAAGTTGAGCATAATAGCGAAAATTATCAAGACAGAGGTCTGTTATCTGCCGAAGGCTGAGGCTGATATTAACACAGACCGAGGTCTTGATAATTTTCGCTATCATGCGAAAACCGAATTCAATAATTGTTTTATTATACATTTTAAAACTAAATAGTAAAGTTAAAATAAACACCCGCACGCATCAATACACGAGGGTACAGGCCATTTACAGTCATGTGGCAGTGTAGTTGCTCACAAACGGTTATTTCCGTTAATTTAGAAACATAAGGGAGATTAATAATAATAACTTTATTACAGTGTCAATGTATTTAGCTGTTCAGCTAATGGGGGACACTTTAACAAAAGATAGAGTAAAATAAGATAAAAAGTAATCTAGAGTTATGTACAATTTTAAAATCTACTATAACTATACTTAAATATATTATAAAATCTAAAAATGTATATGCAGAGCTAATTATATCATGAGCTGCATAATATGCAGCAGTAAGAATTGTTATCTATTAAGCTTGATATATCTAACTTTCGTATATTATGTTTAAACGAATTTAGACTGGACAGAGTCCTAAGACTAGGCCTAAGCTTTGTCCATATAAATGGTCCCAAGTATCTAATTGAATGCTTTCCATAACTAACTGTTTCAAACCTAGGTATATCGAATTCACTGTTTCTGAGCGAGTAACGCGTACTTTTACTTTTGAACAAGCCCGAGACACTACTCGGTACAAGATTGCTAACAGGACGGTAGTTCTTAAACACAAGGTCAAGTCCATATTTCTTAAGCAAGGGCATGATGAGAGCCTCTTTCCAATCATCAGGAAATAATGTCTGTGCGGCAGTAGTTTCTAATGCATGCTGGTCTCGCTTTTATGCCCACTCAGCGCCATGATATGGCGTGCTTCAAAACCAGACTTATCCAGTATTGTTACAGCTGTTGCTTTTATGTACTGTTTAAAACACTCACAGCAGTGTTTTATCAAGTTTAAAAATTCGAGGGCGAAGCCCGAGAATTTTTAGACTTGATAAAACACGTGCTGTGAGTGTTTTAAACGGCTTCAAAAACGCTTTAAGAATGCAATGAAAGAAAGACGCACATCTCAAGGGAATAGTTACTTAATGAACCATTGAACCTTTGTATTCACAACGCAATGCAAAATATTCGAGTAATCACCGCCTGCAATTACGCGGAACATCTCAAGGGAATGACATGAAGAAATTACCATACCGTGTTGTTTGAAGCGGCGTTTCGCAATGCACTTGAAGGATTTGGTGTCGTGGCTTACCTCGATAAAGTTCAAGACTTGGAAAGCGATGTGACTGACATGATGGCAGACTCTAAATTTTTGATTCCGGCACAAAATATGTAAGTTTAATGCACGTTTTTATTATTTTACGGCTTTGAGTTTGGTTTCATAATTGGAACTAAACAGTGGCTCGGTAAACAAGTAATGGTAGTTCGATAACTTCATTTTAAAAATATTATCTGTGTATCTCGGTAGTCTGCTGATAATTTAGTGCAAAATTTATTATCTAGGTACCTTATGTTCCGTGTACTTTTTGCTATTTTTGGGTCTTTATCAGTGAATTCTTAATTAGGATGAAACTTTATATAAAATTTCATGTTCATTAGTATTCTTTATATAAAACGTTCATCCTAATTAGCAATTCAATGAGAAAGCTGAAACATCAATATAAATTCCATTGTCTCAATCATTAACCCCGTTAACCCCTGGGACAAAATTCAAATCCCTCCGCGGGCCTTTTAGAATGATGAGATTTTATCAGGTATAAAGGAGCATGCACGTGACTGATTTGCTTCATCTGATTGGACAAAATGCTCATTAATTATTCATGAGTTTTTGAAAGAATGATTAGTATACGTGTTTGAAAGTTTCGCTTCTTGGAGAGAGTTTTCATTTTGTTTCCAAGTAAACGGTCTCCGAATACCAGATTTCGTCCAAATTGTTGACATTTTTAATTCTTTGGTCGCTGAAACAAAAACTGGTTATCTGGATTCAGGAGTTTGATGTAACGCTCTGAAAAAGAAGCATACGGACAGTGTGGACCAGGTTTATCAAGCATGATACCTCCTTCAAAGCCTTCGTCATTCTCTCTTCTGTTCTTTGTAAGTTCGTCGGCCGTTTTACACACGTATTTGGTTCCTTTGGCATCCGTACTGAATGAAAAGTCAGTTTTCTTGAGCTGACGAAGGTTTTGTCGACCACGGCGGCAGAAAAACAACATCACCTCAAAATATACAAGGGAGTGTCCTAGGGTTATCAGAACTGAATACCCCACTTTCGTATAACTTCTGAAGGTCTTCTTCAGGTATCGATGGCTTGTGTTCCACTTTGGCCAGTCCTTGTCTTTTGAGGTCAATACACTTTGCTAGAAATACTTTATTGGTGTCCACAAATTCCGTATCGTTGATTATATCAAAGCCTGGATTAGACTTGTAGTGTCTGTTAAGTCCAAACCTCAAACTGCTAAGAGAACGTTTGGAATAGGAGTTACCATTGGCTTTTCGTGTTTCGGCATAAAATGACTTTAGTACACTAGCGACAGCCATTTTGACTTCGGGCTCGCTCAGCTTTTTCTCTAACAGATACTGATGGAAAACTTTCAAAGCCAACTTTGTAGCTCTCTTTGTGTTCTTGGCATCTTTGTCATCGACTAGTTTTTCTAATTCAACTTGAGTAAGAGAGGCGAATCTTGACATGATCCAATGAAGACTGCATAAGATAATAGCAGAGTGACGTCATTACCTACACATAATAGCAGTGACGTCATTACATACAGATAATGTTGTACGCATGCGCACTTAGTGCTATAGCCAGCTATCGAGAATTAGCTGCGTGTTCTCAACCAATCAGAATCGAGATAGTGAGTAAAATGTATAATAATCCCACTTATCACTCACGCATGTGTCAGAAGATAATGAGTCTGGGGAATTGGAGTTATTCAACTTAATTAGAAATAAACAATAGGCCATTTTGACGATGTTGCGCACGCATCAGTAGAACAATAGACGCGAGCTGATAAGACTTGGTCTGGTTCACCAGCCTTTTGTTGTTTAAAACAGATAGCCATTGTTCTAGCTGCGCGCGCAACATCGTCAAAATAGAGATTGCAGCTCTTGATCCGTGAAACAAGTTTAGCACTAAATCGTACGAAATCCTTTGTTTTCTTATCAAATTATCTTTGTTTAATTACCAAAATATTTGTACAATTAAACCAACTTGCTTATTTCTGAGACGGCTATTTTTTTTATTTCATACAATAAAATCAATAGCAAACAAACAAACAAACACAAACTGATAATATGCCATGGAAAAATTCGAAAGTCCTCGTGGAAAGAAACGTCGGAGATCCCACCGCAATCAATAGTGAACGTGTTAGTATTTATAAATTTGGTAGCTTTTCAATCTATCAATTTTAGGATAAACATTAAAGAAAAAGATAAGAATCACCTGAAATTGAAACAATGCATATTAAACCAATGAACGGTGGCGTTGTGTTTTATCTACGGCGAGCCGTTTTAGGCAGGCAATTTATATCCGTTAGTTTTTTCCCACAAACCATTATGTAACGCTGTGGAAGCGTTGTTTGATCGTTAGCTATTGGGTATAACCGGCAAAATCATCATAATTGTTTCCATTTTCTCAATGTACAAGGTTTCTTTGGCATGCTAATTGCACTTTAATACTGTAGAGCATATTTCGTATGAGTGGACAAACTACCGCATGTCCGTAGCCTTACCGTAACCGTACCGTAACCGTACCGTAACCGTAACCGTGCCGTAACCGTACCGTAACCGTACCGTAACCGTACCGTAACCGTACCGTAACCGTGCCGTAACCGTACCGTAACCGTACCGTAACCGTGCCGTAACCGTACTGTAACCGTGCTGTACCGTATCTCTGTAATTTGATTGGATCAGCAGGATATCATCATCATCATCATCATCATCAGCTCTATTTAAATACGGTATCCCATCATTTACAATCAATCCTCTTCCAGAGAGCCGTGTATAATACCTATACAATATTATCTATGCATTAAAAGTTTAAAACACCCATGCTAAGATAATAAATTACAATTGTGAATGACACTAACTACCGAACTACATTAATTTCTAATTAAATTAAATTAAATTAAATTAAATTAAATTACAACAAGAGGCCCTGAGTGGCTTCAACTCGGGCCATCTATAGCATGTACTGCATGGAGTTCTAGCATAATTTTGTGTCAACATGGTATGTGCTAGAGTAGCCAGATAATTGGTTCTCTACTGATGCTCTTGTCTGTCAAATGTCAATGTGTTTAGGGTTATGGTATGCTGGGGGGGGAGGGGGGGTTGGAAATGATAGAGCCATAATACACACACATACATACATGCTGTGCATGTACATTTCAGCCACAATTTCCTTCAATTCTGTAGTTTAATATTACTTTCTTTTCAATATTATTGTTTCTTGAGCGCCGTTAGAATTATAAAAAAAACTTGGTATGGATGTTGTTGATTGAAGTGCATCGAGTCACTCAAATTTGATGCATTGTAATTATATCAGGTGCAATACGACTACAAGAAATCAAGCAATTTAGAACAACAAATTCCACATAATGTTGCTGTTCACTGTGAATAGTTAGGTAATGTAATTCTACATGTGAAATACAGTCATCTATTTGTAATTCTCAATAACAAACCAGTGGAGACGGCTGAAATTCAGGCTAAATTCTCAATACGATATTTTCGATTGGGGTCGTAAACTACAGACCACCATTTTCTAGTATTATTGAGCTGCCACTGTGCTAGTGCTCATTTTCTACATCTTGAAGGAGACTGAAACTTATAATGGCAGGCCACAAAGAAACATGCAATGTCCACTCATTTTTTTCTATCACTGGGGTCGCAGCAAGATTAATTTTCATTCCCAAATAATTCTTAAAAGTACTCGTACTCCTGATCGTGACCGAGTGAAAGTGACGATGCTGACGCCAAGAACTGAGGAACAACAACAACAATTACATTTATTTTCTGATACGATGATGGAAATGTATACGAGTAATAAGGCATAATAAAAAATACAATGATGATAAGGTAGGTCCTTAAGGTAACCTTAGGGTTATCTTAAGCCAGGACCACATCAGATGGAAAACACTGAAACAAGATCTAGCTTGCATGGATATATAATGGTACCAAGAAAGGGGAAGGGAAAGAAAGAGTGCCACTTGCATTTAAGTATACTCTCTCAGTTCTGGACCAAATTTAGTTTATTTTATAAACTTGCAATAATGATAAATACACTACTCTATACATAATATCATTATGTCAGTTCTAAAAAAAAAAACATTTAATACACTGTAGAATGCCTGAACCCAAAGATAATAATCAAATACAAAGAGGTACAGGCCAGATGTAAATAGATCCGGAAAATAGAACAAAACAAAAAGTCAATAATTGTGTTAGCTGGTAACTGTCCCTTGGTCTTGTGTTTAGGAAAGATTGGTTTTTACCATTGTCAATAACACGCCACAGATAAATATGCGATTTCCACATCAGAGTCATTTATCGTTCGTTTGAAAAAATCTTCATTTCGGATTACTTACTCAGTTTATACTCACTTACTGCATGCTAGATTTTCGTTCCCGAATTTATAAATATTTAAATACATGTGCATATAATATTTTAAAAGGCCCCTGTCAGTCAGAGAACTGAGAAATCGGGTCATTTCTACTATACTTTCGAGAGGTTAATAACAATAAATAACAACACAACGACAGTCAATTGGTATAAAGGTTATCATGTTCAGATTAGCGGCTACTTACATTTACAAGCTGTTGTCTTTATAGTCAGTGTTGATCGCAGAGCAGACTGTCACGAGTATATATCTTAAAGCATGTCGCATAATATGTGATAAATTCCCGTCCGAAGCCCGTGAAACACCTCTCAGCTTTAGAAAAGACAAAAATCTTCGTATTGCACTTGAAGGAACCTTTGGTTTACACAAAAAAAAAGCTGATATTAAAGGTTTTTCTAAGTCAAAACTCCCACTCGCCGCCATCTTGAAAAACCAGGAAATATTGTCCACTGTTCACGTGACCAGCACAGTGCAATCTGATTGGTACGGTGGCGAAAAGAACTTCCAAAGAAGGTGCTATCTGATTGGTTGACGGCGCAAAATCTCGACACAAATAAAAAATAAAATGAAAAAATAAAAAAACAAGAGCCCATCTGGGCTTTCACTCGGGCCACATGAGATTGAAGATGAAATACACTTTCATTTGAAATCCTCATAGTAATATTAACCAAAGGGAATAATTATTAGCTGAATTTAGCAGTCTTAGGAGTGGCTGGTAGCGCGGTGACTTTCATTCTCTGCTCCCCTAGTATATATGTAATTTAATATTTTTGTTTTTCTCGTATGTTGACCTTTTAATTTAAACACTACTTATTCATGTAACACACGTTTACAATTTAGTCTGCTGTTCTGTTATACTGCAGGTTCCGAGTACTAATAGATGATTGTCTCAAATGTATGTTTATATTTGTACCATATTATAAGTTGTATCCTGTCCATCCTGTGATGGAGCTAGCTATGTCAATTTGTGTGCCTCTATGTAACTTTATCTGCTGTTCTTGCCATTACGAGTCCATCTTGGTAATTGTTGGATTAAAGATTATTAACTGAAATGCCTGTTGGTTATCTCTAATTAAAAGCTTTACCCACATTCCCAAAACTTCAGTCTGCTCATTATATTAAAGAACTATAAAGGGAATTGTTGGAAGCCTTTAATTTCTCGAACCAAAACCTCGGCCGTGAGAGGTTTCTTGTTTAAGTTTACCTTGAGAGTTGAATATTGCTTGGGTCATCATAAATTATTCTGTGTTGGCGAGCGACAGCGTTGCTCTCACAGTTCAGGAGTTCAGATGTCTTCAGACTTCGATAGAGAATAGTAACCCATAACTGCTCAACCACAGTATAAATCGCTATATTTCGCTATAAATAAAATCACTGGCCATCTGGGTAAAAAACGCGGTTCTTCGGCTCCGACAAGAGCGCCAGTTGAAATATCCTGAGCCTGTTGGAAGGCTTTCGCACGAGTGAAGTTAAATAAAACATTAAACTGCTTACATTTGAGAGATGGGTCCACCATCTTGATTTTACTGTATTAAATTATGTAAATAAATTAACCTGGCGATTGTTGCGTGACCAGCACAGTGCAATCTGATTGGTGGTGAACTTGAAATTTAACGTATGCGCAGAAAATTTGTTGCATGAAACAAAAAAAAACGGCCTGCAGATTTAGACTCGGTGCTGCCACAGGCAGCCCGAGTAATAAAGGATAAACACTTGCGATTTCTGACTCGTGCCGGCCAAAGGCCTGGCCCGAGTAATTAATAAAAACGTTATGTAAATATATAATAAAGCAGGTTTAGTAGGTACTACTTTAAAGCAGCTTTAAAAGACTTAATTGACGGCTGAGTTTAGGCTATTCCAAATGACAGCTCCACGATAGCTGAAGCTTCGTTTAGCAGCTTCAGTTTGGGGACTGGGTACAAATAGATTATTTGAACTGTGTTTTTTCATTTTTTATTATAGGGAAACCATTTCAATGTCACGGCATGTCGTACAGTAATCGTGCCGTAGTCATTACCGTAGTTGGTTCCACTCATACGAAATCTGCTCTTAACACCTGTAACACCCCTTTCAGAATTTTCAAAACCTTATTTGGCAATCAGCCGGTCAACCCCAGTCTTGCTGCGGGGATGATGTTCCTTAAATATAGAAAATAAAATTATATCCAGGATAATTGTAGATTTTTAGCGATTTACTGATTTCATTTCTAAAGCTGTTTCTTGTATACGAGTATATTCCGGTAGCACGTGGGTATATATGCATCATCGAGCATGCACAACGGTAGCCTGTGAACAGCAAACGATGAAATCGCCGTTCTCTCTCAAGTAGGGGATGCTGTTCGCAGGCTAGCACAACGGCGAAAGTGGAGCTGCGCTGTTGACATGCTCAACATTTCTAGTTTAGATTTTCAGTTCCCTCTAACCCCCATCCTCGAATCAAAGCAACGGTAGTATTAACGTCGCCACCTACACTTGCGTATATTTGGTAGAACATATGATTGGCTTATAATTTCGTCCTTCTCCCTTGACGTATATACGTATATGCATGTTTATTCCTATACGTCGAAGCACAGGCCGCCCAAGTTCTGACTGTATAACAAGGTTTGTATGGGAGTTCTTCCGATAACTCAGAATAATACTTGGTAGCCACGTGTAGGAAAAACCCGTGAGGGGTACGTAGGAATCCTACAGGATGAGGCCTTTGGATGAGGTCAACGTCATTGTCAGTGTTAACAGTGATGGCGGCGAGAAAAAATTACAAGGGAAGAAGTGCAAACGTTTTGCGATTAATTGAAAGTTGTGGCAGCGATACAGACATAAGCAGGCTAATTGGACCAAATCTTGCCGCGGGTGCAAAATTGGCAGCCAAGAATCAAGCAGAGGCTCTTGATGAAAATACGTCCAGAACGTACGAACTGAGACTCATCGCTTTAGAGGAATTTGCCGCCGCCAATGGAGACCATGCCGTCCTTTTCGGCCCCAACAAGAGGCCCTTTATGACGGCCACCATTCAGACTTTTATGCGTACGTATGACAAAAACCCTATTATTTAATATTATGACACACAAAAAAACATTTTAGAGAACTAAAGAGGTCAATGGCGATATTTATCTATCGCTCTCAACTAATTTCACACATTGTGATTCCTTTGTCGAGCGCATGCAGTCATGTCAAACCTGGAAGATTGCATGTTCTCTAGATCTAACTTAAGCTTACTTTTGAAATGATGAAATAACGAAGTCTGATATTAAGAGTCATTGTCTGAGAAAACCGGGCAGAACCGAAAGATGGGGGTCAGCCGATTCCCATAATTTTTTTAGCATTTAGTAGGTACCTGATAAGATTACGAACGGTGGTATTTAAAGTTCCACTCGTCTTTTTGTTTCTGAGATTGACCACCCCCTCCATTTTTGGCCTAGACAGGCCGTAAAAACAGTAAAATCTGGGCTAACTTTGAAAGGCTATCAAAGTCACTACGCACAACTGACGGCTTTGCTACATTTTGTGTGTATTATCTACCATTTAAATAGCATGTTCACGTTTGCAAAACTCTAGTCGGTGAAATTCTTTCTTTTTAATATTCGGATAAAAATCGGTATTTTAGCTTATCACGAAAATCACCAGAATGGAGTCATTTTTAAGGGTCTGTTTCTCAAAAGTGCGGTAGTTTATTTTATTACTAAAATCATTTTTCAGTAGCCTATACAATTGTCATCAAAAATCTGTAAAGTATTGATTGGCACTACTCAATGATTTAGCGTGAGGCCTGTGAGAAATAGCTGAAAATGTGCATATTTTAACTTTTTTCCCGCCAAATTTTCAGCCTTAATATCAATCTGGCGTGTAAATTTGTCAAAGTATTATAGCATAACCTAATGAAAATGGCTCAGAAGACTATTACTTTACATCGAAACATTTTAGGAAGAGGTAAAAGTGTAAATATTTGATGTTTACACAAGTAAAACTCGCTGGCCTTCGAAAGACCCAGGTCAATTTCCCGCGAAATTAAGTTATTGTTGTCTCGCTAGGGCAGTTGTGCTTGCCGTATCGCTTAATAGTGAAATAAGGAATCTACGATTAGCAGATCTATTGAGTTTGATGATAGTGGGCTATGATTATATATCCTCATAACCAGTAAAAAGACATGTAGCATTGGATCATTCTCAGAGAGGGTAACGTGACGTGTCACGCAAGACCGGCTGAACAATTTATTCAAGGCGAATAAACAATAAATCCGAGGTATATATTATATGTATTGCAGATGCTTTTTCTCAGAGACATGCAGGGTATAAAATGTATATAGTTCCTGTAATGATATTTTATTTATTTTGTTTTTCTATTTAGCGCATTAAAAGTATTTGTGATGCGGTATGTAATATTTCGCTGAAAAGGGGTTTGCATTTTAACTGTTGTCTTTTCAAAGTCATTTCTTGTGATTGTTTAAAAAAAGGGTATACGCCACCCTAAAGGGTAAAGTTTCGAGCTGTCTTAATGTAAAATAGGGTAATACATTTCGCATTTTTAGTTTGGAATAGGGTATGATCTTCACAGGGAAGTATGAGACTGCACATTTTTAAATATTTCACTTGTTGTAAAATAGAGTACAGGTCTGAAAAATGGTATGGAAAATCGTATATTTTGGTCTGAAATAGCGTCAGGGTTTTGAGAACCGGGCGGAACACTCCCACCCAAAAACGTTATTTGGTATACTGATACTATTCATTCAGGTTATTGGAAAATGTACAGCTACACAACTCACGCATGGCATAAGTTACCTCAAAATCGATCACTACGAAGCGAGCCAAACATATATAAACCAGCACATTTTTTTTAAATTCGTTGTCAAATTTAACGAATTTTTCGTATGTTGATATTAAAATGAAATAACGTCTTTAGAATCAAACATGTTTATATATTGACGTTATTGTGACGTCATAAAGAACGAGTCTTTTAAAGGTTAAATTCTGCGTTAGGTTTGAAATAAAACATGCTATCACAACAACATAAATATGTGTTTTTGATTGCCGCAAATTTAAAGTCTCTACGATAAATATATCCTGAGTTATTAAGAACTGAAGATTCCTGTGACGTCAGATTTTCTGACGTCATTGGGTCTGACATCAGTCATGCTTTCTAAATTGAAGAAACATAAAAAGACCATATTGCAGCTATTCAGTGTACAGTAAGTATACCCGAAAAATACTGGAATAGTTATTTTTAAAAGACGTTTCGAGACATATATGACGTCATAATGACGTATCCTCTTTTTCACTGTGAATTTTAAAGTATTTCCTTTCAAAAATTGAAAATTATAAAAACATACGGTTGTGGGTACCGATTTACTCTTTTGATTGCTAGATTGTCGTAAACAAATATTTTAAACTCTAAAAGATGAATGAAGAAGTTATTTTGTAAATGGTTCTGTATTGAATATTTCCCGCGGGAAAATTACCAAAATTCAAAATTTAATAACTTTTCTCCCTCCGTAACCAATCGAACTCGGGTTTTCGGTTTCTTTGTTGTCAACATGATTGGAAATCGAAAATATAAAATTTACTGATGTTAAAGGTAATTGAAATCATCGAGAAACCTATTCTAAATGGATACATGACGTAACTGTGACATCATAAAGATGTCTACGGAGTTAAAATCATCGAATTTTGTTTTGGTCATCGGTCTTAATCCTCCCATAAAAAATCAGTCTTCTACGTTGGAAACTTTTGAAAATATAGCAAAGTGATCGATTTTAGGGTCATTTGTGCCAAGCGTGACTATCGGGTTTATTTAACAGCAAGATAACTTTATTGTCCATTTTTGAGACGTGAATTACAGTTTTAGAAGTCGTCACAAGCAATGATACTTCGATAAATTCGCAACCAGGTCGCGCGGCAAAGGTCCACAGTGTTCCATTATCTTAGCATTTATTTCAGTAGTATTTTAGTCTTCCAGTATTTTAGCATCGGTTATAGCTACAGGCCTTTATTAATTGTAAAAAGTATATCCTGATACCTTCACTGATTTGATTTATAGCTGTAAGCAAATACTTCATACATGTACGTTTCACGGCGTACCTTGTTTCACTTTTGTCTATATCGTCCCTATAGTACTACTTATACACCAGGAGCCGGTTGTTCGAAGCAAGAGTAAGCTCTACCCCGGGATTAAATCACTAACCCGAGGGTAAACTGTACAGAATACAATTATAGATTTAGCGCTATCCTAGGGAAAAAGTTACCCTTGCTTCGAACAACCGAACCCAGGACAATAATATATACACGAAATCATGTCATCAGACCAAAAAGTGAGCATTCTGTTTGGAAAACCTGGAATCTAACCAGGATAAGGCGAATTTTGTCGTGATAGCTGAATAGAATGTCAAGCAAAACATGAACGACCACTAAGAAACCAAATAACGATCGGCAGTTTTTTAGCGTCTCGCATTTTGATAGTTACCATCCATTCTTTCGAGCATTTTACTCTTGAATGCCAGATAATACTGCGAACTCAGTGCTCGTTTTTCAAATAGAAAAAAAAACAAGGATTGCTAAATGCTTGAGTTGTAGCAGGTTTTGAATTACAATTTCTTCATATTATCAATAATGTTACAATCAATTCCAAACCCGTGCATGCCTCCTTCCTCGGGCAACCCCCAGGCATATGAATTATTCGGATTTTTGCCATCAAATGTCCCACCATTTTTTCTTACCGGTTGGTCAAATGCCGTAGTTTAGGGGACGTGGTCGAAAAATTTCAGAAACTGACGTCATCAATGACTTTTGACAATATTAATCAATTCATTGCTTTAACTGATAATCATTCTACAATCACACTAAACGACAATTAACATTCCCGAATGTTTAAAATGTTACTGATGAACTTTTAATGCAGC
This sequence comes from Actinernus sp. WN-2022, assembly GCA_030867875.1. Lineage (NCBI taxonomy): Eukaryota > Metazoa > Cnidaria > Anthozoa > Actiniaria > Actinernidae > Actinernus > Actinernus sp. WN-2022. The sequence continues at coordinate 88,252 of JAOWCC010000197.1, read as the reverse complement.
CAGGGGCGTAGTAAGGTCCTGAAAATTGGGAGGGGGGCAAAATTATGAATTATGAACATTTCTATTCTAGGGGAGGGGGTTGGGGGGGGAGAAAAAATGATGAATTCTGGACATTTCCATTCTGGGGGGGGGGGGGGGGGGCAAACTCATGAATTCTGGGACATTTTTATTGATGACTACTGTCAATCTCCTGGGACTGGGCAGAGGGAGTGGGGCAACTGCTCCACCCCCCTTGCCTCCCTCTTCCCCTCCCTACGCCACTGAATGCAGCTACAGGTAAGTCTAACTCGGCTTTGCAATCGAACTAATCCCTTTCCACTGAAAAGAGGCATGCACTCTTCCGATGTTCGTAGTAAACTGATGCGGATACTACGAAAGGGCCGCTAACTGTGGGGCGCTTACAATAAAGACATTTAAGGAAAAGGATATACAGTCAACTCTCGTTATTGCGGACACCCTCGGGACCGTGATTTGGTGTCCGTAATAGCGAGAGTCCGTAATAACGGGATGCGAAAAAAAAATTGAATTTAACCATGGAAATGTTTATTTTTGCACATGTATTGAACAATAACACTGTTAACTGAACAATTGTCCGCTCAGACGTAAATAAGTAAATAAGCGTAAATAAGCGTAAATACGTAAATAAGCGCTTCCCTTGCCTCTTGAAATTTGATTATAGACTACTGTATAGTTAAGCTTATTTACAGCTTTGGAAATGACAGACATTTGGCATCTCAATGTAATGTTCCTGTGCTACAGTACAGTACACATATGATATGAGGTGTCCGCTATAACGAGAGCTAAACAATAAAATTGTTACGTTGGGATCACGTGAAGTGTCCGCAATTCCGTAATAGCGAGAGTCCGCAATAACGGGAGCTGTTTTCAGTCAAACCTCTATAGCTTTCGCCGGGGATCTGGCTGCTGTCCGTAATAACGGGGTGTCCGTAATAGCGGGGTGTCCGCAAGGCGAGAGTTGACTGTATCTAGAAATATTAATTATAACTAATCGTTCCTCAATATCCAATAATAATTTGCAACATGTATGCTTGTTCGACATGCTTTTAAAACATATCACCACTACAATTATACTTCCTGGCCATAAATTTAAAAAAAGTATAAATAAATTTATTATTGTTGGTGGCCTAGCTCGTTTAACTTTTTTAGTTATTCTAGGTTAGTCACCCTGTACCTTATATTTGTAATCGTAACAAAACAAAACAAAACACCTTGTGATATATTAAAGGGGGTGTGTCAAGGTGAGAGGATTTTACATTCGCAGTCCGGGCAAAAAAACCTCTGAATTTCTAACGATACAACCATACAAGGAAAGAATATTCTCTCCCTGGAAATCTATCAACTATTAAACTCGCCATTGCAGTGCATTTACATTATTTTTATAACGGTTTCCCGCTATTCTTGGGTTGCAATCATTCCCAAGGGAATAAAATCACTAATTATCAAATCACTAATTGGCGGGAAAAATGATCTAAAAAGAGCCCAACCTGTGAAAACGCTGTGACAGCTGTATAGGAGATAAGGACGCTCCTGGTTTAATATGGGCTCCTGCATTTTGTGATTAAATTTTACAGCGAGGTTTTTCAGTTGTAATAGCATTTTTCTGGTGTATTAACTCGAACATCCCAACAATTCCCTGCATTATTTCTCATCCTCCTCCCTCAAGCTACATGTAAATGAGGCATGTCTCTGAGGAAAAACATCTGCAATGTATATAATATGTAGCTCGGATTTATTGTTTATTCGCCTTGAAGAAATTGTTCAGCCGGTCTTGCGTGACACGTCACGTTACCCTATCTGAGAATGATCCAATGCTACATGTATTTTTACTGGTTATAAGGATGTATAATCATAGCTCGTCCTGCTATCATCAAACTCAATAGATCTGCTAATCGTAGATTCCTTATTTCACTGTTAAGCGGAATGGAAAGCACAACTGCCCTAGCGAGACAACAATAACTTAATTTCGCGGGGAAATTGACCTGGGTCTTTCGAAGGCCAGCGAGTTTTACTTGTGTAAACATCAAATATTTACACTTTTACCTCTTCCTAAAATGTTTCGATGTAAAGTAATAGTCTTCTGAGCCATTTTCATTAGGTTATGCTATAATACTTTGACAAATTTACACTCCGGATTGATATTAAGGCTGAATATTTGGCGGGAAAAAAGTTAAAATATGCACATTTTCAGCTATTTCTCACAGGCCTCACACTAAATCATTGAGTAGTGCCAATCAATACTTTGCAGATTTTTGATGACAATTGTGTAGGCTACTGAAAAATGATTTTAGTAATAAAATAAACTACCGCACTTTTGAGAAACAGACCCTTAAAAATGACTCCATTCTGGTGATTTTCGTGATAAGCTAAAATACCGATTTTTATCCGAATATTAAAAAGAAAGAATTTCACCGACTAGAGTTTTGCAAACGTGAACATGCTATTTAAATGGTAGATAATACACACAAAATGTAGCAAAGCCGTCAGTTGTGCGTAGTGACTTTGATAGCCTTTCAAAGTTAGCCCAGATTTTACTGTTTTTACGGCCTGTCTAGGCCAAAAATGGAGGGGGTGGTCAATCTCAGAAACAAAAAGACGAGTGGAACTTTAAATACCACCGTTCGTAATCTTATCAAGTACCTACTAAATGCTGAAAAAATTATGGGAATCGGCCGACCCCCATCTTTCGGTTCTGCCCGGTTTTCTCAGACAATGACTCTTAAAAGCCAAGTTTTAGGATAAACCTTTATATCTGGAGAGTGTGAGCTTCATTTTTGTCATAAACACAACCGTTGCGAGCAACTTTAGGCGCTCGACCGGACGTGACCGATCGCGACCACGTTGGCACGTGCGATAAACGTAGTAGTAGTAGTACGTTTATTTTATAAACTTAGTTCGGTAAAACCTTACTTAAGCTTATATATATATATATGAGCAACGTTAACACAAAAGGAGGACTCACGTCTAACACCCCTCTGATAAGAAAACTGGTTAAGGACTGGAAAAAAAACGAGAAAAGCCGGGAGACCAAAATCTGCGTGCATGCCAGCCAAGTACATGTATGGTGGGTAGTAGTAGCCTTTTTGTGATAACTACGCTCATGATGTGCGCAGTGTTACCTATAGTTCGGGATGCATTCCCAGGGTGCACTGCAGAACGTTGCACTGATATCGTTGGACCAATCGCCGTTTCAGACTGAACGCACACTGAAATGCAAAGTAGGATCATTACATGAGCCGGCACTTCTAAACGATTTAGCATTATCTATGCATCGTAAAGAGCGATAAAACTCGCGAGCGCCTATAGGCTTTTAATAAAGATGGAAAATACTGAAGTATTGACATCGTAATGACCGAAAATTCATGAGCGCATATGGCTTTTAATAAAGAGAGAAAATTCTGAAATATCGACAACAGTGTTCTATCATGAGCAACGTTAACACAAAAGGAGGACTCACGCCTAACACCCCTCTGATAAGAAAACCGGTTAAGGACTGAAAAAAACCCGAGAAAAGCCGGGAGACCAAAAACTGCGTGCATGCCAGCCAAGTATGGTGGGTAGTAGTAGCCTTTTTGTGATAACTACGCTCATATATATATATATATATATATATATAAGCTATAACGGTTAAAGTTAAGTAAAGTTATTTTCTTTCCTCTTTAGAAATGATGAGCGAAACTAAAGGGAAGAAGCTCGGAAGCTTACGCTGTCGTGGCCTGAAACCCCCAGTTGTAAACTGAGGACATGCTGCGGCATTTAGATACTGGTTCTGTGCGTTTGGACACACTGGCTCATACAGCGAAAGAATTCAGGAAAATGCTGATGGGACTCAAAAAGGTTTTGGCAAGTGGGAACCCTATGACTGCACCTGGTAAATATTGCTTAATACTTTAATTTTTGTATTTTGTATAACATATACCATACGGCATTAAACTCCCACTCGTGTTTCTATATTAAACTCTATAGAAACACAGAAAATATTATCTGGGCCACTGCTAAGTGCTCCCATGGGTCGTGTAAGTGAGGCGTTTTTGCATTGTAAGCCAAAGTGTGGTGCAGCAGAGGATCAGCACTAATCTAGGGCACCTGCAGGGGCATGCTCCCTGGAAATTTTTTAAAACCTAGTTCTCTTTAATGGCATTTACTGGATTTTGAAGTTCAAATTAAAGAAAAAAGACTAATAATGAAAACAACTTAGAAGCCCATGCTTTAATATTGGCTTAAAAGTAGGTATGCACAGGCGGCAGAACAGTTTCAAACTTGGGGATCTCGGGGTGCATGGGAGGTGCCACAAGCAACATAGATGCCAGCTCCTCTGGGGGTCTGGGAGCATGCTCCCATGCAAAATTTTGAAAATCAGAGGTCCCTGAAGTGGCATTTCCTGCATTTTGAGACAACTTTGGAGAAAATATTGGTAGTTGTTGCTCCATGACTGAATTGGAGCCAATTTTTAAGAAAATTGCTAGTATTTCATGGGCTAAGGAGAATATTCCTTGCGATTCAGTACCTTTTATTTATTTATTTGGGGGGGGGGGGGGGGGCATTTTTTGCCGTCAACAATATAAAACGGGGGGTAATTTTTTCTTACATGTTATTGACTAGACTTGGATTTTAAAATGTGGGCAGTCAACATGGAAGTATACAAAGCTAAGTGTGGAATTGCATGTGTTGCTCCTGCTACAAGTGCGAGGGGTGGGGGTAAGATTTGAAAACGTGTTAGTTCTTGGGGGGTATTTTTTTGGTTTTCCTATTTTCAGTGGGGGTAAGAATTTGAAATAATATTTTTTTTAATCCACCACCACAGAGTTTTGAACAGGCTAGGCAGTAGGTACATGCCACAAAATTGATTTGTTTTTATTATATTAAAATTGGCACGTACATGTAACTGCAGGTATGTATGATTAATTAGAAGATATATATATATATGTAAAAAGTATTTTAGTTTAGGTACGAAATGTATACAGTGGTAGGTATGTAATACATATGCTATAAAATTTATTTTTATTTCTAAATATTGGTACGTAACTAATATGACTGTTGTTACAATATATGTAAAGGATATTTCAGTTTAGGTATGTATTAGGTATGCAGTGGTAGGTTAATGTAAAACTAGGTTGCTCAAAGACATTCTTACCAATTGGCATATAGGTATGTAGGTGGTATATAAACAAAGGTATGTATCATATGTATTTTTTGACATACCTGTTGGCAGCATACATGTATGTATCAAAGGAACAGTTTATAATATACCAGTGATATACCTGTCACATACCAAATACATGTATATGTTGTAGGTTGTTTCTCGATTCAGGTTGTTTTTAAAACGACCTAGGTTGTTTCTCAAACAACCTAGGTTGGAATATCAATGATTCTAAAAAGGGATTTTTTATTTTTTTGGGGTTCATAAAAAAAAAGGGTTTTTTTTTTTTTTTTGGGGGGGGGGGGGAATGTAAAAAGAAAAACAATCACCCTCCCCTCCCCTACAAAATACTTTTTGACAACCCACCCCTCCCCTCTACTTCCTTCCCCTCCCTTCCCACTGCCTCTCAATTTTCTCCTTGTTCCCCCTGACGCACCTTACTGTACTGTACCATTTACCTTGACGGTCACCCATCCACTTACTAACCTTGCCCGGTCGGGCTTACCTTGGCCGAATCACGAGGAACGCCTGGTAGATATTAATCCAGTGGATTATCGCACTGCGCCACGAAAGCGAGTCAGGATCCGAGCCAGGATCCGAGCCAGGATCCGAGCCAGGATCCGAGCCAGGATCCGAGCCAGGATCCGAGCCAGGATCCGAGCCAGGATCCGAGCCAGGATCCGAGCCAGGATCCGAGCCAGGATCCGAGCCAGGATCCGAGCCAGACTCAGCTTTTCCAATGGAATAAAACACTGACCACTAAACAACAGACAAGTATAATGCTTCTTCATTGGTCCTGTGAACTATTAAATTAATCCAAAACCTAACCCTGCATTTAGAAAAAAACCTAACCGTCAACAAGGGCTGCTCACTTACTGTAAATAATTGACTCCTATTGATTTTCCTCTATTTTATTTGTGATTCATTATCATCCGATATACAACTCCAATCTGTACAACTCCGAATCCGATCTAAACCCCAATCACGCGTTCCCCCACATAACCCCCTGTCATCTGATAGTTCTAGCTGTTGTGTAACTAGAGTCCACGTGAGTCCATATCTATGTACACGTGAGTCGCTATGTACATCGCACAGTTCTTGACACTTCCCACCTTGACCCGCTGTCTATACAGTCTGGTCAACAATTTGCTGTCGGCGGATCGCACAAAAATCTCATCAAGTCTCTCTGCTTTTCCTCAACGGAAATGTTCAAGAACGCTTTCTCAATGTCTGAAACGAGACCGACTTTGAAGCTTCTAAACCGCAAAAGAATGTCAAAAATCTCTGAAATCAGAGATGGTCCAGTGTACATGCAATCGTTCAGTGAGGGCAAATTTGCCTTCGCCCTTGAACTTGCGTCAAAAATAACCCTTAGCTTAGTGGTGAGAGCGTCTTGACGAATTATTTCTCTATGCGGTAAATAGTGTATTTCTCCTGGCACCGTATTAATAGAACTTGGTTTCTCTACCTTCTCAATAATACCATTGTTCTCTTGTTCCCGTATCGTGTTGTCATATTGCCGCATGACTTCCGGTTCCTTGTTAAGCCTTTTCACAAGACTGTGTAGCCTACCCTACCCTGGTTGCCAGGGGTTCGAGTTCGAGGAGCGAAGCGACGAGAAGTTCGAGAAGCGGAGCGAAGCGACCCCTCTTAACTCTCTTTCGAGCCTCTGGAACCCAGGGTAAGCCTACCCAGACTCACGTCATAATTATCCGGAAGCATATCGTGTACTTCCCGTTCTGGGTGCTCAACTTAGTATCTTCCATTAACGAAAGAAATGTTCTTTCTAAACTTCTCGTGCACTGTTTCATTGCTGTCCACTATTCCAATAGAGTCCAAGTTCCATAATTGAGACAACATTCCATCACTGTTTACATCAAAAGCCGTGTCCGTATCCGATTGCACTGCCACTTTCAAAACATGTGTGGCCACAAGATTTACGCTGGATAAATGCTCTCCTTGAGCTCCATTGTAAAATGGTCCCGAAAGGACCCATCCCAGGGTTGTCTCACTGGCTGTTAAGCCTCCATTTTCTTCACGCTTTACGTTCCCCGTGAAGAACCTCCATAAATTATCTGCTCCGATAAGAACGTCAATTTCTAACGTTTCGCCATCATTGTTATTGTCCGCTAACTCAAGATCATAAAGAAAGTCGAACTGCTCTGCCGCTTTCTCTATCTTTTGATTTCCGATGGGTGTACAAATGTCGGGCACAACAATCGCCCTCACTTGCTTCTCCGATGTACCGTGTAAATCCGTAATGTTAAACTCCACGCAGTCATAGGACTTGGGGTGTTCTCCCGCGTTGCCAAAGGCATTAATTAACAAGGACTCCCTGCTGACTGTCCGTAAATCCAAGCGCTCTTTAACTCCCTCCTTAACGTAGCTGCGCTGGCTCCCTGAATCAAATATTATTCTCACTCGTTCTCCGTTGATATTCGCTTGGGCCGTTTGTAGTAAGACTGAATCCTTAGCCGCAACATGAAGCGTGCTTGTTTGTGAGCCCTGCTCGCTTGTTTGCTTGACGTTTGTTTGCCCGTGACCCGACGCCATCTTCCTTTTCTGAAGCTCTCCCTTTTTTGGCTGCGTGCAGATGGTCGTGTGGTGCCGTCCATCACACACAAAACATTTTCTAGCCGAACAATCCGCCGCCCTGTGACTTTTTCTGAGGCATATAAAGCAATGTCTTTGCGAGCGGCGACCTCTGTCACAATGTTACATTTAGTTGTTGAGTGTTCAGTGCTTTTGCAAAACGTACAGAACACAGTCTTCCCTCCTTCTGTAGGCGCTACAAGTGCCGCTCCAGAACTGTAGTTGTTTTTGCTCGCTCCGCCATGCCCTTTACCAGCGCTACTTGAATTCGAATCGCTGTGTGCTTGGATGCCCGCGCAACGTTCGCGGTTCTCGATTTCTCCTCGCAAAACCTCCATGATCTTCCTTACACTCCACTCATCGTCTTTTACTTCCCGGCCGATAAGTAGACGAATGTTTTCAGGTAGCTTGGACATGAGAACTGGCACCAGCAAGCTGCCGTATGACTCGATGGGAACATCTAACGCCTCCAGTCCCCGAACATGAACCTCCATCTTGTCGAAGGCTTTTCTCAAGCCTGTGACGTCCGTCGTACTGACTCCTGGAAGATTGAGTAATTCCTCCATATGGCTGCTGATTATAACTTGCTTGTTACCGAATCGTTGGTTCAACAGTTCGATCGCAGCTTTGTAGTTTGCTTCAGTTAGCGGTAGTGTTTGTATAACTGCCGCCGCGCTTCCCCCTAAATAAGACTTCAAGTAAATAAATTTCTCCACATCCGGCACCGGTTTTTCGTGAACCGCCATCCTGTAACTGTCCCAAAATGAGAACCATTGCTTGTAGTCTCCGTTAAACTTCTTGATGAAGATCTTTGGAAGCTTCGTCGATGATGACTGAAGATTGTTTCCGTTGCTCGAAGAATGAGCGTGCGCTGGAGTGGCGCTGGCGGGTTTGTTGGCTTTTGAAAGGACGCTTTGTATTTTCACCAATACTCCGTGCATTCCTTCGCGGAATTCGCCCGCTAACATGACCTCTTGGCCAATATCAGTCTCATCCTCTAACAATTCCAGTATCTCATCGTCAAGCTTTCCAAGAATTACGAGACGCTCCTCCAGTGTTATTTTCAGCTGTTGTAATTTGCTCGAAATTTCCTCATTGAATTCGGCCCCAAGTGCCTCTTTCGCCTGGTTGACTACTTTAGTTGTGTAGGCTCTATGACCCGTCCGTATCATTCCGTTTCTTCTTGAGTTCCGTCATCCGGCTCGAAGGACCATGTAAAGAATTGACTCCTATTGATTTTCCTCTATTTTATTTGTGATTCATAATCATCTGATATACAACTCCAATCTGTACAACTCCGAATCCGATCTATACGGTGGCCCAGAGGTACAAAACACAACACAGATGTATAAAACACATTTGACAATCGCAAAACACAATTGAAGGATTCAGTGCACAACACTAAGAATTGAAAACACAAAGAAGCTTGTGTAAAACACATTCAAAACTATCGAAACACATTTAACAACACCAAAACACATTTAGAAATGCCAAAACACAATTGCAAAACTCGAAACACATTTGGAAACCAAAGAGGGGGAGTGGGTACTACTGTGGTGGGCTGCTGACCAGCAATATCTGTTGGCTTGATGTTATGAAAAATGGGGCACATGCTCGGTTTATTATAAGTTATTCCACACTACTAAGGTAGAGCGGTTTTAGTTAGTTTACAAGATGAAATGCGAAACTTGCAATGCAGATGTTTTAGAGTCATTTCGATTTTGCCACAAATGTGGAAAATCGCCCAAGAAAACTGAAACGGCGGCCGAACAACAACCATCTGTGTGGAAAGCACCGGGCAAAGCTTTGTCTACTTTCGAAGATTTTCGTAAGAGATTATCTTCACGTACAGAGGCAAGAAAGTATCAAGGCCAAAGGGGAAAAGAAGAAAACAGACACCCCTAGCGAGGTCATGATGAATATTGGGCGCATGAAGCTGTTAAATGGAGACCTGAAACCTGTGAAGGGGAAGATAATGATCGTGCGTGTTCCTGTCAATAAGGAAACTCGAACGTTCTCTTCCCTAGACTTAATTTAGGTTTTGGTAAGTGCAGGTCGTTTTTGCGTCTGGTGTTATATGAGTGAATTTGATTAAAAGATAGGCTGGGACTAAATTGTGTCAATTATCTCAGTACTACTACTACTACTACTACTAGACAATACTATTCTGCCACAACAACAAGTTGACGAAATGCTGTCAGTCCCTCTTTCCAGGTGGTAGGTTCACTTAGTCCAAGCATAGGAAGTATCTCAGAAAAATACTTCTGATAATCATTAGAATCATCTGTTGTGGAAGAAGTTGCTTCATTTTCAGCTTCTGTTAGGTCAGGAATGTCAAAAGCATGCTTGTGATCCACCGGCCAAGACTCTCTGCATGGCAAAAAAGTAAAGTTGATCAGGGATACCTGGTACAGTATGATGTACAGATTTTCGGATGTAGTGATCATTCCACCTTTCCTTCACTTCATCCAACTCATTCTGGATAATTTTAGAAAAACAAAACCAAAGACATTCCATGTGGAGTTTGTTGCTGGTATCTAAATGTCCTTGGCCTACTGTATCCTTGAAGAAATCAATCCACCATGAAGACCATGATCGCTTTAGGTAGGCCCACCAGGCTTCGATACGCTGATTAGTATGCGATGAACCGTAACGGTGCGCACTTATACCAGAGAGTGAGTCCTGGCCATTTCGTCTCAGAAAGCATTGAATCGTCGCCATAATGCCATTTTCGGTCCCCCTGTCACACCGAACAAGTGTTGGGCACCCTTCCACTTCGCGCAGACTTTCAAGAAAAAAAGAACCTATATATAACATAAGGATCATTGTTTGTTCTGGTAACCTTAAGCCAGATGATATGTCGGCTAAACCCATCAATGCACCCGTGTATGGGAAAGCCAAAAGGCTTGAGTTTGTCGTAACCATCTGAATGCCAACAGTAGTTCGGCCCTGGGTTCAAGTATTTTCTTCTTTTGAGACGATGCTTTTTCCTTAGCTCTGAGCCTACAGGATCCAGTTCACGTAGAATAACCTGAACAGTAGACCTGGGTACACTTATTCCATACGTAGAGTGCAACTTCTTCCACATGGCTCTATAACCAAGTAAGCGCCCAGGTCCATCCATTTCCTGTAGAATACATTGACGAACTTGGTTTTCATCGACTTCATGGCCGCGGCGATGCGAACCGTACGCTTTCAGTCGATTAAGCAAGGTCCCTTAATTTTGACATTCGGCAGGCTAAACTACAGAATACAGGGCCACTTACCAAGGTCTACCCCAGAGCCACTGGCTCGGTGGCTCGGTAGTCATGATTGTAATTAATATGCAAGTTACCTGTGGTATATATTGTTAGTGGCTCGGTGGCTCGGTGACTCGGTAGTCGCATTGATGAGTAACTAATAATCAGATTCATTGGCAGTGAGGTCGGTAAAAACATAACTAGAAGAGTTTTGTTTTCACAATATAGCTATTACAATCAAATAAACAATCGTGTGAGGTTAGGGTTAGGGTTAGGTCATTGAATATTCATTTAACGGCACGACTACCGAGCCACCGAGCCACCGAGCCACCGAGCCACTAAAAATATACTCTCCAGGGTCATTGAATATTCATTTAACGGCACGACTACCGAGCCACTAAAAATATACACTCCAGGGTCATTGAATATTCATTAATGATACTTCGTTCTTTTAAAGACGATGATATAGACTACCGAGCCGAAATCACCTGACATTCTTATATCATGATACTTCTCTAGAAAACTTAGAATAATTTTATATTCATAGTTTTTGTCGAAATAATACCTGATAATTTCTTCTTTTTCATAACAACAAGCCAACAGATATTGCTGGTCAGCAGCCCACCACAGTAGTACCCACTCCCCCTCTTTGGTTTCCAAATGTGTTTCGAGTTTTGCAATTGTGTTTTGGCATTTCTAAATGTGTTTTGGTGTTGTTAAATGTGTTTCGATAGTTTTGAATGTGTTTTACACAAGCTTCTTTGTGTTTTCAATTCTTAGTGTTGTGCACTGAATCCTTCAATTGTGTTTTGCGATTGTCAAATGTGTTTTATACATCTGTGTTGTGTTTTGTACCTCTGGGCCACCGTAGATCTAAACCCCAATCACGCGTTCCCCCACATAACCCCCTGTCATCTGATAGTTCTAGCTGTTGTGTAACTAGAGTCTACGTGAGTCCATATCTATGTACACGTGAGTCGCTATGTACATCGCACAGTTCTTGACACTTACTTTGAAGTCAATAATTTTGGGTGTTTTGAGCTAACGCACTAAACAACAGACAAGTATAATGCTTCTTCAATAGTCCTGTGAACTAATTAATCCAAAACCTAACCTGCATTAAAAAAAACACCTAACCGTCAACAAGGGCTGCTCACTTACTTTGAAGTCAATAATTTTGGGTGTTTTGAGCTAAGTCACTAAACAACAGACAAGTATAATGCTTCTTCAATAGTCCTGTGAACTAATTAATCCAAAGATTGTTTAGGAATTAAATATGAATAACTATTAGCTTGGAAGTTATGTGGTATTCTGTAGTTAAGCCTTTTTTTCTGTCTTGATTTTACCAACTTCAGCAAAAGTCACTCAGGATGGGCGATAATCAAACTTGTGTACGTAACATGTAAGGGAATTTTAAATTTTAGTCAACAATTCAGGTATATTTGGTATGAGTTGGATGAAAATAATAAGATTCAAATATTTAATATATATTATCTTCTTTTTAGCTGTGAAACAAACCATCAAACAGCTGATAAAGAGCTCAGTCCGGCCCTCATCAAAGGACATCAGACATGGAAAGGTGCCTTATGAACCAAAAAAGGCACCCCCTTTCACACTGCAGCAGTTGTTGCGGATGCGCAACTACTACCTTAAGACAATTGAGGTAGCACAAGGTTTATTTTGTTCAATAATATTTATATGTATATAATATAACATTTAACTTTGTAACTCTGGTTAATGTTTAAGCTTAGATAATTATAAGCTTTCGGTCAAATCATTGGCCCTGACCACATGTGTAACCTCGCTCTAGAGCAGGTAGGGTTACCAGGACTGCAATGTCACTCAGGCACGGTGGGCCTGGTCACCTCAATATGCATTTTCAGCAAATTGCTGGATCACATGTTTAGCACAGAAAAGGTCTATCATAATTGTCATTTTAAATTATTTTTGTTAGGGCATGCGTTGTCTATGGCTGTGGACTGTAACCCTGTTTTCCTTTTCCTTGTTCCTGAGAGGGGAAGAACCTCTCAGACTGAAAATAAAACATTTGAAGTTTCCAACAAACTATGCAGGTACAGTGATTACATTCTAGTGTGGTTTAGTGGTTGAAACTTACAAATGGAACAACAAACAAGAGTGATTGCAATATTTACAATAAATCAGTAAAAAAACATCAAAGTACAGTTCAAATTTTGTATTAGTGACCAAATTTATTGCATTAGCCATCACATACAGTTGCTTTTGCAAAACAGAGAATGCAAGTCCATTAGTAAATTCTTTTTCCCTATGATGACCTTTTTTCGGTTTAGGAATGCCTCAGTAAAGTCAGATTTGTATCAGCCTGTGGATGTGATAGAAACAGGCAGTGGAACTTAGAGCAAATGTATAAGAATCTTCTTTTTAAAAAGTGCCAACAGGTGACTATTTTTTGGCAAGCAGGCAGTGGAAAACTGCTAGTTGCTGGCTTCTACTGACATTTCTGAAAGTGAGCAACCTATGTCACCCCTGTCTCTATGGGGGAACAAAATCAATTCTTAGTCTTCAGCAATGCATTTTTTACATACTGCAGCTCAAGCCTCTGGTATGTTACCACAGCGCATTGAGGTAAAAATCCCTTGGTCAAAAGCTGACAGGAAAGCAAGGGGTGAGTATTGGTATATCCTGAAGACTTTTTGATATTCAGGTGCACATGATTTTCCATATTGCATTTATATAATTTATTAAAATATTTAACTACATGTATCTGGCTGTACCTACGATGTAGTTGTAGGTAGTGACACTGTATCAGGGGTTTCAGTAGAAGATGCATGCATGGCAACCCCCAGAGCTCTGGTGGCAACTTCATCACATACTGCCTGCCATTTCTTCTGTAGGAAATTACCTTCTATCCTTCCAATATTAATTAAACCCCTGCTGTATTTATACAATAATGTAAATTTACTTATTAATTTTTTTATTTATATCTCATATCTCCATTTTAGGGGTTACACTGTCATTATGGTCCAATCCATTAAACCGGGAGTTATGTCCTGTAACAGCCATATTTGTTTGGTGTCTCATGACAGGTGTGTAAATATTTGTCTGTGATTAGACTAATTTAGTAAATAAATGTAATTTTTAATTGTATTATATGTTTTAATGGTTTAATTGTTTAATAATAAAGTGTTCACTTGATATATGGCTTACATGTATTTATAAATGTTTACAGTATCTCATATTATTAATTGGGCCCAGCTGGCCCCTAGTTTATTTTTCAATGTTCCGAATGTGCTGTTGCACTACTTCCTGCCACCGATGAGTAATTTGCTAATTACTAGCCAGGGCTAGGCTTCTAGTTCGTTATTACCGTCATGGTACTGTGCATGTATTGAGTAATCACTCGTTTCGTGGCTGTGAATTGGATACAAACAGTTAAACTTCCCTCCCTCAATGTTTGATTGACAGGATTTTCAATATTTCCCCTGGAGACTGTTTATAATATACATTTTTGCATATTTGCTTTCATTTTAAGCATCCCACACGGCCAAGAGGTTCGTTAGTTCATATCAAAATTGGTGGAAATACATGTACAATGTAGCTCTTTCCGGCCCGGAAAAACAAATGTAAAGTCTTACCGTGACACAGCCCCTTTAAGCCTGATATTGAATAATCTTCTGAATGGAATGGGCATTTGTTAATTATAATATGTGTTTTGAGAAAGGAAACTTGGTGGTTTAAGAAATACAATTATTTTATATTGCACATTTTACATGCAATAAAGATATTATTTTGTGGTTTTAGGTTTTTTAGAGCTGATCCATTCCTGGAAATTTGTGAAAACAAAAGGAAAGTTATAAAAAGAAACATTGTCTGATATACTGGGAGATCCACATTCCCTCGACTTTGGAATGGAATCAAAATACATGGATAGTGTGTCAGGTTTTTCTCCATGTATAGCCAATGGAATAATATATCTCAGAGTTTTGAGTATTTTATAAATCCACTAAAAGGTACAATTCAGGTTACACCATTAACAGGATCCCCTAAAAGGTAGCACCAAGCACCCCCCACAGTCCCATATAGAGTCTCCCTTTGGATTAAGTGCTACCACTTACAAGACTTACATGTACCTCTAATTCAGGTTCAGATTGCATTGAAACCTAGAATGTAAGACATTGGTTAGAGTTGTGCATATGTTCATACATTGTATATGTATTATACAAAATCCCTTCCTAATATGATTTGTAGAATTTTCTCAATGAAGACACAACCATTGTTAAAAATAAAACTTTTCTGTTATTCAGACTAGGGTTAAATGCCTTCAGAACCCTTGGAAAAGCTAGTTTTGGTAAGTTGGTAAGTAAATCATATATTTTGTCTAAATATTAACGTGCAGAGAAGAATGATGAAGCAAGTCTCAGACTTCTTGAGTATTGGTGGCTTTCATGTGACGTCATCAAAAATCAAAAATTTAAAGTATATGTCCTACAATGAATGTTAGTCCAATGAATGTACATTGTAAATGTAAACAACTCCTTGTCTTTTAGTTATTTCAACCCATTAAGTATTTTTTTAAGTCCAACTGTTTCTGGCTTTTTTTTGTTGTTCACATTTTACATTTTTGTACTTCGTCATTCATTCTAGTCCCTATTAAATCATGGAGCCGCTTCTGGGTGTTCACTTGCACCATATGCATCAAAGCACTTGTGATGACCTTTGCTTCTTGCATGAGTTTGTATCGTAGTACACGTACATCTAAAACTACTAGTGCCAGTGAATTAGTGAACTACTCTCTCTTGATTAAACCAAAGCCAAGGAAAATCCTTCTCCTACGTGTTCTGAAATCTGCAAACTCTTTTGCTTTCGTACTTTTGTTTTTCCTACGGTAACTTTCTTCCCTTTGCCAAAGTTGGCCTCCCGGTATCACAATGTGATTCTTCACCATCCTCATTGCTACTTCTAGTTATCTTTGTGAATCCAAACTTGAAGAGACTTTACATGTTAATCACGTTCAGAGTCAGTAAAAATTAAGTGCTTTCAAAACAGCCGTTTTGTAAAGCACCAGGCATTCCAAGCTGCGACAGTGCGCATGATATGAACTGGTACTGCATGTATATTTACCAGGCCTTCCTTGTGCAGCAAATACAAGGCAGTGTTGGCCATGTGCAAACTGGTTACAGTCTGAAAATGAACCAGGCATTCTTGGCACATCAACATCTGTTCAAAGCAATTATTTACCAAAGTGGAGGTGAATAGTGGTGGATATTTACCGAGCCGCTTCGGCGACACAGAGGTGAATAATTGTTTTAGTATATACCACACTGCAGGTGAATAGCCAGCACCAAATAGTTGTTTTATGTTCTCTCAAATGGACAAAAACTTGCGCGAGGTGATCGCTGCTTCGCTCGGAGGTGAATAAGAAATCATATTCACTGTTTGAGTAGCCAATCAGAGCGTGCGAAAAGTGATATTCACTGCTGTGGTATATACTAATAGCCAGTAACTGGTGAAATCCAAGCATGATATTTCTCACGGTAGGTGGTTTTTATACCCTCCGGCTCCGGATATCGCATTTCTGCACCGATTTGAACCGAATAAAAACCCATTGGACCTCTTCGAGTTTAGTGGGGTTATGAACAACTTGAAAAACATTTCTAATCTACGTCCGTAAATGGCCTTGTGAAAAATACGCCACCCCTCGAGTAAAAACTAAAATGATGCTAGGGGAGCACTAGAAGTATTTTTTGGGGGTTTCTAGACTGCAATATTCTTTAATTGAGCGAAGAACTCAGTACTCTGTGAATACTTAAGGCAATTCAGTCGCTATTAAATCGAAAAGCGATCCAAAAGTGATCAGAAAAGTTTCCGTCGCTTGCAGCGAACGCAGTATGGGTCCAGTGTCTAAAAGCGCGAAAATTGGCTATGAAGTGAGATACAGATCGCACGGAAAGCGGCAACTGGGCAAACAGATGCTTTCACATAACTCATAAGCAATGAATCCTCCTACAGGTTTCCTCCTACAAGGCTACATATACAAATACGATCCCATATGACATCTACTCACGTCAGCTGCGCCAGGGCCGGTGTAACAGGATTTTCGGTCCTACCTGATTTTGGTCCTACCGGACCAAAATTCCTAGGAAAACAGGTCCGGCCGGACTGAATCTCCAGAAATTGCGCCTGATTTCGGGATTTTATTGCCTAGGAATTTAGGTCCTACCCTAGGATTTTCGGTCCTACCATTTCCCCAGTATTTTAGTTCCTACCACGTGACCTGGAAGAAAAACGCGAATATCTCCAAGGCATTTGGCCCTTTGGCCACCAAACTTGTAAACATTAACATTTGAGGGGCAACAAACATGACACGTCAATCAAAATATGTGACATCATAGATGACGTGACCCGGTAGAAGATTTTCAAGGCATTTGGCCCTTTGTCTACCAAACTTGCAAAGAATAACACTTGCGACTCGTCTGTCAAAATATGTGACGTCATTCACGTGATCTGGAAGAAAAACTTGAATACCTCCAACTGAAGGCATTTGCCCCCATGGCCATCAAACTTGGAAACAAACATGACTCGTCAATCAAAATATAGCATTTCATAGATCACGTGATCTAGTAGAAAAACACGAATATGAAGGAGAAATATACAGAAAGAGTAAGTTTTAGAAATTAATCTATAACATGACTGTATAATTATTTGTTAAAATGATCTCAGAAGCATTTAGACGCAGAAGACATTGTATATTTTGTCACGCAGCATGTAAAGATTGTCCATAAACTGGAGAAGATATCAATTTTTGGAAACGGCCATACGATGCCGGCCACATACATTTCTTTGTAAAAATGCTGTGTTTCAAAAAAATCATATTTTCTCCAGCTTATGGACAGTTTTTACGAAACTTTACATTTTTACTGTTATTGATGTTACCAATTTGATCTTTTAAACTTCTTTTGTCGTTAAATCAAATACTACATAATATTATGCCGGCGTGATATAGGTCTATTGGCTTCTTAATGGAAACATACATGGCATAGGATGACGGCCTTTTTCGTTTGCTACCTGATGTAACAGTAAAGTTACATCAAGTGCTAACCTTCTATGACTGACAAACGCTTGGGATTTTTAACAAACTTGAATTCCTTTGTATTGTAAAAGCAAGTTACGAAAACGATAACGATAATATCCTGGTGGCTAGTACAGTCGTCTAATAAGCCGCTAACATCCTGCTCGCACATGTATTTAAAGCTCTGAGGTATAGCTGATCTTTGTTTCCTAGACAGTTTACCCAGAGATTCGCAACCATAGAAACACTACATGAAAGCTTGGAAGCTGAGAAAAGCAAACAAACTGGAAGTTGATTGACAACTGAACTAAATTCAGCCTGGTTCTCACACTGTGATACAATACCTCGTTTAGCGAAGCTTATTTTATTCATAACCAGGTTCGCAGTGCTTATCGATTTTTCGCTTTTCTTTTACGAAAAAATTGACGAGACTAGAAATAGTACTGATTAGGTTGCTGATTGCGAGTGTATTTTAACAAATATAATGCGTTAATTATTGCATTCCTCCTTATCGCAAAACAGAAGAAGGCCAACTAGATGAACACACTTGTGACGTGGTCAAATCACTGATCGACCATCTAAAGGCTATACCGTCGATATAAGCATATCCTGATAGGATGGAGGGGGAGAGGCTACGTGGGGTGCCGTTATTACCCCGTTCCCAAGTACTGTATCTAATGGAGGAGGAATTTAGAGCTATGAGTAGCTATTTCGGCGCTGAAAGAGTACTTCAAGTACAAAAAGAGCTGCTGAAAAACTTCACTCTCACAGAGGAAACGTTATGGGGCCCTACACAGAGATTATATAGTTTTCCAGTTATGCCGGGTGTCAAATCAACAACGGAGATAATATGCTCCATCATACTGCCAGAGCTTTTGACCCTCCTCGTTATGATAAAGAGGAACATATCTTATACGGAAGCCGTGATAGAAATCTTCAAAACAGATGGCCACACCTATTTATTTAGAAAGTAGTAAATGGAAAACATGAATGGTCCCTGCAATGGACCCGATTAAGGATAAAATAGTATTTTCACATATTAAACTGTATGTAGCAGTACTAGGAGAGTTAGGTTCGTTCACAGCTGCCGATATCTAGGCATTTGGAAATATTATGAATATGAACTTTTAAATTCAATTGTACTATTGTATTTGTTGCTTTGCTATTGAATTTCTAGACTTACGAAAGCCGTTTTTTGTATATTTCCTCAATATTAATTGCAATATTTTATCGATGCTAATAAAATTACCATTTCCGTTTGCTACGGGAAGGGCCTAATGTCTTTGAGATATTTGTGTTTGTCTTATAGGTCACGTGATCTATGACGTCACATAGTTTGATTGATTGTTCATGTTTGTTACACCTTAAGTGTTATTGTTTGCAAGTTTGGTGACCAAAGGTCAAAATTCCTTGGAGATATTCACGTTTTTTCTACCAGGTCACGTGATTTATGACGTCACGTATTTTGATTGACGGGTCATGTTTGTTGCACCTCAGTTGTTATTGTTTGCAAGTTTGATGATTACAGGGCCAAATTCCATGGAGATATTCACGTTTTTTTTTCAGGTCACGTGATTTATGACGTCACATATTTTGATTGACTGTTCATGTTTGTTGCCCCAAGGATATTGTTTATTGGTCTTAGGTAGATACATGAACTCCTATTCTTCAGCCATCAACTTTGTTTCTTTGTCGGACCAAAATTCCTAGTATTTTCGGTCCGGGCGGACCGAAAATCCTGACATTTATGGGGTCGGACCAAAAATCCTAGGCCGGACCAAAATTCCTAGGAAAATCGGTCCGCCCGGACCGAATCTCCTGGCCGGACCAAATCTCCTGTTACACCGGCACTAGTCGAAGCATCCATGCGCATGTCATCAGCATTCTCCATGCTTTCAGGAGTCTTCTTTAGGGTCGTATCCTCATATTCTTATACAAGTTAGCTACTTCTATCGCTTATCTATTCGTTATTTCAGCACTATTTAGTTGGCTTACACCCGGCCTTTATACAGCTTTCGTCGATCACAAGTGCAACTTGGCAGCCAGGCCTTACGAGCTGTAGGAATAAGACGTCACCGTAGGAATCCCGTAGGATTCCTACACCCATATATGGGACAAAGGAAAAGTAGTAGTTATAGTAGATTTATGTTATTAATTCTGAGTTATCGGAAGAACTCCCATACAATTGATACAAACCTTGTTATACAGTCAGAACTTGGGCGGCCTGTGGTCGAAGGGTATAATGTCTGCAAATTTCCAGGAATCAAGCATGGACAACAGATTGTTTCGATCATGGGCTGGTTGACCCCGGCCCAGAAGCTATTAATAAATACATGCATGCCGACTCCTATAGACATTGGAGGGTGTTAATGTCAGCCAATTTCTAGGAATCGAGCATGGACAAAAGTTTCGATCATGTGATGGTAAGGTCAAAGTATTTTCCGGGATCAATGGTATATAAACTGCAGACGAGCACTCCTTCGGCTTAATTGTCACTGTGAGAGACGGCGAAGAAGCACTGTCTATAGTGATTTCAAGGCAACTACTACAATTCTTGGATTACTTATATAGGTAAGATAATGCTGGACCAGATCGTTTTGGAAAGTTTAGATTCACACGAATATTTACTAGTTGGACCTTTTGCAGGCTTGCTCAGCAGGTTTTTAAATTTTAATTTCCACTGACGAGGAATTCGCTTCAATCGAAGCTTAAGATTTGACATTCTGTCCTTTAATTCCTTCAAGAAATTACCGGCTATTTCGCTACTTGTCACTACTACAATCTACATTCGATCCTGAGCGTATCAGAACCTGAAAAATCGTCTGCTTTAAATGCTGGTTTGCGAAATAGCGCAGCGCGTTAATAGTTAGATTGTCTGACACAAGACTCGGAAACACACGGATCTGTTTATGTACACTATTTCAGCGAGTTAGAACCTAGTTCGTAGTTTTTTCGATCAAAAAAAGAAGCAATACCTTAAATAAGATTCCCAGTGATATCAGTAATGGTGACTACCAAGTATTGTTGCTGGGGGCCGATGTAAGAATGACTCTAGATGTAAAAAAAAACCTTCATACATCTCTATCGGAGAATGAAGTACAATCGGTACAACGCTAGCAGAGGTTTCTCATCTTTTCTCGACCTTTTTCATCACTCACAGGAGCTTTTCTGTTCCAAAACCTTAATTAACAGCGAATTCAGTGAGAAAAGTGAACCATTTCTTGGCTCAATCCAAGCGAATCGCTCTTTACAGAAACAAGAAGCCCATGGCCTACTTTGGCCTAGCTTGGAGTCAAACAATGGCACAGTTTTGCCGAAATTAGACCCAGTCTGGTCGCCCCAAATCGTACAAACTAAACCAGAAACTAAACCAGAACCAATAACACAGAAATATCAAACAAGCATTTTTAATAACAAGTTGTTTAAGTCACTATGCTACTTAGTTAAGGTTAAGACTCCAAAATGCAAAGCAGATGATCACCTTGACAGTTTAAATAAGTTTACGGTTGAGCAATTAGTTTACCCGAGCTATATAATTATAAACCCAAAACCTGCTAAGTCTAAAGTTAACCAAAGGAAAAGAGACCGCGAGCCTTCTCGAATTCCCAAAGTAAAGTTGTCCCGTTATCTATCACATAGAAAGAAAAGGAAAATATGCAAATTGTTACTGAAAAATGTGCCAAAATCATCAGAAATATATAATTTCTTCAATTGTTTTAAATCCTGGTCTCGTAAGTATTACGGTGAAAGCTGTTTCGGCTACTATTACTTCAAACGATACCGAAAAAGATTAAAGATTGATTTAAAATGCCAGAAAAGCAAAGCTCGAAATGCCATGAATACATGCTTTAATAGTGTTTCACCTGTTATGAGCAACGTCATGATGGATGATTCATTCACGCTTTGTGGTGGTATTAATAAACAGTTGGATCACCTGGCCACTTCGTCAGTCGACATAACCAGTGCAAATGATCGCTTGATAAACAGATTGTATGATAAAGGCTGACAGAACCTGGTACTTCTTTTTATGCCGACTTCACAACAGACTACCCTATTTCCACCAGACGTACTCACTTGTTTGCTACTGTTGTGTTATTAACCTTTGTTGAACATTAAATTATATTTATCGTTACTGCTGTGGTTATTTTAAAGCTCCTATAGTCTTATGGCTGTATCGCGTGACTGACCATCGATTGACCCTTTTCCGCTATAAGGACCAGGTAGATTTCGGAGGACCCCCGATAAGTTGATATTAATTTTTGGTAGAATTACTATTAAAAATGGCAGCAAAATATACCAAGCCCTCCAAGGGTCCCCAACCTGCTAACAGAGACTCTTCTTGTGTTCTCTCGCCATTAGATTTCGTCTGTCACGAAGAAAACAGGCCAGCTACACGAAAATAAGAACAGCTACGCGAAGAGACACACACACGAACGACTTTTGCAAATACCTAATAGTAGAAATGCTCTGCTAGGAGGGCAAGGGTACCCCAATACGTACTACACTCCTGTTTATGCCTTTTATTCAAGGTGCATAACCTTTGGTTGTATAAAACAGGGATATAAATTTGAGAGCTCACCGACACCAGTGCCGGACTAAAATCAAAGCCAACATTAAGTAACGCTTATTTTCATGAAATTCAAGCTGCCTGTACGAGCCCGCACTTCATGACCAGGGGTTACAACTAGTATATTAATTAATTAAGCCTGCCAACGAGATGCAAAACTCGCTTGACAACTGATTGATGTTTGTCGCTTTGTATAACAAGCCTCAGTGAACCTATTCTGGTTACCAGAGGCTCGAAAGTTGCGGAAGCGACAAGACTCCGATGTTCTCAATTCGAAGATCTGCGGTATTCCTGTTGAAAATTAATGTCAAGGAGCTCTTTAGTAGCTAATTTTCCTGAGGAGTTCGCCAAAGTCCAGTTATCAGATCTTGAGTGTTCAGCATTGCCTCTACGTTTGGTGTTGTTGCCGCCATATTGCTATAGAAATTGAACTCAAAGTCAAACTGGCCAAGATAATACAGATGGTTTGTATATGACATCAGTGCACTAAAACTTGGTGGCGATCGACTCGAAACAACAACTGCATCGGCAACATCAACAACCGTCCCTGAGGCACGTCATTTAATAATTTATAGTCAATGTATAGATCAACAAGAAGAGGAAAACAACAGCGAGCTCGACAGTCAGTTGCTCTCGAAGCTGCCACATGCACCAAGTATCATGCCTTCAAGATGAAATTGAGAGCGTTCACAAGCGATCTCGTGAGAACAGCGATGATAAAAGGGTAAGCGAATACTTCAGTGTAGACAGTGGGATTTGAATTCAGATTTATTTTTATCATCCCGACCCCAGGATTTGTTTCATGACCAAAGATATTTTTAAAATACCATTTGGACTTTACAGAAATACACTCGATCTGTGGAATCCGCCCTTATTCCTGCCTTCCCCCGTTCTTGCCTATCAGTCCCTGGGGTAGGGCTCCGAAAGCAACCTCGGTCTTCTCCAGTGTTCTTTCTGGTTTGCTCCAATGACCTTACAACTTACATGATTTAAGTTTTTTTTTTTGTCATTGATGCAACTGATTATGGTTGTTTTTATTTATTTAGAGGAATACTAACACCCCAATCCTTCTCAACACTGAGAATCAAGTAAGGCTGTTTGAAAAGTAATGAGAAATGCAATAGACATCATGCCTTTGCCAGACAGTGGTCCTCAAGGTTATCAAGTCAACCTTTCTGCTGCAGTTGCTTGGGCAGCGAGGGAGACCAAGCTGCATCAGCCTCATGCAAACTCTAGAAGTCCATCTAAAACTTGATTTGTTGACAAACTTGATTGAATGTGCAATAAAAAAACTAGGTCTGTGTTCTATATCCTTTCTGGTTCACCCAGGTTGAAGTCCTGCCATCACCGTATGCCTGAGCGCTTCTGGGATATGGAACACAACTTTCTATTATTTTCGAAATGTGTGATGAAAAACTAGGTCTGTGCTCTATATCCTTTCTGGTTCATCCAGGTTGGAGTCCTGGCATCACGGTATGCCTGAGCGCTTCTGGGATATGGAACACAACTTTCTATTATTTTTGAAATGTGCGATGAAAAACTAGGGGTAGTCCTGGCATCACCGTATGCCTGAGCGCTTCTAGGATATGGAACACAACTTTCTATTATTTTTGAAATGTGCGATGAAAAACTATAGGGGTAGTCCTGGCATCACCGTATGCCTGAGCGCTTCTAGGATATGGAACAAAACTTTCTATTATTTTTGAAATGTGCGATGAAAAACTAGATCTGTGTTCTATATCCTTTCTGGTTCATCCAGGTTGATATGGGGTGCCAAGTGTCCAAAAATTATATGTTACAATTATATGGAAATTATATGGAAATTATATATATAATCGTTATTATATCATATAATTTATTTTCCTCCTGAGTTCATTATTTCAAATAATGTTCGTGTTGTTATTTCATTGTTTCATATAATACAACACTGCCTTTCGCATTATATGAAACCATGATCGTCATTCATTATCTATTATTTCATATAATGTAAGACTGCTTTTTAAATTATATGAAACCATGATCGTCACCGTTATCTATTATTTCAAATAATGCAACACTGCTTTATAAATTATATGAAACCATGATCCTAAGCCAAATTCATTTGATATAATACTGATTATATGATATAAACCCATTATATGATATAAATCCCATAGTATATGATATAAATCTCCAATCCATTATATGATATAATTCCATTATAGATCTTAGGAATGAAGAGCAAGTGTTGAAATAAAGAAAACAGCTCTCTTGCAATTCAGAAATGACTTAACTGGATCAATTGTAACTCTGTTAAACCTTGAAATGGCATCTCTCAGTTTCAAAGCAGCAAATGCAATAGATGTAAGCATGAGTTTCTCAGATTGTAGATCACTGTCTCTTTTAAGCGAGTCCACCAGGCACATAAAATAATGGCAAAAAGCCTTGGTCTCTTTGCCTGTAAACCGATACTCAAATTTCTTCTTTCTACCCTCTTTGAACCATTTAGTAACTTTCTTATCAAGCCTTGATGCTTTGCAATTAGTCTTCAATGCAAGCAAAAACTTTTTCAAAGGTATCTCAACAGATAACTCATTGATGTCACTTGTTGGGCCAATCAAGGCAGTATTTCTTGAAACTGCTTCCTCTAAGAGGCATGAAAACAGCTGCTGACAAGCATTGTTTGCACAGTGCAGTGGTTCTGAAAAGGAAGAATCAACTAATTCATTCATTAATGGCTTAAACTCTTGCCTTGACTTTTGGTCTCTGATGAATTTCAAAACCTTAGGTCGTTTGGTTGACTCTGCTAGTGATGTATGAGATAATTCTTCCTTTTTCTCTTCAACTGCAGTTGCAACTGAAATTCTATCAGCATATTGCCATGGTTGCCATGTGCAATTCTCTTCATAGCCAATGGAGCCATTTACCATATTCATGTTGTCTGAATTAACATTGGCAAATGTGGAGAAATAGTAAGCAGCATTACTGAGCTCACCAGAAAATGTAGCTAACCATTTCATGTCACTTGGGACAAGAACAAACTTAAAGGTAACTGAATATCCCTAAATGGTGTAAGTCTTACTTTTCAACTTTCTTAACATCTGCAAAAACTTTTTTTGCATATCTTAACATTGCTTCATGTGATTCTGGACAATTTGCCCCACAAAGGAGAAAGTTTTCATCAGGACTTGCAATTCTTTCACCTACATTCATAAATGAAACCAGCCATGCAGTGGCCTCATCGTCTTTCCCAAAGGGAGCTCCGTCAGCCCTAATGGTAAGTTTAACAAATGGTACTTAGGCTGTCCAAAATCCAACAGAACAACGTTATCTCCTAAACCTATGTACATTTCTGCTAAAAGAGTAATAAACTCCTCTAGATCTCTGTATGCACCATCAATTTGCTTGTCATCATTGAGATCATAACAAAAATCAGTTTTGATGTCTCTAACATTTCCAGTATTGACACCCTTTACGAAAATTATGAGTTTATCATAACTCATGATTTTAGGGATTTTCCCTCTGTTTGCAATACTTCTTCTTGTTTTTTGTACTTTGTTTTTGTTACTACTTGACTTCATAGATAATGTTGTACGCACTGACTTATACTTTTCCTTACTTATAAGACCCTTATTGTAAAGTACATTTACACTCCTTTGTAGGTTTTCATCACTTTCTTCTAAAGACTTGTGTTTATTATTAATGGAGTGGATGACCTTTGTGCCTTTATCTGAATGCATTAAGTACTACTCTAGTTGATTTATACTGACTGTGTTTATGAACGAAAACCACATACCATCAATACATGGCTTAAGGTCACCACCCTTGTTACTACCATGTATTAGGGAACATGCTTCTATTGTTTCTTTTTTACGATTACAAGCAGAACTCGGCTTTGCGGTAAGCTTCTGGGTGTTCAGTGGATCAACAAATGATGGCGCTTTTTCTCTGAGAGCCCTCTTCCTCTTGTCTTTGTTTCTGGTAGCAATGTACACTTCAGTGTACTTTGGTAGATGTTTTCATTTTCAAATGCTTGTTGTCTTTCTGTCTTTTCCTTCAGTCTTCTTATCTTAAAATAACATAGTAGAAGCTACAGAATAGGCCTTTTGCATCAATTGATCACGTGACGATTTTCCCATAGCAACGCCTTGTGTGGAGGGCAAGCCATTCTAACTTTCCTTGACAACAGAGAGAGCGTGGGAGACGCGAACGCGAAACCTCAATACTAAAAGTTCTGCCGGTTCCTTTGTTATTCGTTTTCAGCTCAAATTTATCATAACTATTTAGCTTTAAATCGTAAAGTTCAGTGTTAGAGGATTTTAAGAGCCGTAAGACGATCAGAAATAGCTTTCTGAAGCCAAAACCGAACCGGACTCTGCGAATACTCGCAACATGATGGCGGCTTCAACAGACGGTAAGAACTGAGCTGACTTCGGGAATGTACTTTTCTTCCACGCTTTAAATCGTTTTTATGTTCTAGAAAAATTATCTGATGACAGGAGATGTATCTATTTAATACTCTACCATAGCCGAGGAGATGCTAGGAGAAGCTGGTGTTGTATAAACTGGAACGCGCTACCACTGTTGTGTGCCACAAATATGCAGTGGTGATTCACGCTATAACGATGGACTTTCGGCCTTTCATCACAAAAATTCCCCGGTAAAGACATGGGATTAAGGTCTCAGTGGATCACCAAAATACCAAGTAACGAGGGGCTTTATTTCAAGATTACAGACTCTAGTGTTCCTGGTGATTTAAAAAAAAAAAGAGAACCTGTCACATAGGAAAACCAGCTACTCAACAACCTATAATATCAGGTTGTTATTCGTACATCAGTTTATAATATCTCTGTAGCCTGTAACGCGTTCAGATACATCATTCTCCTGTCATCACATATTTTTTCTAGAACATAAAGACGATTTAAAGCGTGGAAGAAAAGTACATTCCCGAAGTCAGCTTCTTACCGGCGCCAGCTGTTGTCTCATGTTGCGAGTAACTCGCAGAGTCCGGTTCGGTTTTGGCTTCAGAAAGCTATTTCTGATCGTCTTACGGCTCTTAAAATCGTCTAACACTGAACTTTAAGATTTAAAGCTAAATAGTTATGATAAATTTGAGCTGAAAACGAATAACAAAGGAACCGGCAGAACTTTTAGTATTGAGGTTTCACGTTCGCGTCTCCCACGCTCTCTCTGTTGTCAAGGAAAGTTAGAATGGCTTGCCCTCCACACAAGGCGTTGCTATGGGAAAATCGTCACGTGATCAATTGATGCAAAAGGCCTATTAGCTGCAATCAAAGCATATACATATAGTGCCAACAAAAAAGATATTAAAGAGAATTAAGTCAAGGGTAGCTTTCAAGACTTAATTTATACACATCCATATATAGTTTATGTTCTAGGAACTGGAATTCAGTTTATACACATCTGAATAGTAATATTTATTTATACGTACTTTATATGAATCCCTTTATATATCCTGTAATATAGTGTCCCCAATTAGCTTTACAGCTAAATACTATTGACACTCATAAAGTTCATGTATGTATCAAGGGCAACCAACAAAGTTTTCGGTTAAAAAGCTGTTCGGGAGAGTAAGTTAGCCTAAAACTTTCGGATTGGAAAAAAATGTCCCTAGAAAATTGTTTTCTGAAATACGTACTGGCTAGAAAATTTGTTTTCAATCCCTAGAAAATTATAGAAGAAAAGAGAGACTAAAAGGTTTCCCTTAAAATATTCGGACGTCCCAATTCGTCTGATCAATAGAGTCAGAACGATCCAAAAGAACCCCTAAAAAATTCGTACCTCCACAAAACTTTGCAACGTGAAGTTACTTGGGCTAGAAAATTCTTGTTTATGTTCTAGACTACTAACAAATTCGTAGGCCGGGAATATTTTGCCATAGTATTTTCGGTTGACGCGATTTCCACCTAGAAAATCCGAACAGCTAATAGCTTTCTAGAATACCTCAAAAGACAGTATAGGCGCCTTAAAATGGCTAAACGAGTTGCATACAACTGGTTTCAAACGAATTTCAAAAAGTACTCGTTGGGTACCCTTGTGGGCTCTTGTTTAAGCTTACGTTCACCTTGAGTGAGTCGAGAGTTGAACATATTTGCTTGACTCATCAGAAATTAATCTGTGCTGAGGCCTGAGGGTGTATTCTGGCTTCGTGTATATATCGCCAATCAGAGGACCAAGATAGTGAGCTGGGGTCTTCGCCGAGTGTTATGACGTGAGAAATTTTCGCAAGTTCCAAATTTAAAACAAGAGCGCCAGTTGAAATATCCTGAGCCCGGTTGGAAGGCTTTCGCACGGTGAAGTTAAATAAAACATTAAAGTGCTTACATTTGAGAGATGTGACTCCAAATTACAGAGAAATTTCCTCGCGGGTCGATCATCTTGATTTACTGTATTAAACGAGATCGGTAAACCAACCAAAAACACGGTCAAAATTATTTTAGTGTTGGCCTACAGCTCACGTTGTTTGCACTGGTATGTATTATGACCGAGAGTAAAATTAAATGTGGCATAAAACCTACGAAACGTACCTCAAATAAGAATACCGTCCGATGGCGAAATCTATCAGGGCCACGAGGTCAATTAATGCATAATTTAACGCATGCGCAGAAATTTTGTTGCACCGAACAAAAAAAAAAGAACGGCCTACAGATTTCAACTCGGGCCTGCCACGAGTAATACGAAATTGGCACACTTACATAGATTTTTATGCCTTCCGGAAAACGCGCTGGGTCGTTCGGTCATAACATTTAAAATTTATTTAATAACAGAAAAAATCACCTAGAGCTAGAAAAAAATGCTTGTGAAATGTATGATTCCGTTCGGAAAGGGGGACTCGTATAAAAGTGACGCCTGTGTGATTCCAGTCACGGTAGAGGCTGTATAGGGTTGTATAATTTTTCTGGAATCATTGTGGAAGGCCAATTACGTCAATGGTATAATTGCTCGTTAAATCGTCAACATCGACTACATGTACATAGGCTCGATGCTTTTAAAGCTGATTATGCTCGAAAGTATGATGCCGGCATAAGCTTCCCATGGCCAGTGTTAGTCATTCGTGCTGACTTTAAGTTACTACGATGTAATGAGCAATGTTGAGGTATTAGTTATAGAGCCCAATAGGGAATCGTCAAGTGAAGACGACGAAGAGTTACTGTTTCTTGCGTTACTGCTTAACCAACACACTGTCCACGGTTAACAATCAGAACACCCGAAAAATAAATAAAACAAAAAAGAGGAAATATACACTTACACATACATAATTAAATAAAAAACATATTCATATACTGTAGTTTATACTTGAATAGACCTGCTACACACAGACACCCCCTTCGTGGGTTTTATGCAGCATCGTAAATTATGTAAAGAAAAACGAATATTTACTGGAAGACACCTTCACTGAGAAACATACGAATTTGGGAATTGAGGGACACGAGGGTGTGGCTTAGGAGGGGTACGGGTTATTTCATGGTTTTCTATGGAATACGGACGAATATTTCACGAGAAATTTGTATTATTTAGTATAGAACGAGCCTTTAGGCGAGTTGTATACCAAAATAATATGAATTTCGAGTTAAATTTTCGCCAGTATTCCATAGGAAACCATGAAATAACCATATTATCCTATAAATAACAAATTTACAAAAAGATTTATCACGAAAACAAAGTAACTTACCGGACGATAGATTGCAAATTTTCTTGCCGGAAAACACAAATTTCGAATGGCGCTGCGCACGTCTGCAGACTAATTATGTATTCAAAATGGTGAATTCTTATTGGCTGATAAAGAAATGGCGCGAAATTTCCTGCATTTTGATTGGCCTTGACCTAGCCATGAAATACCGCTCTGTATTTCATAGAAAAACCATGAAATACCGCCCTGTATTTCATAGTAAAGCTGAGCTCTGATTGGCTGAAATATAATATTTATAGGATAATAGGATTTATATCATATAATGGATTTATATCATATAATGGCTTTATATCATATAATGGATTTATATCATATAATGGATTTAAATCATATAATCTATTATATCAAATAATGGATTATAGCAAAATTGAAGCATTAACTTGTTTGACATAACGAATTTGGCTTAGGATCATGGTTTCATATAATTTTTTAAGCAGTGTTGCATTATTTGAAATAATAGATAACGGATGACGATCATGGTTTCATATAATTTAAAAAGCAGTCTTGCATTATATGAAATAATAGATAATGAATGACGATCATGGTTTCATATAATGAGAAAGGCAGTGTTGCATTATATGAAACAATGAAATAAAAACACGAACATTATTTGAAATAATAAACATAGGAGGAAAAGAAATTATATGATATAATAACGATTATATATATAATTTCCAACTAATTTTCATATAATTGTGACATATAATGTTTGGACACTTGGCACCCCATAAAAGACGGCAATAAGTAAGGGTTACAATGGCCACTCGTGTGATATGGGATTTACCATTACAAGCGAGCGTAACCATTACTCGCAATGGTAAATCATATCAAAATCATTGCACACAGAAGAGGACATTTGGTATTGATCATCGCTTTGAAGTAAATACGATTTTATTTGAGAGATAACAACTTCAGTCACATTACATGTTTATAATATGGCTTACCTGTTGATACCAGAACTATACGACGAAGAATTCTCTGCAGCTCCCGCCATTACAAAGGTCACACAAGAAAAAAATAGCACGAAATGGAACTTTAACAGCGATTTGTTGCACTCTAAACTCGAGAAACCTCGATGTTCTATACATCAAAACACTGGATATTTATTCTCCTATCTGAATTCAGTAGTAGAAAGTCAGTTCAGATATGCGTATTCAAGCGAAACCCAGTTTTCTTCTGCTAGGTCGTCCATAAACGAGTAACGCCTTGTAAAAATTCACTTCACTCGCGAAAGCAAATTCAAATTTTTCAGTAGAAATCTTAATATAATCACTCCAAACAGTTACCAGTTGCAGATTAGATGTTACTTAACTTTGATTTGAAGGTATAAATTTTTCATAAATCATTTTATTTATTTTAGAAGGCAAAATAGCTCCCAAAACTCTGTATTTTCGAGTGATTTGACTGGGCCGATACCGGAAGTGAGCCACCGGATATCGATATGTAGGCTTTTTTACGCAATGACTTACCCTGGATGCCAGAGGGTCGAAGCGAGACCTCTTTAAGGGAGAAGCTAATGTGATCTAGGAGAGGCGGTTTCCAACCTCTGATCCAGGGTAGCAATGACTTTGATATGCCATACATTGATTAACCAATTTAACTTATGCCGTTTAACCCAGAAATAAATAAAATTTTACCGAGTTTACTGAGTTTGTAGGAGCAGGCATGATAAGTTCTCTAATAAAAACATTTCACTTACATGACTGTCTGCTTGCGAGCGCATACGTAACCATTGATATGTATGCAAGCACTAATCAGTGAATTATGTATGCAAGTGGTGATAACTAGTTTATATCGCGACTAGCATACGTAATTCAGTGGGATATTGGATTTATCCCATCACTTGAATTGCAACAAAGGATTTTGGGTGTGGCATACGATAATATCACCAATTAGTCATAAGAATCGGTTGCTGAGTTGATCTATCAACCAAGACCCCATTCTCGTTCCCAGTGCCTCCTCAACTAACTGAAAAATCAGAGGCTCTGGTAAGACACGAAACCGGATGTCCTAGATTCTAGGACATTAAAACTGCGCATGCTCTTAGAACTCATTTCCGATTTGCTAACTAAAGCAATGGCGGTCCTCATGGAAGCTATCCAGTTCGCCCTTGCAAAGCTTAAAATACAGTTGTCTTTAAAAACTAAACACTTGGAAGCTATTCGGGCAATTAGTATCGATAAGAAGGACTGTTTCTGTGTCCTTCCGACCGGTTATGGTAAATCGTTAATTTACCAAAGTTTATGACCGTTTGAGTTTAATGCTCTTCAAGGTTCATCCAACTCAATCGTGGTCGTCATATCTCCTCTCAACGCAATTGTCGAGGAGTGCACAGAACATGCTGATTTTCAGCTGCTGGATTAGACTGCAGGGCTGATGGTCGAGGAAGAATAGCCCTATGTACCTGTTGTAGGTTAGCAAGGGCTATAGCGCTCAGTGCACTCGGCGCGGAATGTGTTTTGATGGTGGATTACTAGGAGAGCTATAATTTTGCTTTCGACCTCGTTTTAGCCTGGAATTTTGGATCGCCGCGGTTTGATGTTCATGCGATTGCTGAACCATCTCACGGAATTTTTCGGCAGTTTCAAGAGAGCGTTTGAACGGACAGCATATTTTTGTAGGGTAGGATTCTTCCCAGAAAATGAACGGATGGCTTAGATAAGAACCCAAACTTTTCCTTAGGTCGCTGTTTAAAATCACTGGGTGATTCTTATCCGATATTACGGCGTTGCAGCAAATACATGTATTTCGATCGAAAAGCTTTTCTGCTTACTTTTTTGGCGTAACATCCGCCATTATTGGGTTATAGTCGATCGAAGGGAGATTTTAATTACCTTTCGGCTTTTGCCACCAGACATTACATATATGAATGTTTATTAATTAATTAATCTGTTTAATCATGTTCTTTTAAAAGGCACATCACTTCATTCTTTATTATTTTCACATATGAATGTTTATTCTTTTGATTATTTTACTTTTATTGAAAGAACACCTACAAAATGCCTTATTTTACTTGTTATGTTTACAACGAAAGTGATTTATCCACTAAGTGAACCGGAAGAAAAGCGCTGTGCGCAGCACCTGTTCAATTTGTTCTTCATCGCGCAGCCGATTTGGCTAGCCAATCAAATTAGAGCCTGTTTCGTGTCTTACCAGAGCCTCTGATTTTTCAGTTAGTTGAAGAGGCACTGGGAACGAGAATACCAAGACCCGAGACAAAGCTTAAATAAACTAATCTAATATAACGTTCGTACTGTAATAACCTGCACTAAAAAATCCACAAAAGGTACAAAAGCGTAACCTGTACTAAACGTGACTTACTTACTGACATAACACTAGTCTTACAGTGGAATAAGAACCAAATTGAAACCTATCCTAAACGTAACTATATAGCCAGTAAACTATATATACTCCTCACACACTCCCCACATACGGTGCCCGAGCCGGGAATCGAACCCGGGACCGCAACGGTGAGAGGCGAGTGTTTTACCACTGCGCCAAGTGAACCTGCATCCCCCTGAATAATAAATCTAAAATAATAAAGGAACTGGATAGTAAATCAAAAAATTGAGATGTATCTAAATTACATAATATTGACTTAAAATATCTAGAAGCTAAAATACAAGAACTGTTGAGATAAGAATATACTAATGATGCTTAAATTAAAAATTGGCGAAACAATTAAATAAGTTAAAGTTGACAACAACAAAACAATGAACAATATTATGATTAAATCTTAACACTGATATAATATATGGATTAAAAAGTTAAAATAACTACTGGGACGTAAAGAACATAGATTATGGATTAAAATGTGCTAAAAACTGCTGGTTTTCAAGACACTTATTTCTTAAACAATTTCTAAAAGACTTGATACGATAGTCGGCTGTTTCCTAATATTGATAGTTAGACTATTCCATAACTGACATGTAGATACTGTAAATGTTGTGCCTCCTTCAGTCTACGTTTAAAAATAGTTCAAATTAAACTAACATCAGCATATCGTGTAGTCCTTGAGTGTACATCACTGTTCATTAGAAGTGAATTCATTAGGTAAGAAGGAAGAGTGTGCTGCATGCGCTTGAAAGCCAACGCGAATTTAGCGATCTTGGCTTCATAGAATGGTATCCAACGTAGTCTGTTACTTCACAGAGGAGGATCGAGGTTCGGCATCTAAAATTACTCTGGCAGCCCTCTTCTGCAGTCGCAGTATTCTATTTAGATTATCCTTCCTGCAGTTGTACCACACCACATTAACACAGTTCATAATTGGCTTTATCATAGCATTATAATAGAACGCATTGATCTTGTTCAAAATTCCTATTCGCTGGGAAAGCTTTTCACATAACTTATCAACATGATCGTTAAAACTGACCTCACTGTCAATTCCAAGACCCAGTAACCTTGCAGACTGAACTTGTTCTAAAATATAGCCGTTAGCCGTCAACAGATTGTCGAATGAGTTGTAGGTGTTCGGGCCTCATTTTATCTTTCAAGCGCTTTCCAGTGATGAGGATTGACTTCGTATTCGTCTCGTTTTGAGGCAATTTATTGGAATTTGCCCAGTTCTCCATATCGACCAGCGAGTTACTTAGTGAGTTCCGTAGTTGTACGACTGAGGTGACATCGGCAGAGGAAGTCAGAGTAGTATCGTCAGCATACAAATCAACATCCGCGGATTTCACATGAAGAGGAAGGTTATTTATAAACAAGATGAACATATGAGAGGCCCGAGGATACTTCCCTGGGGTACACCGTGCGGAACGTGCATCTGGGTTGACTCTTTACCATCCAGAGAAACAAACTGACGCCTACCACTCAAGTAGGACCGAAACCATTCGACAGAAAACATTCCATAAGTTTGCATCTTTGTCAAAAGAATTCGACAGAAAGCATTCCATAAGTTTGCATCTTTGTCAAAAGAATTCGACAGAAAGCATTCCATAAGTTTGCATCTTTGTCAAAAGAATTCCGTGGTGTACCATGTCAAAGGCTTTACGATAATCAATCAGCACCAAACCACTTGCACGATTGTTATCAAGGCTGAATAACAGCTGATCTACGATCCTAATTAGGGCATTCTCGGTGCTGTGATATTTGCGAAAGCCAGACTGTTGTGAATATAATAAGTAGTTATCCGTAAAGGCTGTTGTGAACGTGCCTCTCCATAATTTTGGATAATACTGGTAAAACAGATATCGGACGACAGTTATTAACGTATCAGATGTCAGAATCCGAGTGACTTCAAGTAAGCCAGGGTACCCTAGGATAAGACAGGTAGCTCAAAAATGTTCGTATTCAAATACTATGATGATCTGATCTAAACCTCCATACGAGTCAGAACATGAGTGAATACGAGTGCATAACGTTTCATAATTTAAATAACAAAAAAACTAATAATAATTGTTTATCGTCGAGTTACCTGTGTTATCAGTGCGGTTTCTTCTATTTATTTTCGGGTTACCTGTGTTATCCTAGCTTGGCCCAGTTGTGTCGGGTTACCTGTGTTTTCAGTAAGGTACCCTTTGTATATATGTTCGGGCTACCTGTGTTCACATCGCTATTAGTATGCACACAGCCAGATCACTATTAGTACACACGCACAATCAGTGGATTTGAACAACAGAATACTGAGAATACTGGCAATTCAAGTGTAATTCAGTGCAATAAATTCAATCGACATATTCAGACTCTGATTTGATTGATATTGGGAATGTCCAGCTAAAACTATGTAAATAAATGATGAGCGTGAATGAAAGACATCAATTTCATAATAATAAAAAACGCCGTGTGATGATGGTCTGAAAATTTTGGCTATTTGTCAGTTGTCAGTTAGCCCTAGTTAACCATTACTAGAGAAAATTTACAATGTTTGACCCACAAAAACCAAATTTGTCAGTTTTTGTCAGTTATTTTTTGGTTGTCAGTTGTCAGTAAAAAAACGTCAGTTGTCAGTTATTTTTAAGGCCGTTTGTCAGTAGTCAGTTAACCCCATTCAGACCCTCTGTAATTACCAACGAGAAAGCTTCTAAGCCGGCTTCTCAAACTCGCAGACTGTTAGACGAAACCACTTTAGTTAATCAACACAAACAGTTTCGAATTCAATGTCAGTTAGTCAATTGACCTTTAAAATAATTTATATAGGTACTCTAAATCACCGGACGGAGTAAAACGCAGGGTGCAGGGCACGCAGGGCACGCAGGGTACGCAGGGTACGCAGCCGCAGGGCACGCAGGGTGTTCAAAAAAATAGAGTTACATAATTTAGTGCCTTTGGAATATCAGATTGCAAAGGTCAATTGTTCACATGGCAAATATTATGCTAATTTTAGAGTGAAAGTAAAAGGGTAGCGACAAAACGCTGACCCCCGGTCCATGGACCACCCCATGGACCGGGTCCATGGACCAGGACCATGAACCACCCCCGTGGACCACCCATAAATTTCATATATTTTTCGAGAATGAAAGTTTTTACATTTATAGCGAGTTTGACTTGTGGCAAGTCTAACATTTTTACTTTGTGTTCTGGTGACAGACTGTTATCGTAGTTTTGCCTTTACTTGCTGTTGCATTAAACAGTATCTAAAAACCTACGAGGCCTTGACTTACCTTACCTATTCCACTACAAGTAAAGGCAAGGAACTGTTTTCCGAGAACCGGAGCGCCCTAGATATAGGAAGAAAGAAAAACTACTGATTTCCGCACTAAATTATGTAACTCTATTTTTTTTAACACCCTGCGTGCCCTGCGTACCCTGCGTACCCTGCGTGCCCTGCGTGCCCTGCGTGCCCTGCGTACTCTGCGTACCCTGCGTACCCTGCGTACCCTGCGTGCCCTGCGTGCCCTGCACCCTGCGTTTTACTCCGTCCGTCTAAATCACAGAGATCTTAAAATATAGCGATAATTAGAACAAAAAGTACATTAACAGACAAATTAAGAGGAATTGAAATCAAAAAGAGTTTACTTACGCATAATCTTTCGTTCATTTGATTTCTTACTCAGAATGTGTTTTTACAGAATCGAAAGCAAAGCTACAAAATTAGCATAAGTACCTGAGATTATATTTGGATACCTTTACATAAATCTGTTTAACTACATCCGATTTCGAATGTCGGCACTGTTCGAATGTTGTGCCTTTAAACGTTATACGAACGTTGTGCCTTTAAAGAGTCATGTATTGTTGTGA
Source organism: Actinernus sp. WN-2022 (assembly GCA_030867875.1). Classification (NCBI taxonomy): domain Eukaryota; kingdom Metazoa; phylum Cnidaria; class Anthozoa; order Actiniaria; family Actinernidae; genus Actinernus; species Actinernus sp. WN-2022. Next base: position 50,773 of record JAOWCC010000197.1, on the reverse strand, counting down.
TACGCATGCCTCCTGCTTTATCAGTCGATCAACCGGTCTCCGACCCACGTGGGTAGCAGTACTATAATGATCTGATCTAAAACTCCACACGAGTGAACACGAGTGCACAGCGCTTCTTAATTTAATGAACAAAAATTATAATATAAATAAATAATTGTTTTATCATCTTAGCAGTTTCGGGTTACCTGCCCTCTTATGTATTTTCGGTATACCTGTGTTGCACTTAGTTATTTCGGATTACCTGTCTTACCAGTTGTATTTCCGAGCTACCTGTGTTATCCTAGCTTGGCTCAGTTGTGTCGGGTTACCTGTGTTTTCAGTAAGGTAGCCTCTCTGAATTTTCGGGCTACCTGTGTTCATATCGCTTTTAGTATGCAGACAGTCAGATCACTGTTAGTACACACGCACATTCAGTCATAATTTAGGACGATATCTAGTTTCTGAGAGAAATGCTTGAAAATCACAAGCCGGAGGTGCTAGCTCCCAACATCCCAAGTCGTGCTTTATTTCGCCTAGTGAGAACATAGCAACGTGTGGTCTATTGCTTTGATGACGTGACTATGATAACGCAGGATTTGAACAACAGAATACTGGCAATTCAAGTGTATAAATTCAGTGCAATAAATTCAATGCAATGACATATTCAGACTTACAGTTTACCGATGCTCGATACTTTACAGAAAACTACTATCGATTCCAGTTTAATAGACCGGTTGTTTTTGAACTTTTGATATATACATATAACAGCAAAACCGTCGATTCTGCTGATCAGGAAAAGAGCACCTCAAAGTTAGTCAAACTCCCAAATTTGAGAGTGTACGTTATATCTTGAATAGGAGCAAAGTTATAGGCCCGCAAACTTGGAACATTTTACAGACGTTTGTATGGAAATTTTGATTGGGGGGCAAGTTTGTGCCCCGCAGTAGAAATTTACATACAAACGTCTGTAAAAGTTTCTGGGTAACTCTGCTCCTATTCAAGATATAACTCTCAAATTTGGGATTTTGACTAACTTCGAGGTGCTCTTTTCAGCAGTATCGACGGTTTTGCTGTTATACGTATATATCAAAAATTTAAAAAACCGTGGAAGGGTCTATTTCAAGAAGAAACATTCTTTTAGAAGTACAGAAAAATGGCATCACAGTAAACAAACAGATAATATCAGGCAGGGAAACAATTGAAGCGCTACTCGATCCACACATGTAGACGGCTGTCATTCTAATAGCCCACTTCAGAGATATGCCTCACTTCCTGTACATACAAAGGAATCAATACGAGGTTCCGTGCATAATGCTCAGTCGTTCGTGACAAGACTACAACACTTCTGTAGTACATAGGAAGTGAGATATATCTCGGAAGTGGGCTATTTCATCGCGCTGAAACAAAACCGGCAAACTTTAGCTTCCTGCATTGAGTTCTCTTTAAATTTTTAGTCAATTGAAGATAACAAAACTTTATTGCTTGATTCTTTGTGGACTTTCGGTCTCCGATGATTCTAACTTCTTGGAACTTGAGTATAATATAAATCCCTCCAATCATTGTTTGTCCTAAGAACTTTCCACCTGCTGCCAAATTTAGTCATAAACTAAAATTTTGCTGCTTTTCTCTTTTCTTCTTTTTGAATACGACACCAAGAACGATCTACTTTTGGGCATTGTATTAACGTAGAAATCTTTAAGAACGAAAAGTAGCGCAGACAATCGCAGGATAGCGAGAATGAAATAACATACCCAGTGAATGACAGTAGCTGTCAATCATTTTTCGCGCCTTTTTTAGCGGGAAATTTCAAGGCTTTTTTTAAAAAAAAATGAGTTTGAGGATTTCGTTATTACTCTGGCGGCACGGTTTTGTAGCTTTTCACTTAATTTCTGGCTTAGACCATCCCATACTGGACAACAATAGTCAAAGTGGGGCTCAATCAGAGATTTTAGTTGCCGTACTCTGAGAGATAAATGGACTGAGTCTTTTAAGCGCACCGATACCGGACGATATTTTCTTTGATACTTCGCAAATATGTTTCTCCCAGGATAACCTTTCGTCAATGTAGATTAGTGCTTTTAGATTTAGAATATGCGAAAAAACGTATGAAACTTTTCCATTTTAACCTTTATCGAGACCTTAAAGAGAAAGCCGCAATGTAAAATTAGTGGCCCAATCCCGATCAACGTTTTCTTCTAGATCGGTCTAGATTTCTGATGGCCTGTAGCTTTTTCTAATTCAAATTCTGTTCACAATTGACTTAAATAACTAATACCGACTGTTTATGTTCTGCACAGCAGATATCAAATTGAGAGTTGTCTTTCAGAATATGTCACTCATAATACATGTAATATGAATGCCTATCTGTTTGATAAATTCATTGTAAATCCAGTATACTATCTTTTTTGAATTCCAACTCTCTATTCCTAGACTCGACATCGGGAGGCAAAATGGGTTCCTCGGAAAGCTGTAAAGCTAAGACTGGCGGAGAGTGGAAAAGCGAGGTTTATTTTGATCCGGATTCTGATACAGACTTACAGTTTACCGATGCTCGATACTTTACAGAAAACTACTATCGATTCCAGTTTAATAGACCGGTTGTTTTTGAACTTTTGATATATACATATAACAGCAAAACCGTCGATTCTGCTGATCAGGAAAAGAGCACCTCAAAGTTAGTCAAACTCCCAAATTTGAGAGTGTACGTTATATCTTGAATAGGAGCAAAGTTATAGGCCCGCAAACTTGGAACATTTTACAGACGTTTGTATGGAAATTTTGATTGGGGGGCAAGTTTGTGCCCCGCAGTAGAAATTTACATACAAACGTCTGTAAAAGTTTCTGGGTAACTCTGCTCCTATTCAAGATATAACTCTCAAATTTGGGATTTTGACTAACTTCGAGGTGCTCTTTTCAGCAGTATCGACGGTTTTGCTGTTATACGTATATATCAAAAATTTAAAAAACCGTGGAAGGGTCTATTTCAAGAAGAAACATTCTTTTAGAAGTACAGAAAAATGGCATCACAGTAAACAAACAGATAATATCAGGCAGGGAAACAATTGAAGCGCTACTCGATCCACACATGTAGACGGCTGTCATTCTAATAGCCCACTTCAGAGATATGCCTCACTTCCTGTACATACAAAGGAATCAATACGAGGTTCCGTGCATAATGCTCAGTCGTTCGTGACAAGACTACAACACTTCTGTAGTACATAGGAAGTGAGATATATCTCGGAAGTGGGCTATTTCATCGCGCTGAAACAAAACCGGCAAACTTTAGCTTCCTGCATTGAGTTCTCTTTAAATTTTTAGTCGATTGAAGATAACAAAACTTTATTGCTTGATTCTTTGTGGACTTTCGGTCTCCGATGATTCTAACTTCTTGGAACTTGAGTATAATATAAATCCCTCCAATCATTGTTTGTCCTAAGAACTTTCCACCTGCTGCCAAATTTAGTCATAAACTAAAATTTTGCTGCTTTTCTCTTTTCTTCTTTTTGAATACGACACCAAGAACGATCTACTTTTGGGCATTGTATTAACGTAGAAATCTTTAAGAACGAAAAGTAGCGCAGACAATCGCAGGATAGCGAGAATGAAATAACATACCCAGTGAATGACAGTAGCTGTCAATCATTTTTCGCGCCTTTTTTAGCGGGAAATTTCAAGGCTTTTTTTAAAAAAAAATGAGTTTGAGGATTTCGTTATTACTCTGGCGGCACGGTTTTGTAGCTTTTCACTTAATTTCTGGCTTAGACCATCCCATACTGGACAACAATAGTCAAAGTGGGGCTCAATCAGAGATTTTAGTTGCCGTACTCTGAGAGATAAATGGACTGAGTCTTTTAAGCGCACCGATACCGGACGATATTTTCTTTGATACTTCGCAAATATGTTTCTCCCAGGATAACCTTTCGTCAATGTAGATTAGTGCTTTTAGATTTAGAATATGCGAAAAAACGTATGAAACTTTTCCATTTTAACCTTTATCGAGACCTTAAAGAGAAAGCCGCAATGTAAAATTAGTGGCCCAATCCCGATCAACGTTTTCTTCTAGATCGGTCTAGATTTCTGATGGCCTGTAGCTTTTTCTAATTCAAATTCTGTTCACAATTGACTTAAATAACTAATACCGACTGTTTATGTTCTGCACAGCAGATATCAAATTGAGAGTTGTCTTTCAGAATATGTCACTCATAATACATGTAATATGAATGCCTATCTGTTTGATAAATTCATTGTAAATCCAGTATACTATCTTTTTTGAATTCCAACTCTCTATTCCTAGACTCGACATCGGGAGGCAAAATGGGTTCCTCGGAAAGCTGTAAAGCTAAGACTGGCGGAGAGTGGAAAAGCGAGGTTTATTTTGATCCGGATTCTGATACAAGTCAAGGACGCTCGTACTCTATTGATGATAGCTCGCTACGAAGTAAAATGACAAGTGTGATTGACGACAGCGAGGTGATTGAGAATATTTGGGTTTATAAATGTCCGCTTTACTTTTGGCAAGTAACGCAGCTTTTATTGAATCACCAATTTGTTGTATTTGAAACAAATCGCTGGTGGTGGTCCATTGAAAAGAATTCCGAGGGAATCACCATTCAGAGAAGCAAAAGACCTCGATATGTTAAAGAGCATTACAGAAGAAATGAGAGGGAGACTCCAATACTGGAGATGGTTAAAGATAAGGGACACAATCGCATGAAGGACTTGGTGGAGTTTCTTTATCGGAAGGACGAGCTGAACAGAAAATACGAGTGGATTGATGACAACTGTAAAGACTTTGCAAAGAGGGTGTTTGACACATTTTCATCCAAGAGATATCATGACATACATTCATGACACTGAAACCCAAACTTTACTGTAGTCGATACCTCGACTGCCTGACTGAACGAAAACTATTTTTTTCGAATTACCCGCAAATAGAAGTTATTTGAAGAAAAATATAGCAGACAGTTTGTGCATTGTATGCATAGTTTCAATATCACTAGTTCAAGTTCATTTTATTCACACTTATTTCTATTTTATAAAAGTAAATATCACTATAGCAGATAATATAAAATAGAAAAGATGGAGTTAGGTATAAGTACATTTTTTAGTTGAAGAGAGTGTAGTGGCCAAAGGAGCAGAAGCTTTCGAGTTGGCCACTACCATTATGAAGTTAACGAGGGAGAAAGATAAGTAATAGTTTAGAGACTAATAGTTTAGAGACTTATAGTGCGAGTGTGGATATAGAAATTAGGAAAGTGGAGAGAGAGAGAGAAATAGAGAGTAATATATAGAGAGAGTAATAGTTTAGAGTCTTATAATCAGTTATAGTGCCGGAGTGTGGGTATAGAAATTAGGAAAGTGGAGAGAGAGAAATAGAGGAAGTGTGGGATAATATTTACATTGCATAATATTGATATATTTGACATGTTTATGTAATACTGGTATAATTACGTAATTACATATTATAAGCTTAATTAATTGCAGTACATTAGTTGTTGTTCTATCATAACTGATTGTCAAGACGAAAGAGCTTATACTGTTTTTAAAAACTATTGTGAGGTAAAGATTTAATCATTGTTGGTACTACTTCCCATATCTTTGATGCCACTACTTTGAATCTTGTTAAGCCATAATTTGTTCTGGAAGCTGGTCTGTATAGGTTTCGTTTAGAAGCATATCTAGTGTTGTGATGATGAACTTCAGATGCAGAAAGGATTAAATCAGAGAGGGCAGCAGGAATTCCTATTTTGACATATATTATTTTATGAACAAGGGATGATATTCTCAAGTTTTAAAGTTTCTAGAAGTCGAAAATAAGGGGTGGCATTTTCTATTCTATTAGCAAAAAAAACATGAGCGAAGGAACTTATTTTGCTTCACTTTAATTTTTTCCAGTCTAGACTGGCAGGCAGTACCCCAACTGATTACACCATAATTTAAGTAAGGATATATTAGTGTGTAATAAAGCTGTTTCAACATATGTATAGATACAAAATGTCTGAGTTTAGATATTATTCCTATATTTTTGGTCATTTTATTGCCAATATGCTTCAGCTGAGCACCCCATTTTAGATGCTCATCAATAAAAACACCTATAGATACTTTATTTGTGTTTTCCTCTCTATAGTACATGCTTTTATTGCTATATTGGGGTTTTTGGGGGCGTAGTCACTAGTATATAGTTAGTCTTTTTGAAATTAATAGACAACTTATTAGCTGTACAGTATTTTAGTACATTCTCAAGTTCATCATTAACAACTTTTTCTAGCTCGTCAAGGTTATTTGAGGAATAAAAAATATTGGTGTCATCAGCAAAAATTCTAAACAAAAGCTTTTTTGAAGAGTTTGGCAAATCATTAATATATAGTAGGAAAAGTAAAGGTCCAAGGGTAGATCCTTGTGGTATTCTGCATGTCATGGTTCTCAAGCTGGATTTTGTATCACCAATTTTGACATACTGTTTGCGACCACTTATATAGCTTGAGAACCATGCATGGGGTACCCCACGAATTCCATAACGATTCAGTTTTGCCAGAAGAATATCATGATTAATCGTATCAAAAGCCTTTGAAAAGTCAAAAAATTGCACATGTTATTTTGTTTTCATCTATAGCTGTTTTTAGATTTTCTAGAGTCTCAGGAATTGCATGCTCTGTTGAGTATCTTTTTCTAAAGCCAAATTGATAATGAAAGAGTATCTTTTGTTTTTCAATAAAGAAAATAAGTTGGTCATAAACCAGTCTTTCTAGTACTTTACTAAAAGGAGAGATTATTGCTATGGGCCTATAGTTTCCCAACTCAGTTGCATTACCACTCTTAAAAACTGGGGCAACTCTTGATATTTTAAATATTTCGGGAACTATCCCGGTTGAGATTGATTCATTATATATTTTTGTAAAGGTTATAGATAATGGCCCACTTGCAATTTTAATAAGTTATTTGGTATATTTATGCATGCTTTATTTTCATTTAGACTAGCAAATAAGGTTGAAACTTGTGTTTCAGATACTGGATTTAGATAAAAGCTACAGGTGTATTAGAAGGTGAGGATTTTATATATTGTGTAGGCCGGGTTGTTATTATCGGTTGTAATTTGGGCCTACATTTACAAAGTAATTATTAAACAACTCTGCAATATCACCCTGATTTGTGTAAATCTTATCACCTTGCACAATTCTCGTAGGGGACGACTGACCCTTGGTTTTGCGTTTGATAAGGGTACCAATAAGTTTCCAGGTATCATCATCATCATCATCATCTTTATTACACACAAACCACCATGTACACGCATAAAAATACAAAAAAATATATATAATAAATTACAGTGGAAGACAACCTAAATGGAAGCCAAAGACTTATTACTTTAGGTTGCCTTTTTTAAGCGTGAGCTAATAATCTAACAATATTATACTGAATATTAATATTATGATAAGAGAAAGATGATTCGAAAGAAAAGGTTTTTGCGAGAAGGGAGCGAAGAAGAGCAGACAATATTAGATCAGTTAATTAAGGAGATGACTGGTTAATTAAATAGGATTTCAGATTATATTTGAAGCTGGTGAGAGAAGTTCTATTTTTCATCTCGTCAGGGATAGAATTCCAAACTTTTGGTCCTTCATAGGCTATTGAAAATTTTCTTATATTTGTTCTTGAGAATGTTGGTCTATAATCATTAGCTATCCTGGTATTATACGAGTGAATACTGAGATTAGTAGAAAAGAAATCTTTGAAAATTTCTGGAAGGATTTTCTTATCATAGGAAAACATAAAGAGACCCACCTGATGTTTATGTATATTAAATAAATTTAAAAGATTATGGTCCTTAAATAAGGGAGCCGTATGTGCATCATAATCTGATTTGGTGATGATTCTAATAGCTCTTTTCTGTAGCGTAACAATTTTTTTTAAAGTTGAGGTATAAGTGCCACCCCAAATTAAATTGCCATAGTATAGGTATGGGTAAATAAGAGCAAAATAAAGTTTGTGCAGTGATGCTTTGGATAGAAAAAATTTCGATTTAGAGATTATGCCAATGGATTTTGAAATTTTACTAGTTATAGTTGCAATGTGCTGCTTCCAGTTCAGATTCTCATCAACAAAAACTCCAAGAAACTTAGTAGAGTGTTTAAGTTCAATAGGTCCACCATTAACCTTGACAACAAGATTGTTAAGCAATACTTTCTTTTGTCTTGGTCTAAAAATGATGTAGTTTGTTTTTTTGATGTTTACTGAGAGTTTATTTGTGTTAAGCCAGTTAGATACCTTTTCTAGTTCACTGTTAAGCGTATAGTAAAGCTTATTAACATTTTTATCTGAGAGGAACACATTAGTATCATCTGCAAATAAAATTAATTTTAACAAAGTGGAGGAATGATGAATGTCGTTTATATATAAAATAAAAAGAAGGGGCCCAAGAATTGATCCTTGTGGAACACCACAACTTACTGTTCGATATTCAGAACACTCGCCTTTAAATTCAACAAATTGTTTACGGTTATACAAATAGTCATGAATCCAATTGAATGAAAGGTATGCTTAAGGTTGTCCTTATATTTTGAGAATTGTGTACAATATAGTAGTCTTTTCTGCTTTTCTGCTTTAGGAGTGTCAACATATTTGCATATTGTTTGTATTCATTAATGTTTGGGGGGATTTTGCTAAGGAAATGTGTGTGATACATTTTTTGTTTCTTCTTAAACGATTTTATAATTCCAGCTGTAAGCCAGGGTTTGTTTATTTGTTTTTGTTTAGCTTGGGAAGCCTTTTAATTCATTGGAGCATGCTTATCCACAACTTTATTTAATGTACTAATAGTATCTTGTGCTTTTTCATTCAAATTTTTATTTGGAGCTAGAATTTCTTCCCAATTTATTAAGTTTACATCATTCAAAAAAAGTTAGCTATCAAATTTTGAATAGTCTCTGTAATATTTTCTCTTCTCAGTTCTATCTACCTGAGTTTGATAATACAGAAAATTGGAAGATGATCTGATATATCGACTGTAAGAATTCCTGTTGTTAGATGGGATATGGATGAGTTAGTATACACATGCATGGCCGATGAGTGTTGATGAGTGGTCAGTTAATCTAGTAGGCTTTGTTATAATTATTGGAAGGAGGTTGTTATTAAAAAGCATATCTAAATATTCCTCAGTTTGTGTGTATATTACATTTCAGAAAATCTGTTTATATCACCAAAAATATAGATTTCAAACTTATTGGAGTTTTAAAAGTGTTTTGATAATATCATTTAATTGGACGTTAAATGAATTGAGATCACAAGTGGGGTGTCTATAAATGCAGCCAATGATTATTCCTTTCTTTATTTTTACCTGCATCAATCTGAGCCCAGCAAGATTCAATTTGTTCAATTTCAAATTTAATATCTGGTCTAGGTATAAATTTCAGGTTATTGGCAATATATAGAGCTGCCCCACTTGCGTTAGTTTGGGAGTCAGTGTGGAGGAAATTATAATTTCGGATGTCAACATTTGTAACTGATTGATCATTCAATTTTGTTTCAGTTATTCCCAATATATATATCAGGTCTACAATCTAAAGAGGACAGCATTTCTTCTAGAAGATTAATTTTTTTGGTAGACTTCTAATATTACAATGGAGAATAGAGATATATTTTGGAGCAGAGTTAGTAAATAGTTTATTGAGTTGATATATCGAATAATAGTCGGAACAGGGATTACAGAGCATCAAGTCAGGGTCGGATTCATCAGATTTATCTGGGGTTAGAAAGAGATCGTATAGGTCAAAATCAGTATTTCGCCTTCCAGACAAGCTACCACACACTGCATTAAATTGTCTATCAGATAAGTGATGAAAAGGAAAAATATTACTTACTGTTTATGTTTCTTGACAGTCAGCCATAACTTATAGTAGTTACTATTTAGTAATTACCTTAGTAATGCTGCGAGGCTTTATCGAGGAATTCTTCGAACTTATCGTGGCTCTTAAGGTTACCGGATACCTTCAAAACGAAAAATAGAAATGTAGTTTTAGTAGTAGTGTCTCATATACCAAAAACTCTGTTAAAAACATTAATATTGACGAAGAAATACCAAAAGGAAGTTTTTAACCGGAAGTAAAAGGCTCTGTTTGATTGACAGCAGATCAATGAACACATGACAAGTGCTTACTCGCCCGTAACGACCGTGTGGGGAAAGCTAGCGCTTTTTGTTTATTGAGAAAAGTTTTTTCACACACAATTCCATAATTCCATCAGTTGTTGGCCTTATGTCTTCCAAAAAGCAAGCAGGATGCCCTTAGCTTGGAAAATAAAGATAAAAGAAAAGCAAAACAAGGCCAAACAATGCATACGACTACGAGCCAAATAGATAAATAAATATAAGTCCTCGCAACGACAAGGGTTCGTATTTTCACTTTCAGACAGAGTGCCGAGTGGTCCACATCTAAACATAAAGAAGAATTGATCATGGGGAGCCAGCCGAGAGAATATTTGTTTCCAAGAAACCCGGGCCAAGAAAGCTTAGATGGAAAGTCTGATCACGGTGACTCAGAATCGCTTGAAACGATCTCGCTATTGCCGTGCTTGCTGTTTCAGATCCCTGCAAATCGGTGTCTCCTCTACTAACTATGCTGGCATTCGAGGCATCTCTAGGTGTCTCTAGGTGTTCACTTTGGATTTGTCCCTCCAGATCTTTTTCCAAGTCACACAGGAGAACTAGAACAACGTAGCTTTGATCGAAAATCAACATTGGCGGGAACTTGACAGATACTTCGGCCATCTTGGATTGAAAGCGAGGCTACCGGGTTGTCGGTTACGTAGCGCTTACTATTTGCTCTGTTGTTGGTCGCGAGTTTGGATGAAAAAGCTACTTCATCTCCACTTCTGTAATTCCAATTGTACAAATAATACCCAGAAAAGAAGATCTAGGGATTCTTTTCACATATTTGCCTCCAATGAACAGCTGAGAAAGCGATGGAATTTAAAAATACGCGGATATGTCGGCCCATACTTCAGACTTCGATAAATATCCAGTACCCTGCGAGCAGAGGTTGCTCAAATCTCTGCCTTTCCTGTCGCCGAAAGAAACGATTGCTTTTCCCGTTGAACATGCGCACTTGCAACCTCCAAAATCTTGGAGGTAAACCACGTGATAAACCAGTTACCAAACCGGTTTTACCTGTTTGATATCACTCGGGCATGACTTTTTGGCGATCTTCGCTGGTTTTGCAAGAGCCCACAGTATCCTTCGCAGCCGTTATTTATGTCGTCACGCGTTTGTTGTTTGCCGACGATTGATACGAAAGGGCTTCAAACTCCGGCTTTGTCTCTTTCTTATTTTGCTCAACTGCACAGAAGACCTTGAAATTACCGTTCAATAAATCTACCTTAATTTATCCTAAAGAAAGCTTTGATTTATACCTTCGAAGAAGGACATTTATTTTATTTTCTCCACTGCCGTTTATAACAATAAGAAATGGACAATCTGAAATTCTACAATGTTTACCGTCTTGTTTTTCTCGGCCAATGGAAATCCAGATACCGTGGCGCATGCTCAACGCGAAAAGCAATCGTTTCGTGGCAGAGGTTTCTTTCGGCGACAGGAAAGGCAGAGAGATGAGAAACCTCTGCTCGCAGGGTAAATATCCAGAGGCAGAGTGAGTAAAAAAAACATAATTAATACTTCTTCGTTTAAAGTGCGACAGGTTCCCTCAGACTCACAGCTAGCAGCGGTCTCTACAGGTAAAATAAGAAGAGAGAAATCTCACCTAGCAGGGCGAATCAGGAACATGATTGTTAAATTATTGTTTTTCACGTGCACCTGTGAGCCACCACTCTAAGTCTCTATTATTATAATATTTTGATGTACATGGCACTATTTTCATTTAGATGCGACGTTGATAGTTATTTTTCATTTTACGAATAAGACAATAATAAATTGGCACTAATTTTGAAAAAGTGTCATGACCATCTGTACGAAAATTTTAATGTGTGAATAATAAATTTTGTGTAAAATATATATAATGTATAATTTGTACTGAATCAAAGTGAAATATTTTGGGAGGTTTTATTAGAATGGTCATGGGTGTTATGAAATGATATTTATCACTGTAAAATTTCTGGTATGAAATGAAGGTTTATATATTAGTTTTTTAGGAACTTATACATAGAAACAGGCACGTCCTGCTATTTGTCGCTAAGAGTCATTCTAGTTAATCTGGGATTTTCATGTGTGATTTTATAGGAAAATCACATGCCTGACGAGGTAATTCCACGTTAAATTGCACGAGAAAACCGATATCGCCAGAGTCGCTTCGACGAGGGCAATATCGGTTTTTCAAGTGCAATTTAACGTGGAATTACCGAGTCAGGCATGTGATTTTCCTTGAATCGCATAGTCCGATGAATTGCTTGAAGATTTAGTACTTTTGTTGATATTTTGCTGAGTTATAAATAGCGCGCGTAGTCTGCAGTGGTGATTCCACTCTGAATCACCACTCCGTCTCAGCCAATCAGCGTCTGATTTCGCAAATGCACCGTGCGATTCAGCTTTGGCTATGCGATTCTCTTAGTAATACCATGATCACCTCAGTTTTTTCTTTGTTTGTTCAGGGACATTTAAACTCTAAATTCCCTCATCAGCATGCATACTTGTTCTAATTTTCCCTCGTTGACATGCAAGAATGAAAATTAAGGGCATGCATGCTGATGAGGGTTTTGACAGGTCATTATAAAAATTAGTTCCTAGCAGGGTGCAATGCCTGTCAACCCTACCTATTTTAGGGCTCAAGAAAGATCTTCTCTTCATATGTCAAACACGCTTCTTCCATACATGAGATAATTATACTTAAAACCACAAACATGACATGATTAAACTCCATGCATGCATGCTCCTTGAGTATTTAGTCAGCCACATATTACATTTTATTTTTACATTTTACTTGACATTTTATTTATTCTTCACAAAAACAACACCCTTATCCCCAAGGGACGCCATGCAGACAACCAATGGTGCTGAATCAAACATAATAACAAAATGTTTTAAAAAACAACTCAACTTAGCCTCCTCATATTTGCTTGTCCCTCTACTACCACAGGAAGCCCGGTTTCACATTTTTTTTCTCGTTTTTTTCCCTCAATTATAATTAGGAGTTGCCTGCAGAGGAAGCTAAACTCAACTATGGTATCTTTAATTTAGGCAGAGAAAAACTAAAGTTCTCTGAGATTAGTTTCATTAGTTGGTGAAAATAGTATTACAAAGTGATAGCATGACATTTCAGGAAATTAGCTAGTGATTAAATTTCCCCTCGAGCCTTAGGAGGATTTATGCAAATTCTCCCTAATCCCCCTCGGCCATAAATCCTCCCTCTGCTCTTGGGGGAAATTTGATAACTAATTTCCCTTATGCCATGCTAAAAATATTACTTATAATAATAATAATAATAATAATAATAATAATATTTTGGAGTTTAGACTGATTTTACTTACCAGTAACCCGACTGCTAGGTAAAAAAATCTGCTCTTTCTGCGAATAAATTGAAATCAAACTATCCTCCATAATTTATGTGGCTTGGCTTGCAAAATAAATAATATTAATTATAATAAATTGATAAAAAGGATGTAAATGATGTTCGAGTTATAACCCATCCAGCTAGCTACATATCATAGTTGCATGCAATGATTATGGCAGAAGTATATAATTGTACAAATTGTTGTAATATACCAAAACAGTATTTAACAACATAATAACAATTAGCATTACAATATATTTAAATATATTACAATTTATTAAACAATTTTTTTTAATAGTGATACAAAAGCTGGATGGTATATTGCTAGTACGACTGCTTCCCTTAAGCACAAGATAGTTGGTTTATAAAATAGGTACTGCCAGACTCCAACCTGATCAGCTAATTCTGAACATCTAGATTCATATTAATAGAATTATTAATATTCACTTCAATTATAAATTATGGAAATTAAAATAATTGTACAAAGTTTGAAAACTAAAGTTAGGTGATTTTTAAAAAAATTAGGTAGTCATTGTTGCATTTTGTATTGCCATTATTAGCACTGTCATCAACATCAATATTGTTTTGCATTAATATCACACTAGTAACATTTCCATTGTCACTATCATCATTGTACATTGTCAAATGACCCATATCTCATTTTCTCTACGGGTAATTTTAGTCAATTTCAGCAGCAGAGAGGGTCATTGGACCGGGTTACTAGGGGCTACCCCATGGGACTGGGGTGCCAGGAGATACCCCAAGGGACCGTCAGCAGGGAAAGTGATTGGACTAGGGGGGAGGCATCTGGGGGGGGGGGGGGGGGTCATCGAACCGGGTTACTAGGGGATACCCCATGGGACTGGGGTGCCAGGAGATACCCAAAGGGACCGTTTGCACTCGGTGACGTACATAGGTCGGCGGGGGAGGGTCATTGGACCGGGTTAGTAGGGGCTACCCCATGGGACTGGGGTGCCAGGAGATAACCCTCGCATCTAGAAAATCACTATTAGAGAAAAGGTATACTACAACATATCGCAAGATGCCTGTATATTGCAAGAACAACTGCTCGTGGCTGACGATTGGCAGCCCAAACACCTGCGGCAAACAGTCTTCGAACACTGTAAACGACACCGCGCAAGACTTCGTAGGGGGACCAACCTATCGAAGCCGTGTCGGAGATGTGGAGTAGGAACACAGAGTGAGCCCCAACTGTGTAAGCCCTGCGGTGCCCCCCGAGTCCAACACAAGTTCGAGCACCAAGCCAACAAAGCTAAACGAACCTTTGCAAAACTCCTTAGGGAACTTGAGAGGGTCCAAATTCCTGTTTAGAGAAGGGGGACACCAAGACATACCAAACCACTAAGCATACCGACTCGATATGACACACGCACAGAAAGCAAGAGCGCTACGAGAGGAGTTCGAGGCTACCACCAGTCGCCGACCACCCTACCCTCGGTCCCGTGTTGCCCTCCAAGGCCTACGTGAGACACTCGACCGCTACACAGCGGCTCACGACGCCATAAAGGCACTCGAAGCCCCAAAACAGGGCGACAAAGCGGTGGACGATGCGTTTGCCCGCTTAGGTCAAATCGAGGTCGACGACTTTCACCTCGACAGGCCAACATCTGCCGGCGAGCTTGAGGGAGAGCCGGCCAGGCTCTTGGCACGCGCCACTAAGGCGCTCACCGGCGGGAAGGCGCTGCCCACGTCTTTAGCACCTGGCGCCGAGAAGAAGACGATCCCTACGACCTGGGAGACGTAAACGACAAAATCCGAGTCGTCGCGGGCAAGATTAGTCCAGAACAACACAATGACGGCTGACATGGCTGCCGAAATTCTTCAATACCTCGATAGGGAATACCTCATCAAGGTGAAATTTATCCGCGAGCAAGCCCCTGATGTTTGGGTCGTCGAAGATGGCTTCACCCCGCTGAAGAATGGTAGAACGCGCGGCAACGAAGTCCTTAAGATTTCAAGCAGAACAACACCCGGGGCATTAGAGGGGATCGACCAGCTCTACTTCAACAATGCGTATCCAGTGTCCGGAGTCGTCTACGGTCTCTATCCAATCCGAAACCCAGACCCTGCCAACCTTGCCCCGATGCGCGACGGCGACCTCAACTGCGTGGCCCAGAGGGCGGTGGAGCACTTCGAGGGGGCCTTGAGAGGCCATGGGCTGACCCCCGCAAGGCGCCAGAAAATCAAGGAGTGGGAGGATAGAGTCTACAACACAGGGGCCACGGTCGTAGACGTCGCAGAGCTCGAAAAGATCCTCAAGCGTGCGATCACCATACGAGACATTGCCGGCGAGGATATCTATCGCTCTGGCAAATACCATGGATGGCACAGAGGAATTGAGCTCATCTGCCACAACGGCCACGCCTGGTCTAAAGATCTCCGCTTTCCCCAGTTCCGTGAGGTCCACATATATATGGGCGACGTGTGGGAGGCAATCAAAGAGGCGACGTCCCAAGGACCCAAGGCTGTATGGCTTCTTGGCGGAGGAGATTCACGCACGATTTTTTTGAAGTGCTATTTTCTACGCTTTCGATTTTCAACCAAAATAGAGTTTTTAAAAAGATCCCACTCAAGAGGAATTTATTCGATTTGTGTGAAATTCTCACAAAATGTCAATTGATATCGCAGCTGCAAAACAATGTCGGCGAATTTGGAAATTCTAAAAAAAGAGCTCTTGACGGCGTTTCTCGCATATCTACTCGGACTATGTTTTCGCTTTTTCACGAAGAGCATGATAACTTTTGAACTAAATCGAATTTTGAAATTCCCCGACACCCTTTTGTAATACGATTCCTCTGAAATGCGACAAAGCAAACAGATTTTAAAACTTTAAAATATTTTCGGAGCCGGAGCTTCTGAAAACCGTCTCACTGGATCGGAGAAACGGGATCGCGGAAAATTCGAGATTTTCAAAGAATTTAATTTAATTTATTTATTCTCCTAGCCAATTTTATAAGCTTTAAAATGATACATGGATGATTTATCTACGATGTTTCCTCGAGGCGCTACATAATTTAGACTGGAAACGCACCCTGAAGGTATCCGGTAACATTAAAGCATAAAGGAGGCGAGCTATCAGTTTCTCGGAGCATTATTTTGCCATTATTCGTCCATATATACTTGAAGTTGTATGTCCGTTTAAACTCGAGGATGCGGCCGAAGAGGTACCCTGGTTCCAGAGGTTTTCTAGAGGGAACAGAAAGAACAGAAGAGCCGCGGAGAACAGAAGAGCTGCTTCGCAGCTCGCTCGCCGCTTTGCGGCTCTTCTGTTGTCTCTTTCTGTTCTCTAGAAAACCTCTGGAACCAGGGTACCGAAGAGGCGCTTCCTGTAAGGTGTGAGGGACTCATTACACTCGTTCTCAATAACACGTGCAATTTCCAACGGAAAACGTCAATTTGGTGGATGTCACTCAACTATATTTCTATGGCAACACTGGTCTGCATGCTTCGGTCAGCAATTCTCCAAGACGGACACGAGGGCTTTTATAGTCGAAATGTTTGAAAATTAGGTTAGAGAATTTGCTGAACGAGATGAAGCAGAATCTCAATACAACGAAAACGTCGCCATACAACTCCCAGATGTGGAGGAAACGCAAACAATGCAGGAGGACAACGAAATCGTAAGTAATTTGAGGCGACACAGTAGCCTGAATGTCAGCCGTCTCCTCTGGTTCGTTCCTCCCGAGAGAGACGTCTGAATCCAATAGCCGATAATGCTGTCCAGTGACGTCAGGGCGGATTAAAAATTTAATTTATGCAAATAAAACTGTCAGTAAGAGTTCGTGGGTCACAAAAACAAAGCCATCGCTCGCCTTGAGAAATTATTTGAGATCATGCAGGCCAAAATAAAAGCCATCCCATTTGCTTCTCAAGTGCCTCTTATGTTGTGAAAACCTTTTCAAAGCAACAAATCGTTATATTATATTTGGAGGCAAAGTACAGTTGATCTTTGTCTTTCCGTTGATCTTTGTACATGTCTCGAATCGACACAGCTACGAGATATTACCTATGTAAATGTGCAACAGAAAAGTAGAAAAACATGAAAGGATAATGGAGAATTTTCGGAGAAATACGAAGACTCTTGCGAGAAAGAACAGTTCCTTGTAGAGAGTAGTGACATTCTTTACCACTGCGAGTGTGAACAAATAATCGATTATCAACAACCCCGTGGACGCGACGCGATAAAATGTATATGTTTAAAGGACAGTCAGCCGGTTATTGTGCAGGACACTTTCAATCCATTTCCAGATGTTTTCCTTACGAATTCAAGGTCTTTGCCAAAGACAATCACTCCACGGAAACTCAACGATCAACAATCGCGAGTCCAAAGTGAATCCTGCCGTCTTCTCGGTTGATAATTATGCGAAATTATAGAATATGAACCAATCAAAGATCACTACCAGGTTTTCTAGTAGTGACGTCACTGGACGGCATTATCGGCTATTGGATTCAGACGTCTCTCTCGGGAGGAACGAACCAGAGGAGACGGCTGAAATTCAGGCTAGCGACACAGGTACCGAAATGTCAGTCGAGAGTGGAGAGCATTGCCGATAAATCCATGTCCTGAAAGTTTCAAAAATATTTGCCCTGTCGAATGCTGTATCTATGCCTGTAGCTCGTCGAGGTAGAGCTCGGGGGTATTGCTCGATGAAACCTCTTATAAGAAGCATATCTGCAACTGGATGAATAAAAATAACTATAATTCTTTTTCCAAGACCTTTGAAAGCTATATAAACAATCAGATTGATTCATGCGTACCTAACCGATGCTTTGACTTTCTCCTCGGAGGATATTCACGTCCGACAACCACGTGTTTTGGATAATCTGTTGATCTTATACACAAACCGCTCGCTCACGCATAAAGTTTATGTGATTTCCCTATTTTGCAAGCCCTTGGCTCGAAGCATGATTACTCTCCATCTAAGCGAGTTTGGGATTTTACTTTGTCATGTTTATAAAATGCTAGTTACCCGAATTTACTCGCACAGCGGTTCACTTCGAACTCCATGGAAACCGTTTGATTGATATGCACCAGAAACGACTTCGAAGTCAGGAGTTTCGTTTCGAACCTGCACGTGTTATTGAGAATGAGTGTAATGTGTATCGTGGCCTTGACTAATCGTCTAGAACTCCGGTTGTTGGGCGACCGATGGTAGGTCTTTCGTTTTCTTCGACTTTAGATTTCTTCGCTTGTTGTAGATTTCATCTCTCTTTTTTGTCTACTGGTCAATCTCGATCTTTTGGCCAGCGCCAATAATGGCCCGTGTACGCCGCACAAGATACGTTACAGCTATGCTACTACGTCACAGCTACAAAGAGGAACAGTGGAACACTAGGCACAGAGGGACAGTGGAACACTAGGCACAGAGCTAGAGGAACAGTGGAACACTGTTCCTCTGTGTAGATGTGACGTATAGCATAGCTGTGACGTATCTTGCGCGGCGTACACGGGCCATCAACCTATATCATTATGACGTCACGGCTTGTTTATGAGGGGGACAGAATCGACATGAACAATATAATTTTCAACTAAATCTGCTCTGCTGAGGAAAATTTAACTTCGAATTGTCTGGTTTCCAGATATCAGCTGTATCAATGTTTATCCCACAATATTTACCGTACCGCTATTCTACGTTCTACAAAATGCATTTGATAGCGATTTCCTTTGTGTTGTTGCTGTTTTGTCCCCCTCCCACGACCGTGATCCTTAGCATTTAAACAATAGATTGTTTTGATTTGACGTCATAATGATATAGGGCAATTGATTGGCTAGCATATCTCACCGGAAGTAAATTCACAACAACGGCATGGAGATGCGTCGTTCGATCGGCCATAAGACCGGCCTAAAAAGTGGTGAAAAAATCGCTAAAAATCAAGGTTGTCATTCTCGCCGTTGCTGCAGTCAAGTAAGTAATCATCGTGTTGAACTGTCTGGATAAAAAATCAAGAAGAGACATTCTGAAGGCTTTAAGAACGATGTGTCAGGTCAGATGTTCCGGAGAATTTTTGACGAAATTCAACTGCCCTCGCGATCATGAAGAGCACAAGACTTGGATGAATTACAGAGTGGGCTAGTGCTTGAAAAAGATATAATAATTTCAATTTATTTCACATTAAAAATATTTAGTAATTTACAGAACTGCACATTTAATATTAGCGGTTACTGTTCGAATTGTAAGTGGATTTTGTATGTTGGCTGGCACTTACGTGTTAGCAATTCAACTCCTAGTTCCCTTTGCTTTTGCAATGGATCGTTTGCAAAGTGATTTGCTGTCTCGGGCGAGTTCTTAATCAGCAAACGTTTGGTTGGCCATATGCATCAAAGGCAACGTACCTTGGCTCCATGAGTGTGTGTTATCAGTTTCGTTCGGCTAGTAGGCAAAGAAAAACTTATCTCTTGACTTTTGAATAAAATCGTTCTTCTGTTCAGTCATATTTTTAAACACATAACTTCTACTACTACAAAATACTCGTTCTCATGCCGGAGAATCGGTTTATAGAGCAGTTTTCAGTTGAGTGCAGTGAAACCAAACGCAAATTACCCACAGCCAGCCAATCATAGGAGCGAGTAATCACAAGTAACTCATAAATGGCTTCCCTGTGAGCCAATGACAAACCAAAGCGAAACCAAAACCAATTTGCGTTTGGTTTTAGTTTGGATTCTGATTGGTTTGTTTACTTTCTCAGCCAATAGGAGTGCTTAGTAAACGCAAAACCAAAACACTTCCGACACTCAATTGAAATCCGCTCTACTGGAAGAGTTTGTTTTCGTAAAACCGGAAGAAAGCGCTATGCGCAGCAACTGTTTTATTTTTCTTCATCGCGCAGCCGATTTGGCTAGCCAATCAAATTAGAGCCTTACCTGTGTCTTACCAGAGCCTCCGATTTTTCAGTTAGTTGAGGAGGCACTGGGAACGAGAATGCAACATTCAAACCGAGCCGGCGGCCGTCACTGTTCACACACCCGTTTTCAAACCTTGAGAACTTTTTTGGTAAGGGACCGGTCATTATTGGATTAAAACATTTTTTTCAGATATTTGTTTTCGAACCCCGTCGGATATTTTTCCAAAAAAAATCAAACCCCGTATGAGTTTTGACCTGAATTTTTCATATCCCGTTACATAGTAGATTTAAAAATCCCATACCCTGTAGGTTTTCCTGAAAACAATTTCATACCCCGTACGATTTTAATCCAACCCGGTACTCCCCTTATTTAAATAATGACCGGTCTCTAAATTACGAAAAAAATGGTAAACTCACAGTTTGAAGTTTGTTCAATTTCCCGTCGACTGTGAAAATAAAAAGGTTAACTTTCACGTATTTTTCTTAACTTTTGGGGGCAGAAGTTCACTGTAATAATAATGTCTCAAGGTAAATGTTAGCGGGAAATTCGCGCGGCCGCCCACCAGTCTGACCGTAATACGCACGCGCAGACGTTTGACCGCTGTTTGGAGCTCTGGGATAATCCATAACCGGAAGCAGGATTTTATGCTTCCGGTTTGAGAGCGCATGCGTCAAAGGTCGTTTACTGAGCATGCGCCATGTATCTAATGTACTATGAATAGGCGCAGAGAAAGCAACAGCTGTGGTAATAGAGCGCTGGCTTACTAAATTGATAAAAATGGCCGACGGCTGAGAAAAATCTATTGCTCTGTCTGTGTCTGTCTCGTGGGAAAAAAAGAGAAAAAGATCCTAACGACAGTGGAACTGGTAAAGGTACCTTTTTGCCAATCGATACTAGATTCCCTCAGAGACAAAAAAGGTGTGATTTAAACTGCCGTGTTACAAAATTCACGAGCAGGCGCTAGGTCTCAATGTAGTGGAGTTTGCTGAGAAACATGTTATCAAAACTTTTAAAAATGTACACGGTGTTGGTCCGAACGAGTAGATTAATTGCTCCACGGGCAGTCCTTTTCGTGTCCTGGACGTGTAATTTTCTTGAATCGGTTGAATTGAGGGCCGCATGTTAAATAACTATGTAAGGTTTAATGTGTGTCTTCCCTCTGTAATGTACCGATCAATTCGAAACATCAACATCCCCCCCCCGTCGACAACGAATTTGGCTTTACCTGAATACTTACCGGCGATTTAAAATGCTAGTGAAAATAACAGGGATGCATTAGTCGACTGAGTACTTTAATCTAGGCTTGAAATATATGGAAATCCTTGCTTTTCTTTTAATTTATAACGCCATCAAGATGATTAGGATTTCGTATATAGTAATGTTATTATTCATTAATTTTAAACATAGATTTAGATTCATTTATAGTCAATATATACTTTAGTTATTTAGCAGATTCCTCATATATAAATATTATTGTTAAATATTGATTTTTAGGCAACATATATTTTAGAACCAATTGATATATTAAGTTATTTACATTCTTCTGTTGTACACGACCACACAAGCACTTGTGCTTTAAATTTTTATCGTGTTTAAATAAAAGGGCTACAGTAGTCCACTGAGATGAAATAATTGACACCATAGAAATGGAACTCCAGGGAAGAGGGAGCTGTCTAGGCTACAGGCAAATGCACCACTTGTTAAGGAACAAAGATTCGCTGGTATAAAATTAGCAAGGAAACTGTTCGATACGCTTTGATGAAGGAGTTGTAAGACGGTAGCGACACACAGATTAAAGGGCGGGCATTATTTTGCACCAGGGCCTAACTTCATATGGCATTTAGATGGCTAGTATTTCTCGACTAATGCATCCCTGTTATTTTCAATATCATTTTGAATCGCCGGTAAGTGTTCGGGTAAAGCCAAATTCGTTGTCGGAAGTAAAAGAAACGTATAAAGTCATGATCACGTAGCGTGTTCGCCGCCATTTTGTCTAGCTAAGTAATGTACGTATTTTAAAATAACATTATCGAGCGATATTAAACACTGTCGCGTGATAATAAATCAGTATCGCGCAATAAATCGATAGTAACACTTTATCGCAAGATGGTAAAGCAGTATCGCGCGATATTCTTTCATAACATTTGTGTTTGTGGATGGCCCTTACAGGGCTCCGTAGGTCACTTTAGACGACTTCAAAAAGGGACAAAATTCTGCTTATATCACACTTGACACGGTTTTCTTTGTTCTTCATAGGGGTGAAACTCTGGTATAAACCCGTTCAACAATAGACTAATTAAATCATTAATCTCAGGTTTAAAACTGTTACAGGGAGGTTTATGACTCAGTTTTAAACCTCCTATCTATTTGAGAAGACCTCGCCAAATGTGATATAAGTCAGTTCTCGGTATGAAACTCTTACTTTTGTAAGCGACTGGCTTAAAAACAAAGGGACTCCAAATTTGAAGGTATTAAAATATAAATGTACATTGCTTACGAATATTTAAACTGTCTGTTAAAAACAAAATGCGGTGTCACAACTAATACTAAGTCCGGCGGGTAGGGACAATTGATCGCCTAATACGACGATAGGGTAGGGCATTTGAACAACATTTTTGGCCCGGGGGACGGGAATTTGAACAATCCAAACTCCAAAAATTCAAATGCCCGGGGGTTGCCCGGCGGGGGGGGATGTTGATGTTTCGAATTGATCGGTACATAAATAAAGAATATTGTATTGACTTTTGTATTGTATTTAATAAATGTTGTTTTATTGATGTGGTATAGTTATCGTTGAATATTTCGCGGTGTAACATCGCCGGGATATCGATAGCGGATATAATTGAAACGTTGATTTATTTTGTTACTTTGCCTTTGGTTGATTTTTTGTTTTGTTTTGCGATACGATTTATTTTGGCCCAGAAAATCGAAGCCAAAGTTTATGTAAATCAGGACGAAATCTGTATCAGATTTAAAGATCACTTATCGGTCGGTGATTTCCTTTGTTTTTGCTTCATGAATTATTAATGAGTTCGATAAATAATATTCAAATATAACTATAAGTTATTCCGTTTACATAAATTTACAATCAGGTGTAGTTTTAATAAGCTTAATTATTTTGTGCTTCCTTCACTTTAGTATAAGCTTATGTTGTATCAAATATATTTTATTCATTTAAATCCTAAAGAATGTAATGTACCTATCGATAGGGAAATTTCAGTCAAATTCTCAAGGGTGGTGAAACATGCTTGTTTAGTTGTTAATCAAAATGTACCACCCAGGGCCTGGTTGTTCGAAGTAAGGGTAAGCACTACCCTGGGGTTAAATTGCTAACCAGAGGCCCCCAGTATTTTTTTTAAATCAGGTCTCTGAAGTGGCGTTTTCTGAATTTTGAGACCACTTGAATCTCAAAAGGGGGTGCATCCTCCAAATCACCTTGCCCTCCCATAGATCTGTCCCTGGGGATAGTGAGGTGTAGCAAGTATAAGAGGGAGATGTTCTTTCCTAGTTCTGTTACAATCCAGGGGGGGGGGGGAACTTATATATAGTAGGTACAATGCATGTGCAGCCATAGCCATGGAGTCCTAAACTGGACCCTGGCAGTTTTACACAAGTTTGCTCCAAACCCTGGATTTCCAAGTTGTTGTGAAAATGAACCCATTTTCAACCTGATTGATTATTTTGAGCTGTCTATAACTCAGAATTCCACAGTTTTACACATAAGCTATACCCTAAACTCTAAAGTAGGAAATCTGACACACAATATATATCATAAGTACATGTAAGTGTGCCCCTGGGTTACAATCTACTGGACCACACATGTACATGTATGTTCACAAGCTGCCCTGTTAGTGTGAAGTCTGAATGTACACATATATATTTGTTTCTGCTGCACAAATGTTTGAATATTTGAACCTACTAAGTCAGATAATGTGTATTAACCCATTGACTCCTAGTCAGCACTTGTAACCATCCCAATAAAAACCAGGAACTTCCTCCAAAAATATTGCATCAAATCTAGACATGCTGGAATTCTGATAATGCAAATATTATTTCATTGGCAGATACTCCCATTGAAAGCGCGCATTTTCAGTAATTGCGCCAACATTATGGAATAATCTGCCTGACATTATAAGGACTACTGAGTCTCTAAACACTTTCAAGAGCAGAGTTAAAACTTACTTATTTAGACGCTATTATCACTCTGATACCTGAAATACTTGATTGAGTCGGCTACGTAAACGTAATTTATTTGAGTAAATATTAATTAATTATTTATACACCAATATTGTAATTTTAAGGATAACATTTGTATATAATTTAAACATATTTGTTATAGTTACTTACATTATTACTTATATTATTATTATCAGTAGTAGTAGCATTGTAAAGCGCTATTGGTTTTATAGTAGAAATAACGCTATATAAATAAAGATTATTATTATTATTATTATTATTGATTGACTCCAATCTTTGGAAAAACACACTTTCAATTTTTGTTTTTCATTTCTTTGAATTTTACCAAGTACAATACCCTAAAAATAGGTTTAAAAAACTCTTCCAGTTTGCAATTAAAATCTATTAAAAGCATACAATTTAATATATCCCACTACCATGTTAATCTATCCCACTACATCAAGTGACTGTGAACCCACATGTGGCATTCTGACACTGCATTTCTCTTTACAATTTTGCAGCACCAATCCCAAAATGCATTGTGGGTAATGGACAAAAATCCCCCTATTTCAAGCCATTGTCAATTTGGGTTAAATACATAGTACTAACTCAACTAGCCCCCCTCAGTCCAAGTTTGGCTAGCCCTGTTCATTTACAAACTGCCAAACCATAAAGTCAATGGCTCAAGATTTCCCCAGAATGCCATCTGGGAAGATTCTGTGGCTTTGCCGATGGCCAGTGCAGCAATTTCTCTTGTAGGATTTTGAATGGAAACTGCTCTAATTTTGGTCAAATAGGCCACTGGTAGAAAGCCAAAGGACATTCTGAGGTCTGAGGGTGGCTGAAAAATACTTGGCTTGCTTTTTATTAATAGTAGGCTTTAATTTGTGAGGAGTTTTCATTGGGGTTTTCTCTTGCATTACAGCATTTGACACACCAATTGGTGATATTTTTACTTGTGAGATTGTAGGAAGAAAAACCCTAAAGGTGATGTAATATATCCATTTCTACCACAGTGCAAGTGCAAAGGGACAGGAAAATAAATTGTGAGAAGAACTTAAACACAAAAATGTCCCTTCATCAGGCTGAATGGTAGGGAAGCGAAGCAGCCTATACATCTGTTGAAGTGATCAAAACGTCCTTGTTTGATGATCAAATACTTGCATTGGTTTCCAATAATTATGATTGGCATCTAAAGGTATAAAGAAAATAATTTATCACTGGTAATGGCTCTATCGATTCCAAACCTGCCCATCTTCCCATGCATACATTTTTGTATGTGGGGCATTGACTGAGTTTCTGTCCCAGGGTGGGGCATTTGCCAGCAAAGATAGTAAGTGTTTATAACATGGTTGCCACCCATCAAGAATACAAAAAATTCCAACTTTTCCCTGACAAGAAAACAATTTTCACTGACCATAATAAGACTGTTTGATATTCCCTCATCCAAAACCTGTAGCCTCCCCTCGTCGACACTTTGAGGCATGAGATCAGAGGCCATCGTGGAAACCTAAATATAAATTCCCTGACTTTGACAAGAAATTTAGAATTTCTCTGACCAGATGCAAAATTCCCTGACTTTTCCCAGACCTTGAAAAACATATATTTTTCCCTGACTTTTCCCTGACTTGTGACAACCTAACCTGAGTATCAGGTCTTCCCCTCCCCATGATACCCAGGTTAGTGGCAACCCTGTATATTATGCACCTATCAATGTCAACCCCCAGGGGGGGGGAGGCCGGGCAGATGTGGGGCATTTGACCGTTCTTGGTGTCTCCACCCTGGGGAATTTGAACAGGAGACTGGACTCCAGGGTGGGGACATTTGACTTTTGGAAGACAGGGACTGGTACTAAATGTTTGTCGGCCATCTTGGATTCGTCTAAAAGGTAGGTTTACCGTCCAGCCCGGCCGTCCAGTTCACATTAAAAATATAAATTAATTTAATACTTCAATGCTTCATTCCTATTTACTATAGATCATTCCAAATACTCCTTGGATTTGTGTAAATCAATTTCATACAAGGGTGGGGGATTTGATCCGTTTTGACCCAGAATTTAGTCCCCAGGGTGGGGATTTTGACCAAAAATTCTCCCCAAAAGTCAAATGCCCCACATCTGCCCGGCCTCCCCCCCCCTGGGGGTTGACATTGATAGGTGCATAACAGATTTATACTTGTTCCAAAGCCCCACAGAGGGGCATTTGCAGGGTTTCTGGAAAACCCGAATAGCGAATAGTGGCGAATAGTAAATATAAGTTAAAGATTAATACTTACAGAACGTAAGTCCTTCAACGAGTACGAACCTAGACGAATCTCACGAATCAACTGTCAACACTCGCCATTGTCAACACTCGCCATTTTGTTTTCCTCATGTGAACTCAGTTCCATGGATGGGTTTCCTGTGGCACTCGAAAGCGAGGCTGATCACGGCGCATGAAGAAGTCTCTGCTACTGAGAGGCCTCTGCTAGCAGGGACCTCTGCTAGCAGGGAACGCTAGAAGGCAACTTTGCCGAAATGTTGAAGAAAATAATAAAACAGCAAACGTTTTCTACATACGTCATCGTGCACCTGACAGACCTAGTTGGGTTCCCTGTGGCCTCCGGTTTAGGTCAGCGATCGCCAAATGCTTCGAGTTTGTAGACATTTCTTCGTATAATAGTTTTTTTCGGATAGCGTGTTTTCAGTTTTCCATACATTTCTCTGTCAATTTTCCCGTGGACTTTAACTCGTTGTTACAGACAAATGTATGGTAAACTGAAACACGATTGCACGCTTTCCAGCGCAGCTACATCCATCAAATTTTAATAAGTTTTAAAATAGTCTTTTACCAAACAGTGAATATTTCAGAAATTCGATTTTACTGATTTGTTTTGTCACCGGATTCACGTACAAACACTGTATTTCGCGCCATGTTTGCACCCCTTTAAAAATGTCGGAATCTGAACCGCGAACTCTCTGAATTTCTATAACGGGACCTGAAACAACCATAGGGGCTGATGAAAGCCAGGACCCGGCTAATCCATAGATGAAATTGGAATTTAGCGTGTTGGTTTTTGTGGAGGGAGGGAAACCGGAGGACCCGGAGAAAAATCCACGGAGCAACTGGTCTATTAAATTGAGGAATTCTAATAGACCCTTTCAGCTTGCCTGTTTGTTGCCCCATTTCAGACCACGTGATATTTCTCCAGAGGATTCAGTACTTTGTTTTCCAATTATAGAAATTGGTACATTTCCTCTTGGGATACAGAACTGAAACAAAAGCGCATTTAATGCGTACTCAAGGGAAAGGTCACGTGGTCTGAAATGGGCAACAAACAGGCAAGCTGAAAGGGTACGCTATCCGAAAAAAAATCGGCGCAAAAAAGAAGAAAGAACTAAAAAGAAATTGCTACAGCACGAGGAATCCAAAGGCGGTCTTTGGTGAAACCCAACTACGTCTGTCAGGTGCACGATGACATATGTAGATAACGTTTGCTGTTTTATAATGTTCTCCAACATTTCGGCCATAGTTAATAGACTATGTTTCGGCAAAGCATCGATTGGCCTCGCTTTCGAGTGCCACAGGTAACCCATCCATGGAACTGAGTTACACGAGGAAAACAAAATGGCGAGTGTTGACAGTGTGATTCTCTCGTCAGGTTCGTCTAGGTTCCTACTCGTTGAAGGACTTACGTTCTGTAAGTATTAATCTTTAACTTATATTTACTATTCGCCACTATTCGCGACTATTCGCACTATTCGCGCTATTCGGTATTCGCTATTCGCTATTCGGGTTTTCCAGAAACCCGCATTTGCATAGCTTAGCTGACCCCATGGGACTGACCCTTGCAATGCTCTGAATTCAAAAATGTCAAGTGCCCCAGAAATGCCAGGGCGGGGGAGTTATATGTGTATAAAATAGAACCGGTATATTATAATATATGTTGCTGTTATCATTGTGCTTAAGTGGATTTTCTCAGTTTTCTTCTGCTCAAGGCTGAATGATAGTTATTATTCATCCGACTACATGTAGGCCCGGGATGTAGGCCTAATAGTAAATACTTATTTGTCTTTATGCAAAGATAACTGACACGTTTTATTCTTGTTTTCACTTCACAAAAAAGATGTACACACGTTTTATTCTAGTTTTCACCCATTATTGTTTTTTTCCGCATCTGCCCAGAGTATAAAGTCAGGTATTCAAAACTAATTTCAATCACTAATAGTGGCAATTTTCCTCTCGCAGTTCTAATTAATCTGGTAAATATTTCAGAGATCGATCAGGTGCAACTTTATTTAACAAATAAAAGATGGTTCTCCATATAACACGCTTTCCATGTCTTTGTTCTCTTATATAAACACGCGGGATATGTTGGGAGAACAAAGAAAAACTTGAAAATCACGAGCCGCTAGGCGAGTGATTTTCAAGTTTTTCTGCGTTCTTCCAACATATCCCAAGTGTTTATATAAGAGAACAAAGACATGGAAAGCGTGTTATATTGCTTTTATAAAATAACGAACAGGAAAAACATGAAAGGAAAATCTTACGCACGCACGATCAGAAGATCAATTCTCCTAACTGTAACAGTCGTCAGACACCGACCGACGGTGAGCTTGCACAGCGCGGGAAATCCCCCAAGGCAGAACTGAGAAAACGAAGGAATGCTCTGTGCCCTCTGTGTCAGTGTGTGGCTCTATTTTTAAAACATCTGCTTCACTCATTGAATGAACTTTTATTTTCGCCAAACTCAATGGAAAGATCTAGCTGTTGGAACCTTCCTTCCAATGAGATGAGGCTAAGAGTGCAAGGTAAGAGGGAAAAGCTCATCAGTTTTGTTCTGTGAAAAAATCAACAAAATATGAACTTCACAACTGTCGCACGTGAGTTTGCAAAATTCGTGTAGTTGTTCATAAAATTGCAAGGAGAAAGCTAAAAACCTTATCTGAATTATCTAAAACCAAGCTGGGTGAATAATAACAATTGGCCTTATATGAAGGCTCATCATTTCGTGACTTCGTCGCCGAGAAAATGTCGGACTTGAACATTAAGCGTATACGTATATGTCCTTTTAGTTTTATATCGTTTGGGATAAAAAAAGCCAGAGAAAAAAAATTGAAAGAGTGCTGCCTTGCTTTTCCCTCTCGTATACTATAGTTTCTAGCTCGATTCTTCACTCTATTCGTCTATAAGGAGATTGTTTAAAAACTAGACTTGTTAGCCGTTTGTATGTTTTAGTTTTACCGTACGAAATAAGTTAAACGAAAAGTGGTTTTGACTTTTGTTTGTTGGACCACAAATAAAAATATATTGGCCGGGATGGTTAGCAAATTTGATAACTTCGTCGGTTGGCTGTATTTTTGTTAAATATATCTGTCGGTTTTGCTGATTACAATCATATTATTGAAAGTCAACGTTTGGTGAATAGAGGCTTTCCAACGTAACAAAGTGAGTTGGAAAGCGTCTTCATTACGGCACGTAGCTATTATTATTATCATTACTATTATGTTACTTAGTTTATTATTATTATTCTAATTTATATATTATTTAAACTCCCAGTATTAGTGAAAACTATCCCAGGGAGTATAACCATCTAAGTATCTAAGTATTTGTTTATCACTTAAGTCAGTGATAGTTCATTAGTTCTTTTCTTGTACATATGTTTAATATTCATATTTGAGGTATATAAAGACCAATCAGTTTAGAATTCTTTCTCTCGCTTGCTGGACAGCCACAAGTCAGCCAAACTTTTTGACGGAGATTTTATAGTGGAAGATACGTATGCAACTCTACGCGAAGAACCTTCAGCGTTGAAACACAACGGAAGAGCACTGAGTTTGAGCTAAAGATTATTTCAAGTCTCCTTGGAAGGTGGCGTACTCTATTCTGTTAAGAGGTAAATTAGAGGATACCTTTGAAACTCTACGTGAAGGTATGTATTCGTACTGTTGCATAGTCGTAAAAGATTTGAGTCAACGAGGCAGTACAAAAAGTTTGAGAATTTCAAAATTCAGTCCTACAACGTAGTACATAACATTTAGTGCTCCTTATGTGTTTTACAAGCCTTCTGACATGATTTTTCTTTGTCTATTTTTTCTCCTATGAATTCTCGTCTCCTCCGCGGGAGAAACGGATATTTTTGGAGGAACTGTTATCTCGGGATCCTTGCCGGCCATGGTCAGCCGCCCAGTCGCACGTGCAGATCGAACATCTCAACAGCAAAGGGTCGTGAGTCCCTATACAAACGCCATCCAGATTGTTATACCAAGAGAAACCTTTAGCTTAACGAGTTCAGTTGTTATACGATCAGACTTTCATTATTTTTAAGATTCTTCAATTTTTGTTTAGGTGACATTGATTTTGAATTATTGCCTGCTGTTTTCTATAAACTATAGGCGAAGTTGCTTGAGAGTTAATGATCTGTAAGTGTTTAATGTGAAGGATTTCTTTCTGTAGTTATAAACATTGATAGTTTGAGGTTTGCGGATATCAGTTGCTTTTATATAGCTTAAGTATAGAGCTCGCTCTTATTCAGTTATTTTTTAACTACAGTAATTAGGTGTTATTGATTCATCCAGATTTCACTGGGAATGCAATTCATGATCATGAATTATTACGTAACAGATTTAGAGTGAATTTTCAGATAACTCTTTGTAATATGGTTTTTGTAGCTGACAGAAGGCCGTAAATTATTACTACTCTTAGTCATTCAGTTACCCCGTATTATGTTATTCAAGTTCAAGTATATGAAGTGGTTCATTTTGGCTACTTTATCGATTCTTTAACGAAATGCTAAGAGAAGGATTGTTTTTCTCTTACTAGTAATTTGGATTAGTTGAAATTTATTATCACGTACCATTGCTCGGGTATTAATCCAAATCGTTGAAAGTGTCTGTCTCAAAAAATCAAGGATTTTCTGGGATATATTGCGATATATTAATATATCGTGTTTAAATATATCGTTCAGACTTTATTATTACTAGTTGTAGATCTTTGCATTTCCGCGGTATTATGTACAATAATAGATGATAGTAATTTTGCTTGTAAAATTTGTCTTTACATATATATATATATAGCTAAGTCTGCTTACTGAAATTCGTTTGTAAAGTCTGATTTAAAATGGGGCTGGAAGTGTAATGATAAAAGTTTAATTAGTTGTAACTATCCTATCGAAGCATTATTTTACTTTATTAGTTTTGTTACGCAGGACCCCATTGTAAACTCCTCGAAGATATGTGCACCCTGTCTAAACATAGCAGTTGTTGTTATTAGTATTATTATTATTGTGAGCCTCTTAGACGGGCGAATGATTTGGTATTATTAAGTATACCATTTTGTACGTTGTTTAAGATTGTGAAATTGATCTGTTTGAAGCAGATTTCCCTGACCTTAGAGTAAGGGATGTGATATAGTGTAGCACGATTTCAGTGCCGTTGTCTTTTTGGCATTACTGCATGGATTGCATTAGGTCCAATTGGACCAGATTATTTATCAGACAAATAATGGATCAGTATTTTCTGATTTTGCAAAAGAGTATTGAAATATGTATGTAATGAAAGCGTTTGATGGTGTATTAAATGAATACATTTTTAAGGATTTTAATTTCATATTGACAGTTTTGTCTTGTATAGCAGCTTTGATCTGTGATGCAAGTTTTACAGGTTATGGTGCATTTATTTTTTGTTGATCGCAAAATTCTGTACTGTATTTGAAATGAAGATGTTGAGTAGAGAGATTATTGTTGGACTGTTACATCATATTTTGCACAATAATAGATCTCTTTAGTAATAACAACGTGTTCTTTTTAGAATTTTGATTTTTTTTGAGTATAACAGCTTGGAATTGAAGCCCCATTTTTGTAAACGTCATTATGACGTCATAAATATATTTGTGTAACCTCAGAAAATAGCCAGTTCAATGTTTTTGGAATTTTATCAATGAAATGCATTTGGCTAACACTTACAAGTCATAGTATTCTCTTTAATAATATTTTTATAGTCGGCAATCTGATTTAAGCTTGAAGTATGACGTCACTAATAATGACGTCATAAAAACAGTAAATCGTCCATAACTTTGAATATGTTTATCGTAGAAAGTTCAAATTTTCGGCAAATTAATATATTTCATAAAAGCTTTCTGATGACGTAATATTTGTGAAACTTGTTTTAAAGGTTAATTTTCACCAAAAAAGGAGGTATCCCTTATGACGTCACAACAACGTCACAATACAGAAACAATTGTCCCGAAAAATGTAGTCTTACTTTGTTACCAACCTGCCAAAATTTCGTCAAATTTAGAGTAGAAGTAAGGAAATGGCGTTACTTTTACGTTTTATGTTACACTCAACCCCGCCGTTTTTACGGTTATTCGTGCCCGGCGTGATAGTCCTATTGTCATTTTCATGATTTATTGTATTAACCTTTTGTTTTCAGACTCGTTGGATTCCTCGAGACCAGATTTCATTTGTTGGATATAGATATCAATAATGGGTTGTAAACCCTAAGCTGTTCAAAATGATTTTCAGTCAGTCTAATAGTCCGTTTTGATATAGACATTATGTACTGACATTCAATTCTTACTTGCCACGGTTAACTATTCCGATCTTGAATCTGTTGTTTTTTTCAACACAAATGTTGGAGTGATTTGTAACAATTGGGCTGGAAGTGTGATGATAAAAGTTTAACTGTGAGCCTCTTAGCGGGCGAGTGATTATGTATGCTCTTAGGTATACCATATATTAGAATGTTATTTAAGATTCTGAAATATAATTTATCTGTTTTAAACAGATTTCCCAGACCTTAGATAAGGGATGTATTACCAGTGTAGTGTGGTTTCAGCATCGTCTTTTACACTGTATCGATCGCATTTAAGGTCGAATTTCACCACATTTTTATCAAACAAGTGGATCAGTATTTTCTGATTCTGCAAAGAAGTATTGATATACGTATTTAATTAGGAATACCTGTACCCTTTGTTGTCGATCGTGCTCTGTTTATCGAGTAGAAACTAAAAGTCAGTGTTTTCTGCATGTCCTAAATTTAGTGTAAAAATTATTGAAGAGGGAACTGCACACGTGTAAGATAGCGGTATGATAATGTTTTTCTCATGTTACTCTTTTTGTTTTGTTGTCAACGGTCTTCCCACAGGTCGGAGTCTTGAGCCGAGCATGACTGGTTGAACATCTCCTCAAATGCCGATGCTAGCAGATCACTTCCTCCTTATCAGATGTGTTTCAAGGCATCGTTAATCTCCTCAAACGCTGAGGCTAGCAGTTCACTTCCTCCTTATCAGATGTGTTTCAAGGCATCGTTCCCGATTGTAGGAATACAAGAATGCATGGATTCATTGGG
Organism: Actinernus sp. WN-2022; assembly: GCA_030867875.1. NCBI lineage: Eukaryota > Metazoa > Cnidaria > Anthozoa > Actiniaria > Actinernidae > Actinernus > Actinernus sp. WN-2022. The sequence continues at coordinate 16,935 of JAOWCC010000197.1, read as the reverse complement.
GAAAAGAGAATAGATCGCGAAGTTCTAATTGTTTTACCCATGTTCATTGCTGTTGTTTTCTCGTATTTTAGAGATTAATTTTGTATTTTTGAAGCTTCATTGCAAGTCACCTGCACGTGCCTTGTACGGTGTATGGTGTTGACGAGCCATAAAGTTGCATGTCTATTTTCAATTGATATTTCGTTACGTTTCGGTAAAACAAACTGAGGCATCCATGAAATTGCTAGGAAAACTAGTACACTGAAAGAAACCCCGTGAATAGAATTGTAATCTCTTGGTGGCCAGAATCAGTTCTCTTTTTTCATTTAAGGGCAATGTTTCATCTTGTTTCGTTTGTACCCTTTATAAGATGGTAATGAATTCAAATCGTTAGGAAGCATGTGGCTAATATTTACATGAGCACATGATTATTTTTGCTCTAAGCGGTCAGTATTCCTTTTATGCTCTGTGTTACTTCAGTATTATTTACTTCTGGTGGTGTATTCCAACTTCATGCGGTTTCCAATTCCTTTTCCAGAGATGGGAAGATAGTTAAAACATTTTATGCTGTTGCCATTAGATTACAAGATGATAAGCTAATGGTATCTAGATCTTTCGATCGATTATTTATTTACTTGTCTCTTTCTATGCTTGTTTCCGTTACGGTTCTCGTCTTTGTAGTTTTCTCGTTTGCCGTTTGCTGCTGTCCACCAGGCATCCGGCACTGTCACACTCCACTAGTTGTAGTGTTATGATTTTGTACGCGTTGGGCGTGTTGCGTAGTATAGGAATGAATAGAAGCTTTCCAACGTAACAAAGTGAGTTGGAAAGCGTCTTCATTACGGCACGTAGCTATTTGTTTATCACTTAAGTGATAGTTCATTAGTTCTTTTCTTGTACATATGTTTAATATTCATATTTGAGGTATATAAAGACCAATCAGTTTAGAATTCTTTCTCTCGCTTGCTGGACAGCCACAAGTCAGCCAAACTTTAGTTTCAAATGTTTTAAATTATTATTCATCAAGATATAACCATTTTGGCTTTAGCCCTCGGAGCCTTGTACGATTGCATTCGGTCGAGGAGTACGTTTCCAGAAGTTTTTCCATGTAGCAAGACGTGGTTTTTTACGATGGTTTTTCGTACCGGGCAACGTACATTATTTTCTTTAGATATCGATTTTTCGGTATTTGATTTAATCATGTGAAAAGCTATTTATTATAATGTGATTACGTCATTTGATTGTGCAACCATCCGTTTAGGATGTGTGGTTATGGAATGTTTTCTCTATTCCTTCGTGTCCTGTTAAATATTATGATTTTGTAATATTAGTACTATGTAATGATTTGTAATACTGTAGTTTATTAAAGAAACCGTTTGCTGCTGTCCACCAGGCATCCGGCACTGTCACACTCCACTAGTTGTAGTGTTATTATGATTTTGTACGCGTTGGGCGTGTTGCGTAGTATAGGAATGAAGACATTCTTTCCTGTCGTTTGCCATTTTGATTTCATTCACAATCGCGTGCCAGCAAATTTCCATGTCTATGCCTATGGACTCTCATATAAACACGGCTTTCAGCCAATCAGCGCGCGAGTTTCCTCTGGGTTATTGTATAATTAACAAATAAAGAAGCCTTAGCCATGTTTTATGATAGTATAAAACATGGATTTAAGGCTTCTTTATCTGTTTTATAATATAGATTTAGGCGCCCGATGAAAGGAAACCGCCAGTTGAAAACTATATAACACGGCTAACCATGTTATATACTCTGATAAAACATGGCTTCTTAGCCAATCAGAGCGCGCGTACTATCGTATCTATATTATGAAACAGAATAATGCAAGCTCGAGGTCTTTAAAAACTGCGGATGCACGAGCGGAACGCGAGTGCATTTAGCAGCTTTTCAAGACCTCGAAAGTGCATTATTTTGTTATATAACAAGGAGAACCATTTTTCATTACTCTAAATCTGCAAGCCGTTATTTTTATTTTTTTTATTTATTTGTTTCATGTAGCAAAATTTCTGCGCATGCGTTAAAGGTCAAATTCACACCAATCAGATTGCACTGTGCTGGTCACGCAACAATCGCCAGGTTAATTTATTTACATAATTTAATACAGTAAATCAAGATGGTGGACGACGGTGTGAGGAATTTTCTCTCAAATTTGGGGCCCCATCTCTCAAATGTAAGCAGTTTAATGTTTTATTTAACTTCACTCGTGCGAAAGCCTTCCAACAGGCTCAGGATATTTCAACTGGCGCTCTTGTTTGAGGTACGTTTCGTAGGTAATAAACACTCAGCACAGAATAATTTATGATGACCGAAGCAGTTATTCAACTCTCACGGTAAACAAGACTCCTCTCACGGCCGAGGTTTTGGTTCGAGAAATTAAAGGCTTCCAACAGTTCCCTTTATAGTTCTGTAATATAATGAGCAGTTTTGGGAAGGAGGGTAAAAGCTTTTAAATAGAGATAAACAAAACGGGCATTTCAGTTAATAATCTTTAGTCCAACAAATACCGATATGGACGCGATCAAAGAGCCGCAGGGTAGAAAGAACAGTAGAGAAATATAGTGATAGCTCCATCATAGGTAGACAGGATACAACTTATAATATGGGACAAATATAAACATACATTTGAGACACTCATCTATTAGTACTCTGAACCTGCAGAACAAATTAGGCCCGAATTCGTATTTGTTTCGATAAAAAAAAGATTCAATGACTTCAGCTGCTTCAGTAAGATTCCCAGTCATATCAGTAATGGTGACTACCAAGCATTGTTGCTGGGGGAGATGTAAGAGTGACTCTAGATGTGAAAAACCTTCATAAATCCGGCGCTCAAAGAGATATGTCTCGGAGAATGAAGCATCGATCGGTACACCGCTAGTAGAGGTTTCTCATCTTTTCTCGGCCTTTTTGATCACTCACAGGAGGAGCTTTTCTGTTCCAAAACCTTTACAGCAAATTCAGTGAGAAATGTCAGCGTTGGAGACCTTAAAAGCACAGAACAACGAGACTAGGTCTGGCAATGAAACGTAAGTGGCTATAAATTACTGAAACCCTGACTATGTATCCACCAGTAAACAATGAGAAGGAACTACTGTTCAACCATTAAGTTTACTTGAATTTATCAGTGGATTCTAAATAAATTTTGGAAGCAAAGCCTCGTCCGACAGTACATCTACACAGCTTTGATTTATTTTCTGAGCACAAATGAAGTTAATTTCTTTCGGAACTGCAGGTATTAAATTTGAAAACTCGATAAATGCAAACAATAATATAATGGTTTGAAAGAGCACACCAACATAAGCAAGATTGCCGAATTTTAGGATGATATCAGTTCATAGTTTTAATGTATATGCTCTTCCAGCCATAACAGCTTTGGTCTCCGATGAGTTTTATTGAAGAAGAAAATTGCACACGGCACGCGGCTACATTCTTTTGTTTTTGCCTTAATACAGGAAAACCTGACCTTTGTAACTTTTCAATGTTTAGGTGAAGTCTTACAACGATATTGCATGGGAAAAGATGAGTTTGGGATACAGTTTAAATAGGACTTGACAGTCTATATAGTAAGCAATTTTGTCTCGTTGGTTGGCCAGCGAAGATGCAAAACTCGCTTGACAAGATCGACGTTTGTCGCTTTGTTTCAATCCTCTGTATTTCAGCCAAAGTTTAAGCTGTTCGACAGTATAATCATCAGGTTCTCTTTCAAAATATGGTCCAGGAAAGCAGTCATTTCTGGTAGAATAGACAGAGGACGAACTGAAGTGCTAGTCAATTCTCGTAAGTTGATACAAGAAAAGCGGTTTGAGTCTTGGCGGGGGGTCTAGACTTGTGACGTAATTACCGCGCTCCGCTATAAGCGTGCGTAACATGAACATGAATAAGTAGAGGTCAACTTCTTTAATTTACATACACGAGAAAAACAAAAATATTAAATTACATATATATACTAGGGGAGCAGAGAATGAATGTCACCGCGCTACCGGCCACTCCTAAAGACTGCTAAATTCAGCTAATAATTCTTCCCTTCTGTTATTACTAGAGGATTTCAAATGAAAGTGTAATTTCATCTTCAATCTCATGTGGCCCGAGTGAAAGCCCAGATGGGCTCTTGTTTGTTTTATAATATAAAATTCAATGTAGACGAAGGAAATAAAATAAAGCTATCTTTAGAACCCGCGTAAACATCTAACCTGGAAAAGCAACCTGACGACAGCGAAAACCCCATTTTAATGTACTTGACTTGTTTACAACTTTTTTCGTCGCTGATTGGTTCAATTGTGACAGTTTAACATTGACGATCTGAAAGCTCGTTTCTTATTGGATGAAGTAATCTGCTAAGAATAGAACGTGTCAATCGATAAAAGTGAAAGACAGAAACTGCAAGAGCCGGCAAATGAAATGGGTTGTAATATTGTCATCTGGTCAAAACTGTTGCAGGAAACAAAGTGCTTTCGTTTTACAATTTCTGGTCAGCACAGGAGAGGGTTATCGTATCTGCACATTGTGATAGTGCAAGGCGTTGAAAATGCCTGATGGAAAAGCATTCATAGAGAAAGCGTTAGCGAATTAGCGGCAGTAGAGTTGGACACGTGAGTTGAGGATTGCCGACTATTTTCTACAACAACTGTATAGTTGACACTGATTACTGATTCTGTGATCTGAAGAAGGATATTTTCTTTATCCCAAGGAACAGTGTTGTAACTGCTGCTCTGATGGCCGTGTTGCGTAGCTTTTGAGGCTCTCTTCGTTGGCATGGCCGCTATAGCCTATACACATGAATGATAATCTACTCTTTTGAAATTCTGCCAGTTCTGGGTTCTCTGCAAGTTTTCATTCAGGAACCTCTCAAACGAATTTCTACATGGAACCAGAGAAATCCCATTGTATTCTTCGCAATTCACTGTTCAGGTTTCAGCATAAAGCAGGCTTATTTCAGGTATCGTCGAGTTATTGGTGAGTCATGACTCATGACTCATGTCATGTTGTTGTGTTGTCACTTTTCTCTCACCAGGCTGTTAGAAAAACCACATTTTTTCTTAATTACAATCATTTTTTATATCAAGCTCTCAATGAGTAACACTGTATTAGAATGTGGGCATTGCTTTTCTCAACTTCAAACGTTTTAGCATCCCATTTTGTGGTCGCTTTAGAGTACGAAGCCGATGCTAAATTCTCTCGCCGATCACTTTCTTTTAGTTTTGGGAAGCGACTTTTATTTTCCTCTTCTTCAACACACCTTAAAGTCGGACATGCTTTCTTCCCAGTCTATGAAATTATCGCCGTTAGCTATGTAAACTCGCGAAAAACAATCACCGATACGTTTTGTTTTGATTGGATTCACGGCGTGCTTGATTTTTTCTTGAGCGTGCATTTATAACAAAATCAAGCACGCTGAGCATCCAATCAAATCGCACGTTCTTAGGATGATCCCATAATTTATATTATAAAGGGATATAACGATCAGTTAAAGAGTATAAATAATTTAAAAAGTGTTTGAAAAGTCTGTGAAACAACAAGAGATTCAAAGTTGTGTAGCTGGATGACATTGAAAGGCACAACAAAACAGGTAGATCCAGTGTTTTTTTTTAATTATATTAAACTATAAAATTGTCTTGTAATCTGTGTCAATTAATCTATGTTTCATACCTCATTGCAGCTAATGATCAACCCAACCTCTCCTGTTTACTGATGATGGATTTTATGTACCAGTGATTTATAGTACAAAGCAAGTCTTATAGCAATATTGAGGACCAGTAGTAAACAGTTGTCTTAGTGTGACAAACAAGCCAGTTGAATTGATACATGAAATTGGCCAAATATGAGACACTACTATAACCACAGCTTTGATGCCATTTTGCCACGCCCAAGATATTTTTAAAGTTGTAGGATTCGGTATAATTAGTGGTAAACCATAAAAACCTTCGATTCGTAGCCCTCGATCCCCCAAAAATACCCCGAGAAATACGAATATACTTTACTAAAGTTACTAAACTTTTGAGAATGCAGTAAGGTACAACACGCTCACTTTGGTTTTAGTGAAGATCATTTTATTTTTTCGTATGCAACAGGATACAACGTGATAATAAAGTAAGGTACAACAACCTGAGAAATACGAATAGAAGTTACTAAAGTTTTGGTAGTAAAGTAAGGTACGACTCACTCGCTTTGATGAGAAGGAAAGACTTGGTAGAAAAAGATTTAGGCGGGAAAAAGATTTAGGCGGGAAGAAACTTGTTTATCGGGACAACGAGCCAACCCAAATCATTACCCTGAGGAATAAGGATACTTTAGTAAAACAGAAAGACTATGGACTCAGACGGGTAAAAAACTAATTAACCCACACAGCGAACCACTATTGCTAGATCCTAAATAGGCAAAATACGAAGTTGAATGAAAGAATGGAGAATGGAATAGAAGTTACTAAAGTTTTGGTAGTAAAGTAATGTACGACTCACTCGCTTTGATGAGAAGGAAAGACTTTGACGGGGAAAACATTTAGGCGGGAAGAAACTTGTTTGATCGGGACAACGAGCCAACCCAAATCATTACCCTGAGCTAGGAATACGGATACTTTAGTAAAAAGAAAACTTAGACGGGTAAAAAATTAATTAACCCACACAGCGAACCACTATTGCTAGATCCTAATAGGCAAAACACGAAGTTGAAAAAACCCAGTCAGAGGTTGATAACGTGGACAACTATTGCGAATGGAAAGCGAATTAAGTCTAAGTCTACAATAAAATACACGAAGTCATGTAAACAGTTACTTTCATTTATTATATTTTAAAAATCAATGGTCGAGTCCTGCAAAGAATGGAGAAAACGATGATTAGATGGATAAAGTAGAGTCTGTTTAGTATAGAGGGTAGCAAAATGACTCTGTGGTTTCTCTACTTGTGTTTCTCTGATGAAATGTTCTTACGCTTTTAACGTCCTTAAACGGTAAGCAAGGGGTAACGATCTAAGAAGGGTAGTCATGGCCACGGTTAAGTCGGTAATGTCTGCTGAATCACTCCTAACTATGTAAACCAAACATGCATCACGCTATTTCTTTATCCTGACTAAAGTGAAAGAGATACGTTTTTTACTCTAAGATTAAGAACAAGACTTACCGGTTATTTTGTAGTGCAACATGGTTCACTGAAAAAGAAGAAGAACGATTAAAAGTAGTGAGGGATGAAAACTTACCAGCACGATGGTACATAGGGCATAGCCCTGTATCCAGGGCAAACTTGGCACAGCTCATGCAAGAACTGTGCCCACATTCGGTGATAGTGCATAGCGGGATTGCAGTTCGATGACATGCTTGACAAGGTTTGGCTAGTAATTAGGAAGATTAAGGAAAAAAACATCGATGAGTTGGTCATAATTTGTAACTGTGTCACGTATCATCTTTTTTCTCTTACCCGTGCTCGACATGATGGCGAATGAAGAAAGTTTTGCGTCACTTTATTATATACTAAATTCTTTTCATAGAATGGTCTTTTGTTCGTGTACTTTGAATGAGTTACCGAGAGTCGTATCATTTACTCTAGCTCTATGTTAACAATGGTTTCTATGTTCGAACCTCCAAGTAATGGAGGTATTTTGTTTGAATTATGTTAACCCCGGTGTGGGTTTATTTATTTAGTTAAGAATACGACATGGCTTTACAATAGCATTCTTTTCAAGAACTGATTTGATCACGCAATAGTTACTCATGATATCTTTAATTCTACGTACATGTTATCATGCCCTGATAAGTCAGTATAATGGGTCGCTTAATCATTGTGAAACTTATTGTGGATTAATTCGGAGAAGCGATTAAAACCCTGGTCGAAAAAGTTATCAAAACCTTGTTCAAAGTGTTTGCTTTGCTTTGCTTCTCGACTTCCATCAAGAGATCTTTGCGGCAGAACTCGAGAACGTATTTAGCGCCAATTTTAGTTTAACTATTTGTATGTGTGGACTAAAAAACTCGACGGTAAAGTACAGCCGAACCAACGTTTATGATATACCAATGTTAAACACCTCGAGGTATTCGAACCTAAATTAAGTTTGTGTTATTGCGGAACATATGAGTTCGAAGTTAATAATCTTGTACGACATATTTAACAAAAGAGAACCAATATTTACCCTATAGAAGACACGTTTTAAACTGAATACTGAAATTGTGAAACGAGACCTAAGTGAAAAAGTTGAAAAATAATGTATATTAGGAACGACGTTACTGTTCTAAGTACTACATGCATGGAACTTTTGTTTGAATGAAATACGAGATACTTGAGGTGGAACGACTGTTCGATTGCATAAGTTCTCATGGATTAATAAAATAACCAGAACGTATGTGATTATGCATGCTGTTCCATTCGAAGTGACCGCAATAAACTTTTCATTTTACGAGCGTTTTTTCTCTTGTAATAATTTCATTTATCTCGGGACCGTTTTATGGCAGTCAGATGTTTACGACAAGTTCATTATCCTATTAAGGCGGTGGCGTGAAAGGAATCCACTCAAACCGTAAGTCGTTCTGCAACTGCCTTTGCACAAACAGACAATGAGATCGTGTTGTCATTTCAACTGGAACGAATATTGAACCGTTCAACTCACCGACTCGACATACAATAAGGTCGTTTATTATTTCAACTGGAACCGCTAAAATCAAATCCATTCAACTCACCCGACAATAAGACTACCAGCATTCACTTTCTGTGGTGGTACTATGGTCGATAGATTACAGTTGATGGACTCTTGGCCATTGTATATAGAATACGGTACAAAACTAGAACAAGACCGAACTATCAATTAGACTAAGAAACAAAAACATGCACGATAAACGAGTAAATTACAGAGTAGAGTCACTTCTATGACCGTAGACTGACTAACCATGTCGATAAACTGTAAAAATCTACGTAACCATCACGAAGTCCACAGCGGGCTCGCATATATACAATTGGTCACTTAAATATTCACAGAAGTACCATACGGTTCACCACATAAAGTAAACAAGCAGTTACATAAGCAAAATGGCGCAGTGACTAAAAATAGAAATGGTTGCTTTAAAAATGTTACCAAGAGTAATTAGAAAATAAAGCGAAAATAAAAAGAGAATGACACCACTTTCATTTCCTTGAAATTAGTCAAACAGCAACGGAGGTTTCATATTCTTACCCAAATATTTTATTAAGAAAGGTATGAATGAAGAGGTCTATATTGATACGCTCTTGAGAATCATGGTTGGCGAAAGTCAGTAACCACATGTTTTTTTTTCACATAGCGTTCCAGTACACATAGAAACTCATACAGTTTCGCAACCAGTTTTGTAAAAGTCGTACGATATAGTTAACGAAAGAGAACCAATATTTATGCTATGCCGAAAACACGTTCTAAACTGAATACTAAAATTGTCAAATGAGACCTAAGTGAAAAAGTTGAAAAATAATGTATGGTAGGAACGAAGTTACTGTTCTAAGTACTACATGCATGGAACTTTTGTTTGAATGAAATACGAGATACTTGAGGTGGAACATGTTCGATTGCATAAGTTCTCATGGGTTAATAAAATAACCAGAACGTATGTGATTATGCATGTTGTTCCATTCGAAGTGACCGCAATAAACTTTTCATTTTACGAGCGTTTTTTCTCTTGTAATAATTCCATTTATCTCGGGACCGTTTTATGGCAGTCAGATGTTTACGACAAGTTCATTATCCTATTAAGGCGGTGGCGTGAAAGGAATCCACTCAAACCGTAAGTTGTTCTGCAAATATTTCCTTTGCACAAACATTCAATGAGATCGTGTTGTCATTTCAACTGGAACTAATATCAAATCCGTTCAACTCACCGACTCGACATACATCTTATTACGAAGGTATGAATCAAAAGTAATGAGTATAGTTGAGAAAGTACAACGAAATATTCCTCTTAACCGTTTAAACCTATCAACAGTATGGTTGTATAATATGTGGGTCCAACTGAAGTATTTTGATCATAGCGTCAACCAGCTTTGTGTAAACAGCAATTTTTCTCCATCAGTTTTCTTTTTCTTTCTACCATCACATGTTTATCTCGGTCTGTTTCAGTTTCAAATCATCAACACAAATACGTGAAGTCTTTATTATCTAAATCTGAGTGTTTTCTCAAAACAATAGGGTATATTGTTTTATATTCACGATAACCTTTTATTCTCTCGATGAGGTAAGGAAAGGAGTAGAACACAGGGTTGAAGTCAAACATAGCTTTTATTTAACATATTTATGTTCCCTGAGTTGGGATATTTTGTTGTTGGTGTTGTTAATACAAGGATAGAAAGTTCGATTTACTCTGTCATGTATGGTTTACTTGCTTTTCAATTGTAAGGGATGCATCCCGCAATACCTTAAGTTCTTTCCCATAGACAGGGAAAATATCTAGTTCATCAAACATCTTTGCCTTGCACAAAGTTTTTGCATCTATCTTTCCTTTAGGAAGTAATGCACAAAGGTGTTGGATCTTGTCCTGATCCTCAGTATTTAGATCGTACAGAACCGCCGACATCAATTTTAACATCTCGTAAAAACCCCAGTGAACTTCTAAATAATCTAGGCAAAGTTGAAAGTGATTTCTGAACACGTCGTAGAACCCTCCATCTACTAGATCATACGGTAAATAAGAAAAATGCAATCCAGAGTCATGAGGTAAGAGTACAGGACTCTTCTCTTCAAGCTCTATTCTTTCCCCATAGCTAGTGTTCCGCTGGTATCGTTCATGTTTCAGGATTCCATTAGATACACACTCTAAGAAAAGGTCTGCCAGAACTTGATATTCATCAGTCTTCCATCCGCGCATGAATGTAGTTAACTCTGGCTCAGCATCAGGTTTGTAGGATCGATCGCTCCACTTCCCTTTAAGGATAGTTTCTATATTTTTATCCCACGTAGAAACATCTATACCGCGAAGTCGCATCATGCGCTCTCCCCATGGGGTTAAGCGTTGAACCCAGTGATCACAGGAAGCTACACCATACAGTTTAGGAAGTTTTCTTTCCCTCTCTACCATTCTGCATTGTCTCAAACTCCTCCTGCAGTTCTTGGAAATGGTGTCCCTACTTAGGAAAAAGGTCTAAATGCTGGAATAGTTTTACGGAAACGGGTTGGTCTTTCGGAATCAATAGCCGCATATAATTTATCTTCTCAGCGTTGGATGTGGTCAAGTCTGTTAAAATACTCTTAATTCTAGAGAAGAATCACAAGTTAGCAAAATATCTTCTTTCTTCTCAGGCCAACAGTACTCCCTTAACTTGTGATTCTTCTCTAGAATTTTATTACTTACCCAAGCACATTATTGAAGGGAGATTTTACCACAAGAACACAACTGGTGACGGATTCGAAAAAATAAAAGTTTTTGACGAGTTCCCTAATGTGTGTAGAATCATTAAGAGTATTTTAACAGACTTGACCACATCCAACGCTGAGAAGATAAATTATATGCGGCTATTGATTCCGAAAGACCAACCCGTTTCCGTAAAACTATTCCAGCATTTAGACCTTTTTCCTAAGTAGGGACACCATTTCCAAGAACTGCAGGAGGAATTTGAGACAATGCAGAATGGTAGAGAGGGAAAGAAAACTTCCTAAACTGTATGGTGTAGCTTCCTGTGATCACTGGGTTCAACGCTTAACCCCATGGGGAGAGCGCATGATGCGACTTCGCGGTATAGATGTTTCTACGTGGGATAAAAATATAGAAACTATCCTTAAAGGGAAGTGGAGCGATCGATCCTACAAACCTGATGCTGAGCCAGAGTTAACTACATTCATGCGCGGATGGAAGACTGATGAATATCAAGTTCTGGCAGACCTTTTCTTAGAGTGTGTATCTAATGGAATCCTGAAACATGAACGATACCAGCGGAACACTAGCTATGGGGAAAGAATAGAGCTTGAAGAGAAGAGTCCTGTACTCTTACCTCATGACTCTGGATTGCATTTTTCTTATTTACCGTATGATCTAGTAGATGGAGGGTTCTACGACGTGTTCAGAAATCACTTTCAACTTTGCCTAGATTATTTAGAAGTTCACTGGGGTTTTTACGAGATGTTAAAATTGATGTCGGCGGTTCTGTACGATCTAAATACTGAGGATCAGGACAAGATCCAACACCTTTGTGCATTACTTCCTAAAGGAAAGATAGATGCAAAAACTTTGTGCAAGGCAAAGATGTTTGATGAACTAGATATTTTCCCTGTCTATGGGAAAGAACTTAAGGTATTGCGGGATGCATCCCTTACAATTGAAAAGCAAGTAAACCATACATGACAGAGTAAATCGAACTTTCTATCCTTGTATTAACAACACCAACAACAAAATATCCCAACTCAGGGAACATAAATATGTTAAATAAAAGCTATGTTTGACTTCAACCCTGTGTTCTACTCCTTCCTTACCTCATCGAGAGAATAAAAGGTTATCGTGAATATAAAACAATATACCCTATTGTTTTGAGAAAACACTCAGATTTAGATAATAAAGACTTCACGTATTTGTGTTGATGATTTGAAACTGAAACAGACCGAGATAAACATGTGATGGTAGAAAGAAAAAGAAAACTGATGGAGAAAAATTGCTGTTTACACAAAGCTGGTTGACGCTATGATCAAAATACTTCAGTTGGACCCACATATTATACAACCATACTGTTGATAGGTTTAAACGGTTAAGAGGAATATTTCGTTGTACTTTCTCAACTACTCATTACTTTTGATTCATACCTTCGTAATAAGATGTATGTCGAGTCGGTGAGTTGAACGGATTTGATATTAGTTCCAGTTGAAATGACAACACGATCTCATTGAATGTTTGTGCAAAGGAAATATTTGCAGAACAACTTACGGTTTGAGTGGATTCCTTTCACGCCACCGCCTTAATAGGATAATGAACTTGTCGTAAACATCTGACTGCCATAAAACGGTCCCGAGATAAATGGAATTATTACAAGAGAAAAAACGCTCGTAAAATGAAAAGTTTATTGCGGTCACTTCGAATGGAACAACATGCATAATCACATACGTTCTGGTTATTTTATTAACCCATGAGAACTTATGCAATCGAACATGTTCCACCTCAAGTATCTCGTATTTCATTCAAACAAAAGTTCCATGCATGTAGTACTTAGAACAGTAACTTCGTTCCTACCATACATTATTTTTCAACTTTTTCACTTAGGTCTCATTTGACAATTTTAGTATTCAGTTTAGAACGTGTTTTCGGCATAGCATAAATATTGGTTCTCTTTCGTTAACTATATCGTACGACTTTTACAAAACTGGTTGCGAAACTGTATGAGTTTCTATGTGTACTGGAACGCTATGTGAAAAAAAAACATGTGGTTACTGACTTTCGCCAACCATGATTCTCAAGAGCGTATCAATATAGACCTCTTCATTCATACCTTTCTTAATAAAATATTTGGGTAAGAATATGAAACCTCCGTTGCTGTTTGACTAATTTCAAGGAAATGAAAGTGGTGTCATTCTCTTTTTATTTTCGCTTTATTTTCTAATTACTCTTGGTAACATTTTTAAAGCAACCATTTCTATTTTTAGTCACTGCGCCATTTTGCTTATGTAACTGCTTGTTTACTTTATGTGGTGAACCGTATGGTACTTCTGTGAATATTTAAGTGACCAATTGTATATATGCGAGCCCGCTGTGGACTTCGTGATGGTTACGTAGATTTTTACAGTTTATCGACATGGTTAGTCAGTCTACGGTCATAGAAGTGACTCTACTCTGTAATTTACTCGTTTATCGTGCATGTTTTTGTTTCTTAGTCTAATTGATAGTTCGGTCTTGTTCTAGTTTTGTACCGTATTCTATATACAATGGCCAAGAGTCCATCAACTGTAATCTATCGACCATAGTACCACCACAGAAAGTGAATGCTGGTAGTCTTATTGTCGGGTGAGTTGAATGGATTTGATTTTAGCGGTTCCAGTTGAAATAATAAACGACCTTATTGTATGTCGAGTCGGTGAGTTGAACGGTTCAATATTCGTTCCAGTTGAAATGACAACACGATCTCATTGTCTGTTTGTGCAAAGGCAGTTGCAGAACGACTTACGGTTTGAGTGGATTCCTTTCACGCCACCGCCTTAATAGGATAATGAACTTGTCGTAAACATCTGACTGCCATAAAACGGTCCCGAGATAAATGAAATTATTACAAGAGAAAAAACGCTCGTAAAATGAAAAGTTTATTGCGGTCACTTCGAATGGAACAGCATGCATAATCACATACGTTCTGGTTATTTTATTAATCCATGAGAACTTATGCAATCGAACAGTCGTTCCACCTCAAGTATCTCGTATTTCATTCAAACAAAAGTTCCATGCATGTAGTACTTAGAACAGTAACGTCGTTCCTAATATACATTATTTTTCAACTTTTCACTTAGGTCTCGTTTCACAATTTCAGTATTCAGTTTAAAACGTGTCTTCTATAGGGTAAATATTGGTTCTCTTTTGTTAAATATGTCGTACAAGATTATTAACTTCGAACTCATATGTTCCGCAATAACACAAACTTAATTTAGGTTCGAATACCTCGAGGTATTTAACATTGGTATATCATAAACGTTGGTTCGGCTGTACTTTACCGTCGAGTTTTTTAGTCCACACATACAAATAGTTAAACTAAAATTGGCGCTAAATACGTTCTCGAGTTCTGCCGCAAAGATCTCTTGATGGAAGTCGAGAAGCAAAGCAAAGCAAACACTTTGAACAAGGTTTTGATAACTTTTTCGACCAGGGTTTTAATCGCTTCTCCGAATTAATCCACAATAAGTTTCACAATGATTAAGCGACCCATTATACTGACTTATCAGGGCATGATAACATGTACGTAGAATTAAAGATATCATGAGTAACTATTGCGTGATCAAATCAGTTCTTGAAAAGAATGCTATTGTAAAGCCATGTCGTATTCTTAACTAAATAAATAAACCCACACCGGGGTTAACATAATTCAAACAAAATACCTCCATTACTTGGAGGTTCGAACATAGAAACCATTGTTAACATAGAGCTAGAGTAAATGATACGACTCTCGGTAACTCATTCAAAGTACACGAACAAAAGACCATTCTATGAAAAGAATTTAGTATATAATAAAGTGACGCAAAACTTTCTTCATTCGCCATCATGTCGAGCACGGGTAAGAGAAAAAAGATGATACGTGACACAGTTACAAATTATGACCAACTCATCGATGTTTTATTCCTTAATCTTCCTAATTACTAGCCAAACCTTGTCAAGCATGTCATCGAACTGCAATCCCGCTATGCACTATCACCGAATGTGGGCACAGTTCTTGCATGAGCTGTGCCAAGTTTGCCCTGGATACAGGGCTATGCCCTATGTACCATCGTGCTGGTAAGTTTTCATCCCTCACTACTTTTAATCGTTCTTCTTCTTTTTCAGTGAACCATGTTGCACTACAAAATAACCGGTAAGTCTTGTTCTTAATCTTAGAGTAAAAAACGTATCTCTTTCACTTTAGTCAGGATAAAGAAATAGCGTGATGCATGTTTGGTTTACATAGTTAGGAGTGATTCAGCAGACATTACCGACTTAACCGTGGCCATGACTACCCTTCTTAGATCGTTACCCCTTGCTTACCGTTTAAGGACGTTAAAAGCGTAAGAACATTTCATCAGAGAAACACAAGTAGAGAAACCACAGAGTCATTTTGCTACCCTCTATACTAAACAGACTCTACTTTATCCATCTAATCATCGTTTTCTCCATTCTTTGCAGGACTCGACCATTGATTTTTAAAATATAATAAATGAAAGTAACTGTTTACATGACTTCGTGTATTTTATTGTAGACTTAGACTTAATTCGCTTTCCATTCGCAATAGTTGTCCACGTTATCAACCTCTGACTGGGTTTTTTCAACTTCGTGTTTTGCCTATTAGGATCTAGCAATAGTGGTTCGCTGTGTGGGTTAATTAATTTTTTACCCGTCTAAGTTTTCTTTTTACTAAAGTATCCGTATTCCTAGCTCAGGGTAATGATTTGGGTTGGCTCGTTGTCCCGATCAAACAAGTTTCTTCCCGCCTAAATGTTTTCCCCGTCAAAGTCTTTCCTTCTCATCAAAGCGAGTGAGTCGTACATTACTTTACTACCAAAACTTTAGTAACTTCTATTCCATTCTCCATTCTTTCATTCAACTTCGTATTTTGCCTATTAGGATCTAGCAATAGTGGTTCGCTGTGTGGGTTAATTAGTTTTTTTACCCGTCTGAGTCCATAGTCTTTCTGTTTTACTAAAGTATCCTTATTCCTCAGGGTAATGATTTGGGTTGGCTCGTTGTCCCGACCAAACAAGTTTCTTCCCGCCTAAATCTTTTTCCCGCCTAAATCTTTTTCTACCAAGTCTTTCCTTCTCATCAAAGCGAGTGAGTCGTACCTTACTCTACCAAAACTTTAGTAACTTCTATTCGTATTTCTCAGGTTGTTGTACCTTACTTTATTATCACGTTGTATCCTGTTGCATACGAAAAAAATAAAATGATCTTCACTAAAACCAAAGTGAGCGTGTTGTACCTTACTGCATTCTCAAAAGTTTAGTAACTATTAGTAAAGTATATTCGTATTTCTCGGGGTATTTTTGGGGATCGAGGGCTACGAATCGAAGGTTTTTATGGTTTACACTAATTATACCGAATCCTACAACTTTAATAAATATCTTGGGCGTGGCAAAATGGCATCAAAGCTGTGGTTATAGTAGTTGAGACAGTTTCCCTTAAATTCCCTGGCCTACATCAAGCACAGGTTGGGAGTCTACATTGACACCAGGGATGGCACAGAGCAAAATATCAAGTTTCGGGGGGGGGGGGGGGGGTGACCAAATTATAGTCATAAACTGACTGAGAAGTTACTAGGCAACATATTATTTTAGCCATATATTATGGGGAGG
>JAOWCC010000196.1:0-160791 GCA_030867875.1 Actinernus sp. WN-2022 | reverse complement strand
TATGGTTGTTTAGCCCTGTAGCCCAGTCATGAATAGCTGATATTAGCTGTGTTGTACACGAGAGATGTTTCCTAAAGCCATGCTGATGATTTATGATAATGTTATTGTTAGCAAGGTGTTTATTTAAATGACTGAGGACTATGTGTTCCATCACCTTACAGCAGAGACAGGTAAGTGAGATGGGCCTATAATTTGCAGGGTTGGTTTTAGAGTCCTTTTTGTAAACCGCTGTAACAAGGGCTGTAGACCAATCGGATGGGATAACACCAGTATCATAGCTTTGCTGGAAAATTACGGTGAGTACATCACAAATTTCCCCCGCAAGCTCTCGCAAGATTTTTGCTGGTATCAGGTCGGGACCCCCGGATTTATTAACCTTTAGTTCAGATAACAATTTCTTTACACCTGATACATTGAACGTGACGTCCAGAATATTAGGATAAGGTGACGGGCCTTTATCGGGGACTGAGCCATCATCAGGAGTAAACGCTGATTTAAAGTGGTTATTGAGGGCTTCTGCTTTGTCTTTGTCAGAGATGTGAAGGTTTCCATTTTAAGTGAAGGATGTGAAGGTTTCCATTTTAAGACTAGTTGTCAAAGGGAACCTCCACTAAAAGCAAACTTTGTTCTCAAATGTTTGTTATGGACATCGAAATATAATGATGTCTTATGTCCTGTAAATTGTACATTAGATGGGATTAGTGGACCAATATTCCTGTCCGCAAAAACTCATTTGAATTCCCTGGGCGTCGCCATCTTGGATCAACAATAGGGGCAACCGTACGACGTCATATGAGTTTTATGGACAGGAAACTCGGTCCATGATGACACCTAGAGTACAAATTACAGCAAAAGATTTAGCCATCCATAAGAACATTTGAGAGCAAGTATTGTTTTTCAGCAGAGGCTCCCCTTTAATATAATTGAGCAATCTTCATGTTCAGTATGTCAGTGGAATGTGCTTTTCCTGTTATGTATCAAATATGTATGACTTTAATTTATCAAACAAACTTTGAGTGGCCTTTTTTCGACTTGAAAGCAGTTTAATGCGCACTCATTTGTATCTAAGTGCTTCGGCGTTGTAAAAAACAAATCGCATACATTTGTCCATTACTCGTATTGATTGGCATACAAATGACGTCATAAAATGTCCAAAACTGTGCATCATTTCTATGATGGACAATGGAAAAATGTATATTTTTGAGATTTGTTAATTTGCGAAAGTCTAAATCTAAATATTTCCCGGGGAAGCATGCCCCTGGACCCCTCAAAACAAGGAGGCGCAAGATGAACTCTACTGTTCACAGTCGTCAATATAAGTATTGTCTTGTAACACAGAACAATTTAGAAACTCTCTTTTGTTAAAACTATCCCTGAGTGGAATAGCCTCTCGGATCACGTAATCTCGAGTACTTCACCTACTTTGTTCATGAATAAGCTAAATACCAACAGAACAAAACATCCCCCTGTGGCGTGTTACTCCGCTGGGAAATTTTTGCTGCAGTATTTAATCGTTAGATAGGTACCCTTAAAGAGCGGTTGTTTGGGCCTACAAATTTTAAAAACCTGGCTACGCCACTGACTGTCACAGCATCTTGACAACAATGAGCTTCCCACAAACTTACCCATGACATGATCGAGTGAGCATCTCAGCTACCAAGATGTATTGAATGTATTGAATATCCGGTACTTCTTGCAAATACCGGTATTCAATAGAAAGCCACACAAACTGCCGAGATTTCCCTGTGATCAATCAGTGAGTGAAAGTTTCAATTTTTGTTCGAGCGCGCTATTGACGCAATAATTATTACGGCATTTTCAAACAAAGAGCGCGCGCCAGTGTCCCGGCCGGAATATACGAAATTAAGGTACAGCTTGAGCTAGGACGATCTTTTCATCAGCGAAAACCATAGTTAATAGAGTGGAATGGTTATGAAACCCAGTGACCTACTTTGTTATATGTCTTTGTTCGCTTTTCTCAACCGTGACCGTGCACAAAACACAACAGAAATTCCAATATATTAATCAATCAGCCAATAGAAACGTGTGAGTTCAGTCGTTCAGGGGACGCTAATGACCTATGACCGTGCACAATCTTTTGTCTTACCCCCTTCCAACATAAATGGCATCGCCTTTGTTAGCCTCTTTGAAGTTTGCCGAGTTTCCTAACCATTCCCCTCTACTATGGCGAAAACCATTTGGAGTAGACCCGGGTAGACCCTGATATTTTAAAAGAAGAAGGGTTAAATTAACTACACATCCATACAGAATGATCATAGACAATAAGTTCGTGTGAAATTTCAAAACACGACATGGCGGCTTCATATAACTTTACACTGAGATGTCCTTCGCAACGGAAGTAGCTCGAAAGTAAACAGTTGCTCTTATGCACCAGTCAATGTAAACCCCCGCCCCTCCAACCCCGGGACTATGCGGAGATTAGCGAGGCATTTGGCACTTCACTCGTGCCCCGGTGAGCGGGGAATTAGCCTTGTTTAGAATATCGTGGCGATTTGAGCGGGGGATTGGGCTGGGATTAGACATGGAAGCCGCTGACCGTTTTGGCTCATGTCACCTCGTGGTGTGGAAACTGGGGTAGGTTTGTCATTGTTTATTTTAAATGAAATAATAGCATTTCAGTTCAGCTGGAACGCTTCATGGATGACCTCCATGATGGATGATCTTGAAGCTTCATTGCGGGGTATTGACTATTTTTAAATCGAATTTTGCTTAAGGTTCTTTTAATAATGTGTTTTCATATAAAGTAATATGGGAGAGAGTTGGCGACTTCAGTTATTTTTGCCACAAGTGTAATGAGGTACATTGTTAACTCGTGAATGCACGCATGTGCAGGAACGAGTTATTGTGGTTAGGTAGATTATATTTCCGAAAGTGCCGTATCCGCGTATCCTTTTCCAAAGATGTATTGATGGCCGTTTGTGGTCGCTGTGACTGTGAGGAACAAACTTTTATCGGAAAAGAAGCGTTGAAGCTTTCGAAAGGATTTGGTCAGTGCTGTAGATATGCCGTTTTCTAAGGTAAATATTCCGAAATGACTTATAATTTACTGCTGTGAAGTTTCTCTGTTGTCTCTGTGTCTATCTTGCTACACTAATTCAAACCACTCGACATTATAGAAGTTATGTTTTAGATCGGGATATACTCGTACGATGTTCGGGATAAGCAATAGTGAACTTTTGGTGGTAGCTCATATCTATTTATACACGCTGGCGAAACATTGATGTCTTGGGCTTCACAAAATAGTGAACATTTGGGATAACAAATTCTCTCACAATCGACCTACATGTATTCAGATTCAGTACAATAAATGTATAGCCCAGAGCTTTTAGCCTCAACATTTCCATTTGTGAATTTATTTCGAAAGTAAAGCGCTGTTTTCAGATGATTTCGAATTCATTTATATGATTAAAATTGTTTTAGCGGCATGAAAAATAATCGTGTGTGACCCCCAGAACTATGCTGTGAAATGTGTCGCGTGACTGCTGCATCATTTATCCCTTACGATGGTAGAAATAAGGCAATTACGATTTAGATTGTGTGATTTCAGTCTTCAGATGAATGTTTTGTTTCAGTCTTCAGATAGTGAATTCAAAAATCAGTCCCCAAAAAGCCGAACAGGGAATTGTCGTATCCTTTTCCGAAGATGTATGTTAGCAAAATTCGTACCATGTTCGGAATATGTTCAGGATACGAGATTTTCGTGGCTAACTCGCTTACTGGCACGTGGTTCAAACCTGGACAGACCCTATCAATCACCTAGTGGTGATGACGTAACGATGACATCATCGGTCATCTGATTTTAAGTACATGCCCGTATCTCCCTCATTTGTAATGCCAGGCGGCTCAAACTTTGACAGATATGGTATTGGGCCCCACGATTCACTTAGTGGTGATGACGTAACGATGACGTCATCGGTCACGTGATTTTTAGTATATGCCAAAATAGCTCACTGACCATCCGTGAGTTGCCCTTAGGGCCCTATGTTTAACTTCATTATCTTTTTAGTAAATAATTTTGAGAAGAAGGAAACATATTTTACATTATTTAAAGTGTCATCCGAAAAGCGGAAAGTTGTGAGGGTGTGTTGTATTTTGGGACATTTAAAATCCCAGTTTGTTCAGGCAGCCAGCACTGAAGACAGTGTATTAATGGAACCTCGCTTACCTCGGCTGAAAAACAATATTTGCTCTTAATGTTCCTTTTGGATGCCTAAGTCTATTGCCGCGTTTGTCACATCCAAATTGTACACTAGATATCATTTATGGGCCGATTTTCCATGTCCATAAAACTCATTTGAATTTCCTGTGCCGACATCTTGGATTTTATCACGTCAGTGTTGTCCCTATTGTTAAACAACAAAATAGCTATTGTTTTCTGACTGTGACGTCATAAGATCCAATATGGCTGCATGCAGGAAATTCCAATAGCAACAGTAACTAAGAGGTGAGGAGCTAATTGTATGGGACATAACAACAGTAACTAAGAGGAGATGAGCTAATTTTATGGGATATAGCAACAGTAACTAAGAGAGGAGCTAATTTTATGGGATATAGCAACAGTAACTAAGAGAGGAGCAAATTTTATGGGATATAGCAACAGTAACTAAGAGAGGAGCTAATTTTATGGGATATAGCAACAGTAACTAAGAGGAGGAGCTAATTTTATGGGATATAGCAACAGTAACTAAGAGAGGAGCTAATTTTATGGGATATAGCAACAGTAACTAACAGAGGAGATAATGTTATGGGATATAGCAACAGTAACTAAGAGGAGAGGAGCTAATTTTATGGGACATAGCAACAGTAACTAAGAGAGAAGCTAATTTTATGGGATATAGCAACAGTAACTAAGAGGAGAGGAGCAAATTGTATGGGATATAGCAACAGTAACTAAGAGAGGAGCTAATTTTATGGGATATAGCAACAGTAACTAAGAGGAGAGGAGCTAATTTTATGGGATATAGCAACAGTAACTAAGAGAGGAGCTAATTTTATGGGATATAGCAACAGTAACTAAGAGAGGAGATAATGTTATGGGATATAGCAACAGTAACTAAGAGGAGAGGAGCTAATTTTATGGGACATAGCAACAGTAACTAAGAGAGAAGCTAATTTTATGGGATATAGCAACAGTAACTAAGAGGAGAGGAGCAAATTGTATGGGATATAGCAACAGTAACTAAGAGAGGAGCTAATTTTTATGGGATATAGCAACAGTAACTAAGAGAGGAGCTAATTTTTATGGGATATAGCAACAGTAACTAAGAGGAGAGGAGCAAATTGTATGGGATATAGCAACAGTAACTAAGAGAGGAGCTAATTTTTATGGGATATAGCAACAGTAACTAAGAGGAGAGGAGCTAATTTTATGGGATATAGCAACAGTAACTAAGAGAGGAGCTAATTTTATGGGATATAGCAACAGTAACTAAGAGGAGAGGAGCTAATTTTATAAGATATAGCAACAGTAACCCAGGTTGAGAATCTTGTCAAGATCTTGTAAGATATTGTAAGATCTTGCCAAGATCTTACTAAATCTTGCAAAGATCTTGCCAAGATCTTGCCAAGATCTTGCATAATCTTACAAAAACATTTTATCCTAAAATGTTTAATCTTGACAAGATCTTATAAGAACTTATAAGATCTTACAAGATCTTGGAAAGATCCTCTAAAGATCTTACAAGATCTTGAAATATTTTCTTGTAAAAAATTTATTATCAAGATCTTATCAATAAAGATCTTACAAGATCTTGAAATCATGTTTTGTAAGATCTTACCAATATCTTATCAAGATCTTATCAAGATCTTACAAGATATTGGAAAGATTCTCTAAAGATCTTGCAAGATCTTCTCAAGATTTGGAAAGATCCTCTAAAGATCTTACAAGATATTGAAATATTTTTTTGTACGATCTTATCAAGATCTTACAAGATCTTGGAAAGATCTTATTAAGATCTTACAAGATCTTACAAGATCTTGAAATCATCGGTTTTGTAAGATCTTACCAATGCAATATCTTACAAGATGTTGGAAAGATTCTTTAAAGATCTTGCAAGATCTTATCAAGATCTTGGAAAGCCTGGACTATGATCCCATCACTCAAATATAATCTCTAAATATTTTATTTGTAAGTCGGTCAAACTTTACAGTGAAAATCAGTTCATAAGAAATAAAGTAGCTTAATTAAAACTTTGCGAACTTCACACATGTAATGTTGATTGTTGTTGAGAAGATAAAAAAGGTCTAACATGACTATATATCTTCTCCTGGTAAAATGTTTTAGACTAAAGCCTTGGTATTACTCGCCGATTTGGCTGCATGGCTTGTCCAAAACGAAAATTCCCATTGCTTAATGAAGCAAAATATTTTCATCCAGCCCTTTAAAAATCTGTGCTTTCGTTGAGAAATTCGAATAACGTGGAAGACACGAAGTTGCACTTTAACCACAGGCAGTCCAAGTTAATGATTTTTACAAGGAATGTATGGTTTATTTTAGAAAAATCTGAAACTGTCCTAAAACAGTAAATAAAGTCATAAAATATTACCTGTGTGTTGAAAAGTTGTTCCTGTTCATCACTGTGGTGTTTATTTTTGGTTTGAGGCAATTATATAATTGTTTTAGCTTGGGCTGGCTGTGCTTTAACCGAGTGGCCAAGAACCAAGTCTACATCCATATTTGATAGCACTTGTTGAGGTTTTAAGGTCGCTTACATAGTCTTTTCAACAGCATTTCAATGCCAATATTCATCAGATGAAAGATAATCCCACCACTTCGAAAGATGACTTGGAAAACCCTTACAAATTGTGCAAAATTATCCATTTAGCTCAGGTGTATTTAGACGTTCTATGAATGATTTGGGGTTGAAAATGGGTAAGATTTATTTGAATTTCGGGGTTTAAGGTTTTTAGAAGGTTTGTATGAGAATTTGAGAAAATGCATTATTAATGAACCAAGTGGTGGCCCCCGTACGAAACAGCTAGACCTAAAAAATGTCTAGATTAGACCTAGGATAAAGTCTTTCAAAAGTCTATTTTATGTCTGGCGGCTTTTTTCAAAGAAAAGTCTTGGAAAGGGCTCAATTCTGAGCTAAAATGAAAGACTTTTTTAGTCATTTTGACAGCTAGACATTCTTAGCTTATAAATAGACATTCACGAGACATTGTTCCAAGAGCAGTTTACCTAGTACAACAGTCTTAAAAATGTCTAGAACATGTCTAAATGTCTTAAAACTGTCTAGCACGAAAGCCTAATGCAAGACATTTCAGTCAACAAGTGGTCAAAGCCAGCGATGTGATGAATGACGAGATACAAAGTTACGGCGTGACGTTGTTCGATCCAGTGTTGTTCGACCAGTGTTGTTCGATCGCGTGTTGTTCGATCCAGCGTCGTTCGATCGAGCGTCGTTCGATCGGCATGATGAAATAAAAAAATAAGCTGAAGGACGTTGTGATTCTTTCCTAAAATTAAAAAGCACATCACAGATTCATATATATGCAATGCTTTACATAATATTGTGTTGTCATTTACGTACATGTATGCATTCTTTCAATTGACCTCATCGTTTCAGAAACATACCGGTAAAACGTTAACTGAACTTAATTAACTTAACCTTGACAGCTATCTAAGCCCACACTTCAAGTTCTATGGCTATAATGGTCTAACAAATTATCCACGGCTTCTTTACACTGAGATCGGCGTGATCCTATGTCCTCACAGTTGAAAAGAAAATATGTGCATGAGATCTTATTTTAATAATCGTTCATGTGTGCAGATCGAGAGATGCTTTTAATTAGTTGGCGTACATTAAAGACATGCATGCAGTATTTTTTCCATTTACTAAAATATAGGCAATAAAAACGAGGCATGATTAACACCAACAAAGTGCACTACTGTAGCTCTAAAATCAGTATTATTATCAATGTTAAAGTAAAAAAAATGTTAGCATTTACGGATTCAGTTTTGATAATGATCACTGTTAAAACTAGTAATTAATAGGATCACCCAGTAGATGTCAAGCTGTCTTATCAGTCATGCAATGCCATCTGTATGGTATTATATTATTGTCGTTTACTCAGATCAGTGTTCAACCAACTTGTACCAACTGTGATTTGTATAAGAATAATGGAATGTTTCTGGAGAGTCAAACAGACATTTATAACAAAATGTAAGTGGCATGTATGGACCTGGAGATAACAGCTGAGTATTTTAAAGAGAGAGAATGCATGCATGATAATACATGTCATAAATATGGATACATTAATACTGCCATTTGTACCCGGACTTGTATTGCTGTCAGTCCCGACCGCCTTCATTCTGTCTTCGTTATTTCAAAACATATTCAGTTGTCCTAAACTTGCTGGCCAATTAAACATTTAGAATTGAAGTCATATATAACAAAATTAAACTCACCATAATACCACAGTACAGCTGATGTAGTGTATTTTGTGTCATCTTGTTACAACACGCCAAGCCACCGTTGCCTCATCTTCAGTTCTTCTACAATGTCTGAATCTGATACATTGGAGTGTTGCTTCTTCTCAATCCATAAAATCCAAGCATATCCGTAGGTTATATACTCATTGCTAGTATAGAATATTATTGATCATGAGCTGGAGGTGAAAGTCTATCTATTTGTGCCCACAAATTTGCTGAAATGTCGTTAGGCTCCTGGCGCCCGCCTTTAGGGTATCGATTATCGTTTTCCTGATTGGCGGATTGAAGGTTAAATAGTATCATTTACGCATACCAATTATTCTTTGTACATTTGATATGCATGAAATGCAAGAACGGGCCAAAGGTCTGTTTGAACCGAGTTCATAAATTATCATTCAGAATCGACACAAATGACGGTTATACGAAGATTTGGCAGAAATTAGAGTACTCTTCGTGACGGAACTGCATGAGCATGAAATGACTTAATACAGTGTACACTGAACAATGTCATAGATAATTCTTTCTTAAAGGGAGTATTTATTTAAGGTTTTAACTACATTGTAACCTTTGAACACTTAATTTAGGACCCTATCCAGGCCTCGGAAACACAAAATGCGCATTACCCACAGCCGGTTTTCTCCAATTCTGCATGCATGCGATCGTTTTAAATGGTTGTGAAATTTACGGAGTATTAACCCTTTCGCACCCGAACCGGCCGTAACCGGCCAATATCAAGCATGTACCTGGAGAAAATTATTGCATCAAACCTAGACACGCTGGAAATACGATGTTGCGATATTATTTCAAGGGATGAATGACTTCAAAGCCACAGCTATAACTGGGATCGCTTGACTCTCCCACTTTGGAGAAAAACTCATTTGTTTTGGAGATCGTTTTTCGTTTCTCCGATTTTCACCAATTTTGAGGAGCTGAAAATTGCCCTCCAAAATCCTTCCCATTCGCCCTTGAAATCAAAAGCAAACACAAAATCAGCGCTCAGTCGTTACAGTACCTTCTTTAATCTTTCGAACCACCAGGTTTGTTTGCACAAAACACACATTGCGACTGTGAAGCGTGCTATTCTTAAAGCTGCACTTCTCTCCACCATGTTTTTCCTGCTCCCACCTCCAATTGCATGCTGGGTAATCAACAAAAAAAAATCACAAGGGGACCCCCCTCTGGGACTCCGGTAGGGTAGCCCCTACAACCAAGAGCGGCGATTTGGACTCAAGCCGTTGCTTTAAAGTGACAAAAACACATCCTAATAGGTTGAGCAGGGGAAAAAGACAACCAACTGCAGAATTTCAAGGGTTTCAGTGAAGAATTATTTCATGTGTCCCAAAGAGAAACACAAAAGAAAAACCCTATGAAACCCCCTCACAAGGCCTACTAAAAGCAAACCAAGTACTTTTCAGCCGTCATCAGACTTAATGATGTCCTCTAGCTCTCTTACAGTGGCTTATTTGTCCAAAATTAGAGCACATTTCATTGGAAAACCTACAGAAGAAACCATACTCACCGCCGCCGAGTCTGTAGAATTCTGCCAAATGGCATCATGGGGAAAGTTTGAGCCCTTGGTTTAAAAAGTCAGCAGTATTTAACTGGCCCGGGCTAGCCAAAATGGAACTGAGGGGGGAGGGTTGAGTTAGCACTCTGCATTTCACCCATTGAGCCCAAACACGTCCGGGTGCGAAAGGGTTAATCATTTATACTCAAATGCGTCCGATGGTGTGCACATGTGTAAAAATAATCTTATTGTAACCTAAGACTGTATTTTCATCCAGAAAAGATCTAATTTAGGCCTAAGCTAGATTAAACTTCAAGACATTTTAAAGACATTCGTTCAAACATGGCATATATGAGTGACTCAATATCTGAGAACTCCTAATGATGGTATCGTTTAGTCAAAAGATCTAGTTTAGGTCTTATCTAGACAAAACCTCAAGACATTTTCAAGACAAAGAAGCAAAGCAAATGTAGAAAAGTCTTTCAAGACATTTGCAAGATTCTCTAGACATGTAATTTGTCTCAAAAAGGTCTAGATAAGGTCTACAAGATCTTTGCTAGACCTAATGCAGACAAAATTAGACCTAGCTGTTTGGTACGGGGGGGTATTCTGCAATAGCTCCAGTTTACGATTCCGCCTTTTTGAACGACGAAACTCATCCGATCTCAGCCCCGGGTCTTGTTAATCCTCTTTCGAATTTTATCATTCTAAAATGTTTCATGTTAAGAGTGCTTCTCATAATTTAAATCTCAATATCTTGATAACTTTGGTAGAAACGTAACGGAAGTGGTGTAGAAAAATATTTGTCGCTTTCCAGTTTCCGGCTGGCAAACCGCACAGGACTTGGTACTCATCTAAAATTGTAATTCTTATTTTGGTTAATTGTTTTTACAGGCTGGTTTAGAATTCAAGATGCAGGACCAAAGTTTTTAACCCTTTCAGCCCCAAAAGTCACATCCAAATTCTTCTTTTTTCTATTAACATTTGGATAAATTTTGATATATCAGACTCCAAATGTTGGGGCTGAAGGGTTAATTCTAAATCATCACCAACAATGAAAGCTAATCAGGGAAAAGTTGACTACCAAGTAGTGGCCAGTGAAGATCAGAATCATTTGTATTTAAAACTGTATAGTTTATAAAACCTATAACTAAATAAACTAAAAGTTAGAATGGCATGGAACATTCAATTATTAACTCTGTTAGTTTTTCCCTAAACCCTAAGCTAGATT
The DNA here is from genome assembly GCA_030867875.1 of Actinernus sp. WN-2022. Classification (NCBI taxonomy): domain Eukaryota; kingdom Metazoa; phylum Cnidaria; class Anthozoa; order Actiniaria; family Actinernidae; genus Actinernus; species Actinernus sp. WN-2022. The sequence goes on along the minus strand of JAOWCC010000196.1, from coordinate 149,598 downwards.
TTAAGGGGGCTATGTTAAGGTGTAACACCTGTATACAGTCATTCTTTTTGCATACAACTTAATTGTTAGTCATTTTTGCTTTCATTTTAACCACTCCACAATTATGCACAAGGTTCCTTAGTTAATTTAAAATTCGCTAAAAATAACTGTGTGCAGCCGAGACTGCAAAAAAAAAAATTGAAGCACATTCAGTGGTATTTAGATTTTGTCCAAAATCTAATATTTCTTTGCAAAAATTGTCCATGTTTGGAGTCAACTTCCTGTTTTCCTGCAATTCTTGTTCCAATTTAATCCTTTCATGCTACAAACCTGTCAGGAGATCGTTAAGGAAATCATTACAAAAGCCGCTCATTAATACCATGACACAGCCCCTTTAGAATAAATATTATTTTTGATATAAAACCATAATTGGAAGTCTGTACTGATGCAGGTACATGTACTTGTATTATAGATCAGTTTTACTTAATACATGTATTTCTGACAGCAGTTTCAGCATAATTATTTTAAGAATATATTATGTACATGTAGTCAGATTTAAAAACTCATAGTGGCTAAATGTTTAAAGAGAACCTCAGTTTAAAAACAATGTTCGCTCTCAAATAATTATTCCCTGTGTATTTCTACATCTGTTGCTGTGTACATTGTAAGTTGACTGTCCTGCCAGCTTAAGGGCTCATTACATTGCGACCTACTAGCTAGCTGGTCACCAATAAACTAAGATTTTTGCCCTGGTGACCAAACTTTCAAAACTCAGGTTGCAAAATTTTTTTGTTTAGCCACCAGCTGATTGTCTTGGGAAAAAAGTTAATGTGCTGCCTGCAAATTGTGCACTAGATATCACTTATGGACCAATTAATTCTTCTGTCCATAACACTAATTTGAGTTTCTGCATGTGGCCATGCATCTTAGATTTTATGAAGTCACAGTGTTGCCCCTATTGTTACACAACAAAGGAGCTATTTGTTTTATGACAATAGAAGCAACACTGTGATATCATGATTCAAGATGGCAGCGTGCGGGAAATTCAAATGAGTTTAACGGCAAACACCATAACAGATTTAGGCACCATTAAAAGAGCATTGGAGAGCAAACATTGTTTTTTCAGCAAAGGCTCCCTTTAAAGTTCTACAGATCTATGATATAAAACTCTTGTTTTTACATTTGGTTCTAATATGGATGGCAAAGTCAAGTTTATTTTTATTTTTTGAGATTCAATGTAATTACCTGAAATTCCAAGGAATTCAAAGACTGGCTGACCTGCAGTTACTGTTTTTAAGATTCTCTAGGAATTTCCAGTTTTCTACAATAAGAAAGGGCTTGGAATTCCTAGCAGGGCATTCAAAATAAGTGACTCCCATCTGGACTCTGGCAGCTTCTTTAATTTGTGGCAAAAGCTATTTTTTGCCAGACTTGAATTTGAATCTGCTGATCATCTATACATTAATACCCTAGCTTATAATTGCACTAGCTGACATGGCAGCCAACCTTTCTACATGTATGTTAACCATCTACTCTGATTTAATTTGAAAGCCCTGTTCTAGGTATTTCTTGTTTCTGATCTTACTGTGAATATTTTCTAGTGTCAGCCTAAGATACATGTACATATATGGCATGATAACATGATTCGCTAAGCAACAGATCTCTAAAAAATTCATCTCAAAAGTCACTGAAGTCCAGTTAAAGTGATGGAATTCCTATATTTTCCATGAGATGCAGTTTTTGCTACTATACATCTCAACTATGTAATTTTAATTCGCTAAACAGTAACTTTCTTTATCGTGTGGCCCATGTAATAAGGGAGTCCAATAAAATGCAAGGTTTTTAGAGCTGCAGTCATACCTTCTAATTTAGGCAACATTAACTTTAATAATTATTTAGTAAATAGTCAGACAAATTTAGTTTATTTATCGAAATCATCAAGACAATTTTTATGCCATTAAAGATATGCTAATCACATGCGCGACGTCACTAGGTTTGCGCATTTATATTCACAAACCCGACTGCAAGGATTCTAAAAAAAAATATGGCCATCTTCAAGGTTTCTCAAAGTATTACATATTTAAATTGAAAACTGGCCAAAAATGCACTTATTTTGTAGTATTTATGGCAACAAATATAAATGAGCTGTACACCTTGTGACGTCATGCATGTGATTACCACATCTTTAATGGCATAAAAATTGTCGCCAGATTTTGTCAATTCCGCCTGAATTAGATACGAAAAAAAAATTGTTTGCGCTCTCCATATTGATTTTAATTTGCACAAAATGACTATATAAGAGAATTACCTAGAATTTTATAAAATAGAATAAAAACGGGATCCATTTTTTCATTTCATTGGCACTTTAAACTAGTAGAATACAACAATTTTGAAATGGATTACATATGTGTATTGTATATAATTCAAACTACATGTATATGCAGTTTGTAAATGAATAGTTTTAACTTATTTATAGAAATAGTAATATGTTTCTATTAATTATAACTATACATAGAGTTTTAAAACAATTACTGTCAGTGTTATTTTTTGTTTATAATGACAACTATGGTATACAATTTGGGTGTAAATAGTGAAGGGAGCCAAAATAGAAGAATATGGATGCCAGAAATGAAAGAGCAAGCACAAATTAGTAACCAAGGCAAGTTTTAGGTTCATATTTACCGAATTTATGAGGACATGAGAACAAGCCATGCTGATCCTTAGTGCAAGATCCTTTTATAAGTATGCAATCTTACCAGTAAATATATAGAGTGCATTTAAATACTCAAGATATGTATCATTGGTATGGAATCCTGTAAGATCTTGCAGGATCTGGTAATTTCTTTCTTAAGATCCTGTAAGATCTTGCAGGATGATCTAGGCAATTTTCATAAACATCCTGTAAGATCTTGCAGTCGATCTAGAATTTTTTTTATAAAGATCCTGTAAGATCTTGCAGGATCAGGCAATGTTTATAAAGATCCTGTAAGATCTTGAAGGATCTAGGCATTTTTTTCTTAAGATCATGTAAGATGTTGTAAGATCTTGTAGGTCTTGGCAATATTATTTATAAAGATTCTGTAAGATCTTGCTAAGATCTTTGCAAAGATCCTGTAACATCCTACAGGATCCTGCAGGGTCTTTGCACAAGATCTTGCAAGAAATAAGTAAGATCTTGACAAGATCTTGGAAAGATTCTCAACCTGGCAACAAAGAGAGGAGCTAATTTTATGGGATATATAGCAACAGTAACTAAGAGAGGAGCTAATTTTATGGGATATAGCAACAGTAACTAAGAGGAGAGGAGCTAATTTTATGGGATATAGCAACAATAACTAAGAGATCGAGGAGCTAATTTTATGGGATATAGCAACAGTAACTAAGAGAAGAGCAGCTAATTTTATGGGATATAGCAACAGTAACTATATATAAGAGAGGAGCTAATTTTATGGGATATAGCAAGAGTAACTAAGAGGAGAGGAGCTAATTTTATGGGACATAATTAACAACAGTAACTAAGAGGAGAGGAGCTAATTTTATGGGATATAGCAACAGTAACTTAAAGAGGAGAGGAGCTAATTTTATGGGATATAGCAACAGTAACTAAGAGGAGAGGAGCTAATTTTATGGGACATAATTAACAACAGTAACTAAGAGGTGAGGAGCTAATTTTATGGGACATAATTAACAACAGTAACTATAAGAGGAGAGGAGCTAATTTTATGGGATATAGCAACAGTAACTAAGAGAGGAGCTAATTTTATGGGACATAACAACAGTAACTAAGAGGTGAGGAGCTAATTTTATGGGATATAGCAACAGTAACTAAGAGGAGAGGAGCTAAATTTATGGGATATAGCAACAGTAACTAAGAAGAGAGGAGCTAATTTTATGGGATATAGCAACAGTAACTAAGAAGAGAGGAGCTAATTTTATGGGACAATAACAACAGTACCTAAGAGGAGAGGAGCTAATTTTATGGGACATAACAACAGTAACTAAGAGGAGAGGAGCAAATTTTATGGGATATAGCAACAGTAACTAAGAAGAGAAGAGCTAATTTTATGGGACAATAACAACAGTACCTAAGAGAGGAGCTAATTTTATGGGACATAACAACAGTAACTAAGAGCAAAGGAGCTAATTTTATGGGACATAACAACAGTAACTAAGAGAGGAGCTAATTTTATGGGACAATAACAACAGTAACTAAGAGGAGAGGAGCTAATTTTATGGGATATAGCAACAGTAACTAAGAAGAGAGGAGCTAATTTTATGGGACATAACAACAGTAACTAAGAGGAGAGGAGCTAATTTTATGGGACATAACAACAGTAACTAAGAGAGGAGCTAATTTTATGGGACAATAACAACAGTAACTAAGAGGAGAGGAGCTAATTTTATGGGATATAAAAACAGTAACTTATAAGAGGAGAGGAGCTAATTTTATGGGATATAGCAACAGTAACTAAGAGGAGAGGAGCTAATTTTATGGGACATAACAGTAACTAAGAGAGGAGCTAATTTTATGGGACAATAACAACAGTAACTAAGAGGAGAGGAGCTAATTTTATTGGATATAGCAACAGTAACTAAGAAGAGAGGAGCTAATTTTATGGGACAATAACAACAGTACCTAAGAGAGGAGCTAATTTTATGGGACATAACAACAGTAACTAAGAGGAGAGGAGCTAATTTTATGGGACATAACAACAGTAACTAAGAGAGGAGCTAATTTTATGGGACAATAACAACAGTAACTAAGAGGAGAGGAGCTAATTTTATGGGATATAACAACAGTAACTAAGAGGAGAGGAGCTAATTTTATGGGATATAGCAACAGTAACTAAGAAGAGAGGAGCTAATTTTATGGGACAATAACAACTACCTAAGAGAGGAGCTAATTTTATGGGACATAACAACAGTAACTAAGAGAAGAGCTAATTTTATGGGACAATAACAACAGTAACTAAGAGAAGAGGAGCTAATTTTATGGGACATAACAACAGTAACTAGGAGAGGAGCTAATTTTATGGGATATAACAACAGTAACTAAGAGAGGAGCTAATTTTATGGGACAATAACAACAGTAACTAAGAGGAGAGGAGCTAATTTTATGGGATATAACAACAGTAACTAAGAGGAGAGGAGCTAATTTTATGGGACATAACAACAGTAACTAAGAGAGGAGCTAATTTTATGGGACAATAACAACAGTAACTAAGAGGAGAGGAGCTAATTTTATGGGACATAACAACAGTAACTAAGAGAGGAGCTAATTTTATGGGACAATAACAACAGTAACTAAGAGGAGAGGAGCTAATTTTATGGGACATAACAACAGTAACTAAGAGAGGAGCTAATTTTATGGGACAATAACAACAGTAACTAAGAGGAGAGGAGCTAATTTTATGGGATATAACAACAGTAACTAAGAGGAGAGGAGCTAATTTTATGGGACAATAACAACAGTAACTAAGAGGAGAGGAGCTAATTTTATGGTATATAGCAACAGTAACTAATAAGAGGAGAGGAGCTAATTTTATGGGATATAGCAACAGTAACTAAGAGGAGAGGAGCTAATTTTATGGGACAATAACAACAGTAACTAAGAGAAGAGGAGCTAATTTTATGGGACATAACAACAGTAACTAAGAGAGGAGCTAATTTTATGGGACAATAACAACAGTAACTAAGAGGAGAGGAGCTAATTTTATGGGATATAACAACAGTAACTAAGAGGAGAGGAGCTAATTTTATGGGACAATAACAACAGTAACTAAGAGGAGAGGAGCTAATTTTATGGGATATAACAACAGTAACTAAGAGGAGAGGAGCTAATTTTATGGGACAATAACAACAGTAACTAAGAGAAGAGGAGCTAATTTTATGGGACATAACAACAGTAACTAAGAGAGGAGCTAATTTTATGGGACAATAACAACAGTAACTAAGAGGAGAGGAGCTAATTTTATGGGATATAACAACAGTAACTAAGAGGAGAGGAGCTAATTTTATGGGACAATAACAACAGTAACTAAGAGGAGAGGAGCTAATTTTATGGGATATAACAACAGTAACTAAGAGGAGAGGAGCTAATTTTATGGGACAATAACAACAGTAACTAAGAGAAGAGGAGCTAATTTTATGGGACATAACAACAGTAACTAAGAGAGGAGCTAATTTTATGGGACAATAACAACAGTAACTAAGAGGAGAGGAACTAATTTTATGGGATATAACAACAGTAACTAAGAGGAGAGGAGCTAATTTTATGGGACATAACAACAGTAACTAAGAGAGGAGCTAATTTTATGGGACAATAACAACAGTAACTAAGAGGAGAGGACATCGGGCAGAATCCTATTGTTCTTCGCGACATGTACTTACTGTTGAAGAATTAATCGAAAGCGGAATAATTATAATCTAACGCATGAGCAGTTCGCTTTAACGATACCTGATTGGTTGTTCATTAATCGTTATGGGAATACAAATGTCCCAAGGCTGATAAGGCACCCGTCAATCAATGCCAGAAATAATGTGATGGCGCTAATTATTAACAATAGATTTCCTCTTCAATTGAACCGACTGTTCATTACGCCTGATCTTGAGTTAAGCGAAAAGCCTATTCTGTCACTGAACGGTTTTCGAAAAGATTTGGCACGTAGTCAATTGTTTACTGCTTACGAGAGTAATAACTGGGCAGTAATTTCACCGAAAAAACCTTTTGCCGGTTTCAGAAATATTTTGTTTTAGAGTATCAGTGCTCTTTATGTGTTTTTTTTAAGTTCCACTTTCACTTTCCAATAGGATTTGCTTTGAATTCAACAGGCGACTGCTTCACACGGCTGCTTAGATCTGAGTACTAAAAAGACGGCAAGGGAATTCGTTTCATCCTTTGCTAGTTTGACTTCTACAGCAAATAGAAACATAGAAATATCTCATTTTAAAGCTGAAGATATTCAAAATCCGTTTTGACACCGTTTATGACGCGCCAGATCTGTTCTACGCTGTTCTGATAGTTTTAATTTTCACTTTTCAAACGCTGGTTCTGAGTCAGTGAAGACAACAACTAGATTCTTTCTTTTGATTGTTCACTTCTAGTGCACACAGAAACACGAAAAAGGTCTCATTTTAAAGCTGAAGGTTTACAAAATCCGCTTGAACATTTGTTTATGATGCGCTATCGACTTTTATACTGTTCTGTTAGTTTTTCAGGTCAGTCAGTGTTCAAAGCGGCTTACAGTGCCGCTCTCTGTGACACTTAACCGGTTGTGAGTCGGAAAGCCACAGCTAGATTCTTTATTTTGCCTGTTGACTTCTAGTGCACACAGAAACACGAAAAAGGTCTCATTTTAAAACTGAAGGTTTACAAAATCTGGTGGAACATTTGTTTATGATGCGATATCGAGTTTTACGATGTTCTGTTAGTTTTTCAGCGCAGTCATTTTTCCTAAGCCAACTAAAATTACAATCACAAAGGCTCGTGTGACTCATCAATTTCAATGCTTCATTAGCCGGCGTGCGCTCTATTGTCTATATGGGAGGAGCTTGGAAGTCAAGAGATGCCTCGCGGGAATTCTGAAAATCCAAATTTGGCAAGCGAATTTGAGTTTCCAATATGTGTTCTAGAAAGTTTGATTTCGATAATACTAATATCCGTCAGAATAAGACGAAAAAGCGGCAACGAGTTACTAAGATATCGAAGTAACTTTTGCCGTGGGTACCTAAGAAATTAAGTAAATATTCGAAGAGAAAATCGACCTCAAATTCAACCATTCGTCATTTTCCAGTCTAGCAGCTTCGAAAAATCCCAAATTTGAAGGCAAAACCGATAATGCTTATATTCACGCAAATAATTTAATCTTGCGTGCAAATACTTAATTGATATCTCTTCTACAAAAGCCCATGGGTACCTAACTCATATGAAGGTTATTTTCTGCGTAAATGAGTGAAATCATAACCTCACTGAAGCGTTTTGGCCCATTTTCTCTGTTATTTGCTTCACGTATCATTGCGTAGCTTTTGAATTTAGCGCTGGTGTTCTTAGAAATGTCCCGGATGTGTCGCGGCATTCTGGGCGATGAGCTAATTTTATGGGACATAACAACAGTAACTAAGAGAGGAGCTAATTTTATGGGACAATAACAACAGTAACTAAGAGGAGAGGAGCTAATTTTATGGGACATAACAACAGTAACTAAGAGAGGAGCTAATTTTATGGGATATAGCAACAGTAACTAAGAGAAGAGCAGCTAATTTTATGGGATATAGCAACAGTAACTAAGAAGAGAGGAGCTAATTTTATGGGACAATAACAACTACCTAAGAGAGGAGCTAATTTTATGGGACATAACAACAGTAACTAAGAGAGGAGCTAATTTTATGGGACAATAACAAGAGTAACTAAGAGGAGAAGAGCTAATTTTATGGGATATAACAACAGTAACTTATAAGAGGAGAGGAGCTAATTTTATGGGATATAGCAACAGTAACTAAGAGAGGAGCTAATTTTATGGGATATAGCAACAGTAACTAAGAGGAGAGGAGCTAATTTTATGGGACATAACAACAGTAACTAAGAGAGGAGCTAATTTTATGGGACAATAACAACAGTAACTAAGAGGAGAGGAGCTAATTTTATGGGATATAACAACAGTAACTAAGAGGAGAGGAGCTAATTTTATGGGATATAGCAACAGTAACTAAGAAGAGAGGAGCTAATTTTATGGGACAATAACAACTACCTAAGAGAGGAGCTAATTTTATGGGACATAACAACAGTAACTAAGAGAGGAGCTAATTTTATGGGACAATAACAAGAGTAACTAAGAGGAGAAGAGCTAATTTTATGGGATATAACAACAGTAACTTATAAGAGGAGAGGAGCTAATTTTATGGGATATAGCAACAGTAACTAAGAGGAGAGGAGCTAATTTTATGGGACATAACAACAGTAACTAAGAGAGGAGCTAATTTTATGGGACAATAACAACAGTAACTAAGAGGAGAGGAGCTAATTTTATGGGATATAGCAACAGTAACTAAGAAGAGAGGAGCTAATTTTATGGGACAATAACAACAGTACCTAAGAGAGGAGCTAATTTTATGGGACATAACAATAGTAACTAAGAGGAGAGGGGCTAATTTTATGGGATATAGCAACAGTAACTCAGAGAGGGGCTAATTTTATGGGATATAGCAACAGTAACTAAGAGTAAGAGCCGGAAGAGCTAATTTTATGGGACATATATAGCAACAGTAATTCAAGGGTGAGGAGCTTAAATTTTGCATTTCAATGATGTTTTTTTGTGTCTAAAATAAAGTAAAAGCATAAACACAATAGTCAATAGAAAAAAAATCCTCAAAAATCTTACTAAAATCATTCCAAGTAGTCAGTTTAGACGTCTTTGGACTGTGGCTTATTTGTCTACCATTAGAGCAGTTTTCATTCAAAGTCCTACAGAAGAAGCGATCATATATTATACCTACCTCCAACGTCCCCGTTCCCTGCTAGCAGAGGTCTCTCTGTCTTGGTAAAATGGTAGGCGACGAGGGAGAGACCTCTGCCGACATCCGACGCTTGCCGTCCACCCACACAGCGGTCAAACGTATGCGCATGCGTCAAAAGTCTTGCAACAACAACATATTCCAAAACAAATTCAAAGCGAGCCGGCGGCGTCACTGTTCACACACCCGTTTTAAAACCTTGAGAACTTTTTTGGTAAATTACATTTTTTTTGGGTAAACTCACAGCTTGAAGTTTGTTCAATTTCCAGCTGTCGACTGTTAAAATATAAAGCTTAACTTTTACGTATTTTTCTTAACTTTTGGGGGTAGAAGTTCAAAAGCCGAGTTATTTTTTAAACACCGGGTTGTTGTAATATGTTTTACGGTAAATTTTGCGCGGGAAATTCGCAAGGCCGCCCACCAGACTGACCGTAATACGCACGCGCAGACGTTTGACCGCTGTGTGCCGTCCACCACACCGCGGCAAAACGGTATGCTCCGCTGGCCAAAAGAACGAAGGCTCTGCTATCAAATACAAATTATCGAGGGTTTCAACTTTTTTAGTAAATCATTTTATAACTTAGTAAACTCACAGTGAAGTACAAATTAAGAAAACTTCAACCTGTTAAAGTCTTAGGCTTAGCTTTTAAGTAGTTTTCTTATTTTTTGACAAAACAGTTCACAAATGGATACTTTTAAGCAGAAATGTTAAAATCACGGGTATGTGCCTGTTGTTTCATTTCAGTTTTCGCGGGAAACTGGGGGCGGCCGCGCGCCGACAAGAAATAGCAAATACGCATGCGCGTAACGTTTTGCCGCGGGGTGGCCGTCCACATTCATGGACGAGTCAAACCAGTTTTGAAAACACGTTTTACCGGAAATGCACAACTGCAACAAACAACTGACGCGTGCGCTCATAAGTACACGTGAGATTGCGTCACTTGTTGCCAAGGAAACTTCACACAGTGCGCGACAGAGAAAGCGTGGGATGTCGGCAGAGGTCTCTCCGTCGCCTTCCATTTTACCAAGACAGAGAGAGACCACTACGACGAAATTCGACTATTTTGTTTTCTACTTTTTTGTCTTCCAAAACGACACACAGTGTCGAAAATATGCAAATCAGTGAAATATATTAGCAAAGGACCAAATTAAACTATGAATTTTGCAGAGAGTTTATACTGTGTCCCAAATACCTCGCGATTTTCGACCAGCGGTTTGCTGTCGTGACGTCATTTTCTGAACGCGTCGCTCTTGTAAATGCGTATTTCTATTCAAAACTTCGTTCTTTCCTTTCCTTTTTGGAAAATAATAGTATAAACATGTCCTTTACTTATAATTTCGTGCGAAAGTTTGTGTGAAACGTATAGCCCGCACGTTGTTGTGAGAAAATGACGTCACGTCCCTGGAAACATAGCTCTGTAATGGCGGACATAAAAACTCAAGAGAAAAACGGTGAGGATAGGAAAAAAATATGGCAACTCTACTTTACAAATACGCAAAAATATCACTATCTCACAATTTGATCGTAGTGGCCCTTTAGCTCTGGTGAATTTGAGCTGAAGGGGGAGTGTGGCATGAGTTATCACTCTGGATTTCACTAATATAAGGCAAATTGGCCCAGTAGACAATGGGCCGGGGAAAAAAAGAGATACAAATCGTAGAACAAAGGCTTAATCTCAGAAGATCGTAGCAACACTGCCTACTCTACAACTTACAATACCACGTTCTGAAGGAAACAAATTTCAGTGACGTCATTTAAGTCATGAGCCAATTATATTTCGTTTTGCTCTGTTTTTATGTCAGCTCCACTTATTATTTCAATAAGATTGCAAGGATCAAAGGTCTGACGCCTGGAAAAATAAACAAATTCAATCATTTATGACTCAATTCATGTTCTATCTATCGTGAGTTTGAACTCCTTCGGTACCGAGTGCGCACTGCCCTGGAGGTTTTTCACCAACGGCTCTTAATATCAAACAAGACACCTCTGGCTCCAAGTGTAAGTGCGTACTGCTCCATGGGATATGAACTGCTCCATGGGATAGGAACGGATTGGAACAGTATACCTTTAGAGATTCGTAGTATTAGCTCCTTATCATGTTTTAAAAGTAAGCTTAAAGATTACTTATAATTATCGTTCTTAGCTAAATTAGATTTGCCTCATGACTTTTTACTACGTTTTTAATTAGTGTTTCCATCATCATAGTTTTTTATTATTATTATTTTTTTTTTTTTTTTTATCTCGTTATTTGTTTTTAAATTTTATACAGGGCCCCATTGAAAAACACCTCGGTGACATGGCACCCTGTTAAAATATTATTATTATTATTATTATTATTATTATAGAACGCTTTCCGCGAATTTGAGACGGATTATTCCACAGTTATGACCAAGTAGACCACAAACTACATCATTAGAGGCGCGAGAAGATGATCAATTTGATGTGACAGAAAGGCGCCATGGACAATAATGCATTAATGAGATGACGTCTACCCAGTGATCGACCCAGGCTTTTACTTATGCGGTCATGGGTCAGGAAAGGTCAATTTTTCACGATTTGAAAAAAGCGTAGAACATTGACTATTCTCTGTAAATCATAACTTCCTTTACAGAAGTACTCAAAACTTGATGTTGAATCAATATTTATACCAAAATAGGTGCACTTTAAATCTTAAAAGTTGTAAACGGAAAGCCAAAGCGACTGTGACGTGTCTACTTGGAAAACGCAAATAGAAACACGGAAGGAGATCACGGGAAGTGTTATTAAAGAAAGTGAAAAAGAAATGCCACAAAGAAGTGTGCTGATGGGGACTGACATAGGATATTCTACTTAACAGCTTCAATTGCCCTTTTTCATTATGACGTCACATAAAAACAATCTATTGTTTGACGGAAAAGGATCATGGTCTAGAGAGAGGGATAGAAGTACTAAAACACAAAGGAAGTCGCGAATAAACATATTTCACGGACAGAAAATAGAGATGTATGCCACCAGATTCAGTAGATTTATTGAGATAAACAAATTCTTATTATATTGGGAAAAAGTTGCTAATTTGAAGGAAAGCAATCACCTTGGCAGATCAGCTTTATTTCGTATGTCTATTATTAAAGAGCGTTTTGACCCCCTTAAATGGCGGCTGTGTTTATCACGTGACGTCATAATAAAATAGGGCAATTCAATCCATGACGTTAAGTTGACAAGTTGGATACATCAGTTTTACAGATAACATAAATGAAAATTTGATAAATGAACGCGTTTGAAAGGGTATACATTAGTGTGAATTCAGACCCAGGAATCCCCAAACGTTTTTTTTTTTATAATTAGATCTTTGCACTTCCGGTTTAAGTTTCTTTTGTACTCGTTTTGATTAAATTTAACTGACATTTGACGCATGTGCAGTCATATGATCGCAGCGAAACCGCAGCACATGAAATCAAAATCACAGGTTCTCTTGACAAGAATGAAAGAAAGGAAGTTCTAACTTGCAGACCACACGCATGCGCAATCAGACCACACGGTATTTATAACCTGTGTCTTCCCTTATCAAGAGTTTGCGATCAAGAGCTTGCGGTAGTTGGATAACTGTTAACAAATAAGGGGCAGTACAGGTATCGCGACATTAAAAGTCAACCTTGAAAGAACTCCTCAGTGACAAGGTAAAAGGTTTGCGTAAGTATTCGCACTATTTTTTGCTGTAGGATATTTTTTAAATAAAATTGTTGAATAACGCAAACGGAAGTGGGTTAGACAGGACTTCGGGTCCTTTTTCACTTCTGTATAAAAGTGATAAAATAAAATAAAAAGAACTGTACGGGAAGGGGGATGTTTCATACTGAATTCCTGACTATATATCAGAATTATTTACCAGTCGATTAACGTCCACACACTACGGTTTAAGAAGTGTTAGTCAGAACAATTATTCTGTACCACGCCCTAATCGTGAATACCTAAAAAAAGTTTCATCCTGGTATTGCTTTAATAGTCGTGACTTCTTTTTCTTCTCTTTTTAAATTTTTATATTATATTTACTTAGTTATATAATTAGTGATATTAGTTATTAGATATTAGTTTCATGTATTTCTCACGGTTATTTGAAAAGCAGCCACACTGATGTATACTACCGTGATTAAATAATGGTTTATTATATTATTATTATTATCATTACCGTCTATGGCCCCTGTCAAACGATTTCATCAAACTCTACGCTGCGCTTCACCACTGTGTCCCAGGTTCGATTCCCGGCGGACGCGGCGCCATATGTGAGTTGAGTTTGTTGGTATCTCTCCCTTGCTCCGAGGGTTTTTCTCCGGGTTCTCCGGTTTTCCTCCCAACCGGAAAAACCAACACGCTAAATTCCATTTCGATCTGTGGTTTAGTCGGGACCTGGCTTTGATCAGCCCCCAAGGTTGTTGCAGGTCTCGTTAGAAATTCAGAGTTTTCCTGTTTATTACTCGGTAATGCTGGTTGAATGCAGACCGAGCTAATACTAAATTAAATATACATTACTTAACTAATAGACCTTATGCATGATTCCTACACTTGTCTACCAGGATTTTCTAATTTAGACCATCGTCTTGATATTCTCAGAGGAGAGAATAGACCTTATGCATGATACGTACACTTGTCTACCAGAATTTTCTAATTTAGACCATCGTCTTGGTATTCTCAGAGGAGAGGAAATGTTGCGTCAAAGTGAAGCTTGGTGGTGATCAACAAAGCATAACATCGTCATGCATAATAATAATAATATATATATACATATATTTAAAGAGGATGCCATAGTCACCCAAAGGTGTTTTTCATGGAGGTCCTCACAGAAATATAACTATAGGTTAAAAATAGAGGTATAATAAATAAATGGACTAAGAATAATGACTAAGAATATAAGTTACAATAACGACGTATAGAATATGATAAGATAGATGAAAATAGAAAAGTTACGATAATTTCCAATAAAGAGTCTTAAAATTTGCGTAAGTAAATGTGTCATAAGATTGTTCCATTCATTGACAAAGAAACTACACGAGTGTTGCTTGCTCCAGTTAGCTCTTGAAGCAGGAACCCTGAGCTTCATTCGGCCTCTAGTGTCTTAATTATGTTGATAGATAGAATTAAAAACAAAGCTACATGTATGGAATTTACGACGATCGGATAATGGCCGCCAGTTTTAGGATTGTAATGCTGCTGAACTAAATTACCTATTAGGTAGGTTAATACGTTTAAGATTAGTTTAGCAGCCTTATTGTGGAACAATTGGAGACTATTCATTATTGTCTTATTGTCTCTATTCCCCCATACTAAATACCCATAGTTAAATAAAGGCAAGATAAAAGTGTTAACAACAGTTTCCCTAGAAGAAGAAGGCCAAGTCTCTGTGCCACTTTCGTTTGGATCGATTGTACCTGGTCAGCCCATGAGAGAGATTCACTAATTATCACACCAAGATATTTGTAGGACGTTACACGTTCAAGCTCATCGTCCTCGATCCTGAGTGTGAGCTCTCCGAAAGATTTGATGCGTTGGTTCCTCCAACTAACATGAAATTTAGATACATTAAGGGTAGCTTTTAATATATGTTTGTTAAGCCACACCTTAATATGGAAAAGGTCATCATTCAGCTTGTCCTCTAGTTCGGATGCTGTTGGAGCTATACAGTAAATAACGGTATCATCTGCAAATAATGATGCTTGGGTGTGGCTTAGGTATTCGTGTAGATCGTTTATATACACAAGAAATAAAAGGGGACTGCGTACTGATCATCGAGATACAACAGTTGTTAGTGTACGTGGTCAAGACGATGACCCACCAATAACCGTACGTTGCATTCGATGGGTAAGGCCTATTATAAGGCCAATTATAAATAAAATACATACGTTGAATCGTACAATAGTTAATTCAATTACAAGTTAAGACTCGGAAATAGACATCACAGGGTCATTAGCCTTAGAAAACACTGTCCATTTATATGTTCTCTAATAATTAAGTTACAAGTAAGTATATTGGGTTAAATTAACAGCTAGGTATACTTATACACGGTAAAATCATCCGTTATTACATAATTAAGAATATATTAACAGTATATTAAAAATATTTACTTTTACTTTTATTTTACTTTAATAGTTTTACAGTACTGTATACATGTAAATGAGAAAGGTAAATAAATATTACATGCAGGTACTGAGAGAACCCCAAAACAGGAACTACTTCCCTAAATAGTAAGGGCTACCCGATAAAAAGTAATAAATACAATTGTCAATCTACTAATTATTAAGTTGCATATATATAAACTATGAAACCTACCTACATTGTATATACATATAAGTATCAATTATCAAATGGTTAAAGTCAGTAATACTCATTGCTGGATTTAGTATGTTACATTAGCATTAGTTCTAAGCAAATGATATTTCAGTTCTTTCTTAAATTCGTTGAGAGATTTAGATTTTCTTAAAGTGCATATAAACCCTAGCCAGTTATCTTTGATATCGATTGTACATGAAGTGGATAGTCCAACGGTAGAATATTTCTTGATTTGGGTGTTGCGTCTACGAGATATGAAGGTTGATATTTCCAATATGCTAATGATGTGATGTCATCACCGACATTTGCTGAATTTCTTTGTGCTTGTGAATTAAACTATTTTCTAATTTAGATTTAGTTTTTAGTAAAATCACTTTGATAAGCTTCAAATATAACTTAGAATTTAAAAATACGTAATTTGTTTCTACCAGCATGCTTTTGTATAATAAGTGATGTCGGTGATGACATCACATCATTAGCATATTGGAAATATAAACCTTCATATCTTGTAGACGTAACACCCAAATCACGAAATATTCTACCGCGTTGGACTATTTACTTGATGTAAAATCGGTATCCAAGATAACTGGCTAGGACTTCTATATGCACTTTAAAGTTAATGGTAATTCATTCCAGGTTTTAGCTACTCTATGGAAGCATGACAATTTTTAAACATTCGTTCTTGGGTATCACTGATCTTAAATGAGTAATCTGTGTGTCTGAGATTGTATGTGGAACTTTCTGCAGTTTCCAGGTATTCGGTCAGGTTGAGGTCGTATTGATCTAACATACACTTAAAGAGAAAAATTAAATCAATGAAGGTCCTCCTTGAGGCTAAAGAAAGTAAGTTCAGGTCATGCAGTCTTTCATTTGTTCTTGATGATCAATCTAGTGGCTCATCGTTGCACTCTTTCAATCATGTCTTTCAAGAATTTTTGGTGAGGTGACCAAAACCTCACATGCATATTCAATATGAGGCCTGAACAGGTGGACGTATAGTTTCAGTATAACTTTAGTATAACCGCAGGTCCTCTTGATTAATCTTAATACCTTGTTTGCAGTGTTTACCTTGGCCAAGATATGATTGTGCCAGGATAGTTTGTGGTTTATTATTACTCCCAAATCGTTTTTTTCCTTTGTCACTGGAATGCGTTCATTGCCAAGCATATAAGTATAGTGGCAATTGGGTTTCCTTTCTTTGATATGCAGAGATATTTGTTAGTGTTAAATTCCATGCCCCAGCTGGCTTTACTCCATTGGTATATGGTAGATAGGTCTTCTTGTAATGTATGACAGTCATTTTGGTCATGAATTACTCTACAGCATTTGGCATCATCAGCATAAAGGGGTAATGACGTATCAACAGATAGCTGAGATCCAATACCATTAATGTAAATTAAGAACAAAATGGGACCAATTGTAGAACTGGGGGATACCAGAGGAAACAAATTTCCAGTCTGAGGAGATACCTTCGATGGTCACTCTGTGACGCCTATCAATAAGGTAGTCACTTATCCAGCGTAGTAAAGGATTACGAAAACCTAAAAACTCCAAGTTGTATAGCAGCTTTTGATGTGGTACCCGGTCAAATGCCTTTGCCATATCTAAGTAGATGTTGTCAATTTGTCCTCCGGCATCTAATGTCGTTGCTAGTTTGTGTTCATACCGCAGGAGCTGAGTGACACATGATCTGTGCTTTCTAAAGCCATGCTGGGATGAGTTTAGAAAGGATTCAACCTGGTGGTGATTCTGGAATGAAAACATCTTTCGAGTACTTTTGATAAGACAGATAATAGTGCGATGCCTCTATAGTCCACGACTGCTTCTTTTTGGCCTAACTTAAAAAGTGGTGTGAGGTTTAATCCTTCCATTTTACAGGGAATACACCACTGGCCAGCGATTTGTTGAAGATACTTGTTATTGGATATTTCAGGTGCTAGTTCCTTTAATAACCTTGAAGTCAAACCATCGGGTCCAGGACTCTTTGATTGGTCCAGATTCTTTAGAGTGCTTTCAACTTCTTCGACAGAAAGTGTAATGTTGGAGAGTTCTCCTAAGAACTCTCTTACTGTTTTTACATGATTGCCGTGTGGGAGTCCGATACGGAAAGTATTTTATCGATATCCCTTCTAAACTGAGCCCCCAAGAGAATCACAATTTCTTGTTTCATCGGGAAGATTATTCCATAAAAAAGGGCCCCGCTATAACTAAAGCTACGCTTTAAGTAGTCAGTTCGTGGTTTAGGTAGGGTTAATTTGTTTTCCGAGTTTCTTAGGTTGTAATCCGTGTGCTGCGGGAATTGTATAATTCGTGTAGGTACATTGGAGAAAGCTTGTGGAGTGCTTTGTCATTGTTACTGCCTTCTGTTCTTTTACATTTTATAGATAGATTACCCCAGTCTAGTATATCGAGAAGAAAATTACTTTAGAGCTTGTGTCGTAGTTTGATTTGGTAATCACATGCACTGGCTGCACGATTTTGTAACTTTTGTAGTTTATCACTTAACTGGTTACCGACTTAGGCAATCCCACACTGAGCTGTATAATTAATGTATAATTGCTGTATATTTTTTATAACAGTATTCTCGCATTTGAATATAATTATTAGACCATTATTAGACCCATTATTAGAATTATGGAATTATAGGCCCATCTCACTGGTGTCTAAAGCTATGGAACGCTGTGTTAATAGTATCACGGAACACCTCATATGAGCTGGTCAACGTCTGTCAGCACTGGTTCATTACTCAGTGGTAGACCTTGCGTCACCAACCTCGTTGAAGTCCTCGACTATATTGGCTCGCTTCTGGATATCGGAGGACAAATAGACGTGTTCTATCAGTTTGGACATGTCCAAAGCCTTCGACAAGGCTCCTGATACATAAGCTGCGCAAGTATGGTTTTGGAGGATGCCTACTCCAGTGGTTCCACTCCTGACGGAACGTCGCCAACGTGTTACAGTTCTCGGTGCCACCTCTAACACACTGCCTGTCAGCTCTGGTGTGCCCCACCGTTTTATTCTGGGCCCAGCGTTCAGTATTCCTCCTATACGTATGCTGTTAAGTCGACCCAAGTCGCCATGTTTGCTGACGACACAAAGGTCTACACGACGACTTACTGAAATCCCCGGACGATACTGCATCCCTCCAGGCTGACCTTAACAACCTAGAATAATAATAATAATCTTTATTTCTTAAACACTATTTCTTCTAAAAAAACAAAGCGCTTTACAATGATTACAACTAATAGATAAATTGTAGTAAAAAGTAGATGTTAAAAAATGTAAATACATAATAGTAAATTCTGTAATAGATACTAGTTAAAAATTATGGGACTAAAACTACTGATAGCAGTGACTTATTTATAATAATAATAATAATAATAATCTAATTTACCCTACTAATCCAATGCATAACTACGTTTAAAAAGAAATGTATTTAGTCTGGTTTTATAAGTGTTCAATGACTTTACAGTTCTAATATCCTCTGGCAACTTGTTCCATAATAAAGGGGCCATTACTGAAAAGGCCCTCATTCCGTAGGACTTCAGATTATATTTGGTAATCTTGGTCATCAGCAACTGGCCTCTTTTTCAATGAGAACAAATGCAAACTCACAAAGCATTACATGGAAAATAAAGCCGATCATTACCACCTACAGACTGAAGGACACCACTCTAGAGACAACGAAGGCTGAACGTGATATCGATGTCTGGGTAGCGGATGACCTTACCTGGACCAAGCAAGTGTGCGAACAGTCGTCGTGTGCAACTGACAAGCTCCTCGGCTACCTCAGGAGGAATACACGGCGCGGTGCTCAAGACGTACACTATATCCGTCAAAGATATCACAAGCAAAGACAAATTTTAAAAAGCTCTCTTCAAAAAAAAATATCCCAGTACTAATGCATTAACTAGCTGTTAGCTGTCCCTATAAATAATCTTATACTATTTGATACTTCTTACATTTTTCCTAATTATTTAACTGGCATCATATTAGCTTGCGTGCTAACGATGTCCTTGTCCTACAATCCTAATATTCTCGATCTTTTTTCTTTTACTTTTTTTACACTTACCTGGAATCTTATTATTATTATATAATAAAGTTTGTAGTGACAAAAGAATAAATATACCTATACCTCGAATGAATAATTCCAAATCAAAATGCTTTTATCTCCGAGATTTGGCGTATCAAGGAGTGCTCTTTGGTGTACATGTAACTAATTTTCTAGTCGCGTAAATTACACTGTGATCGCTTATATATACTAACATGTGAAACTCACTGTGAAACTCAAATCTGGAACTCACTTCCAGAGGAAATTAAATGTTTCAAATCTAGAACTCTATTTAAATCTAATTTGCAATGCAACATTCTAGTTGATTATTAAAATGCATCTTTCTCTGGTATGATCAATACCTTAGCATGTCCATCAGCTTCTTTTATATTACGTTTATCTTCTTCTTTTTGGTAAATTATATGTGTGAATGAATGTACACAGATTGCATTTATATACTCTTTGATAACTATTTATTGCTCACATTAGTGGTATTAATTATTTTATGTGTACTTTTGGGTATTGGCGTCTTATTTATTTACTTATATTCATTTAGCTGTATTTACTTTTTTTATGTATCTGTCTGTTTTGTTTTATAGAGACAGATATTTTACATTTCTCTTAGTAGATCTCATCTTCTTACCTAAATTGCATGGCTCGATTAGTTCAAGTAGTTCAGTTTCGTAAGGTTATTCCACTCGGCAGGTTCCCTAACACACATATACTGATCCATATTGTTAAAATTGAGTGTAAATAAATGTATTGTTGTTGTGAAACTGCAGCATGTTTGTATTTGGTAGGTTCGTTTGCATACTTCGTGCGTTCGTTGACTTTTTGATTTCATCGTCTAAGTCAGACATCGGACACGTGAGAAGTTTAATGTTGCATGATCGATCGAAAATGATAATATGATATGTATTGCCTATCGTACGTTTATTCGGTGGGCCTTACCGTACTCGGTTGTGCTGAAATAAAGGAAACAGATTTACCTGAAACTTTGATCTCTGAACTAGACCTTAACCTGATGGGGTTTTCGAAGACTGCAAGGCCGATCGGAGGGCTGTACGATATTTATTGTACCCTATATTTTGGTTCGGTAGAATGAACCTTCCCGTTTTTATTTGATTTTATTAAATTCTAGGTTTCTCTTAGTCATTTTGTGTAAACAAAAATTAATATGGAGAGCGCGAACATATTTTTTTTTCGTATTGAAGTCAGGCGGAATTGCCAAAATCTGGCGACAATTTTTATGCCGTTAAAGATATGTTAATCACATGCGTGACACCACTAGGTTTGCGAATTTATATTCACAAAGCCGACTGCAAGGATTCTATAAAAATTAATATGGCCATCTTCAAGGTTTCTCAAAGTATTACGTATTTAAATTGAAAACTGGCCCAAAATGCACTTATTTTGTAGTATTTATGGGGACGATATCATTTTGTAGTATTTATGGGGATTGATATCAGCATAGCAATCGAAACGTGTTTAATTTGACCCAGAGAGATAATCAGGGTGTAGCAAGCCACATAATTTTAATTTAGTTTACCTAACTGATGTGTTGTGAAATAGCTCGCGCGCGCCAAGTTCCGCAAACATGCCGGGCTTGATCGTGCCAGTGCTTTCATACAATTTAATAAGGGAATGGAAATATTTTTGCAATAAAATTGCTCCGAGTGTCTCGTTCTGTGTCATTGCATATATTCTGCTATGTTGGGCTAGTTATGATCGGTTTTTACAGGGAGGTTTTAACTTTTCAGGTGTTTCGTTTCAGTTGCACAAAGCCATGCAGTCAATACAGATCGAATCGGATAACTCGCAAATTATATAGCTCCAATAATACATAAGTTTCGAAAGCAATGCCAATATCAATATTGTCATAATCTACCTTAGTCTTGCGTTTAAGGCTGACAAGTTCCATACAAAAACACACAGCGAATCTTTACATCATAGCACAACACCAGTTTTGCACTAGCTCGGTAGTCGCCTTTTGTTGTTTGTTCACATTCTCGCCTTCCACATGCTTTTCTTCGTCCTCCCAGTCTTCTGAACTTCTCTCACAATATCGTATTCATGGTATTTTTATTCTAGTACGAAATTGCTCTGCCATATCGATGAAAATCTACTCTAATTCCGAGCGTGTGAAAACTCTACAAAAAAAACAAGTCGCTACAAGTTAGCCGCAAGACTCCGGTGGAACGAAGTGACGTAAAAAACGTCACAGGAATTAATGTCAACAAAATGGCGGCGCCCAGGTCTTCGCGGGGCCAACTTTGAGGGGCTCGTTCTCAACTCTGAAAAAGTTTTATCAAATTTTAATACTTTTTCTGAACAAAGTACATATGAAAGATGCTTTTGAGCCCAAATGTGTTTTTTACTCGGGTATCCCTTTAACAGGGACTGAGTGAAAGCATTGTATTTGAGCATAGCGGGTCATTGCCTGAGTTGAGTTGAGTTGATCGAGTTGAATTGCTCATTACCAATGCAAGGTATCTATCTGTATAAATACCCGGGTATTTATACAGATGAATACCTTGCATTGATAATGACAACTCTCTATAATGTTCAACCAGAGAAGATAAATGAGAGGGGAAAAATGTCAGTTATACTCGGATTTGAACCCATGACCTCTTTGCATTTAAGGCGAACATCATAACCACTACACTAAACAACCATTCACACTCGGTTTGTGAACATTTTTTATCACATAACCTGTCAGTCAAAATTGTGAAAATTCAGTGGGCCACTATTCGCTTGTAAGTGAGTATTTCCAACCTCTGATCCAGGGTAGAAAGTGACACAAAGTAATCCTTCTCCAGGCGTAATATGAAAAACGTACTGAAATTGAAGAACATCTTTTAAGCTCGGGCTTACTGTATATGTGATGTAAAGTGGTAAGCTGTAGTGCTAAGTGTGCACGCCCTACGAAGGAAACTGAGAGAAACGATATCTGACCCAAGTGGGACTCGAATCCAACGACCTCCAGGTTACATGTCTTGCATTGGTAATGAGCAATTCAACTCCTGTGATTCAACTTACTGTATATGGAATACCTATTACAAACCTACCCGCGTCATTCGGGTTTTACTATTTGAATGAATTATAATCGTTATTTTCATTTACTTTTGCAGTTATTTGCCTAGATCGACTGGAACCAAATAAAAATACTACTTAATTTTGACTGTATTTCTTGCGCCGTTCTCTTTGATTAAGTAACCTGTGTACTTGTACTACGCAGGCGCAAATAAACAATTATAGTCATGTTATTCCCTTTGAGAATTATTTTAGTGATGGCTAGGACTTCCCGAATAGCTAATTATATAAAATCGAGTGTAGCCAGCCACAAAGTCCCATGCATATGATTCAAAATGATTATTGTGTGTGAACGGCAGAGGCAGGTGAAATTGCTTCCTTCAAGTAATTTTAATGCCTCACTGTTAAACTTTGTCTTAACACAATACACCCACCAGATGGCATACTTTTTCCTTTTCCATTGACTATTCTATCCTTCGACGGTGTTTTCATTTTCAATGTTCCCGCAGAGCAACGTTTGGTCTAAAATATTCTGGTTTAATAGAAAAAGTATTCGAGTTTCTTCTCTTAACGTGCACGTGACGTCAACTAGCTCTTTTCATTTCAGTTTAACATCTTCATAGTTTGCTATTATCCTCGAGGCAGTCGCCGTCAATTTAGAATAAGGTACTACCAGTTTGTTTTCTCTGTTGCATCAGTTAAGTTGTATGTATATGAAGTCATAATAAGCAGCGAGAGAGCCACAGACACCTCAGTGGTGACGAGTTCGGTTTACTCTAAATTAAAGACAAGACTCTGCTATATTTATGCTTCTCAGATATTTATTACAGACATAAGATCTTCCCGTGATATTGAAACTTTTCAATAAGAAATACGGCTTCAATTTTATCTCAAAATGTATTTCATTGTCTTTTATTTGTTTGTATTCTTATCTGCATTATTATTATTATTATGGTTCAACCGAACAGTGCGAGAAAGTTTTCATTATCATTTGAAACAACAGGACGAGTAAAAGCTTTCATTTTTCACTTCTGTCTAAAACTTTATATTATTTTGTGGTTCTCTCCACAGCGGAGTCATGACTTTGCAGTTCCAGCTCCAAAAGTGGCAAGTAATCGAGCTCAGCGATGGAACCGCTTAGTGGTCCCGACCGCGTTTCAAACACACAAACTGAAAATGGAATATTATGGGTCTCTAGCGATACGAGGGGTCAAACTACGTTGATAAATAAGCGGCACTACTATGACCAAGTCCTAGCTCAAAATTTGTCCCCGTTTTATCACTCTGGAGCCGGGTAAGTGCAGGGTTGATTCACTACGTTTATTTAGCTAGGGCTTGCCTATTATATTACTCTTTTGGTTGCCGCTAAACGTAGAACTTGAATTAATTTTCTTAATTTAAGACCTGGCCGATATTTCTAAGGGTTTCGTAATTTATAGAGGAAACATTTCAAATTTACATGAATGGAGTTTTCCTTAATGAAATATTCCGAATGGATCAATTCAATTAGTTTTGTCTTCTTCTTACATTCGAGTTCATTCGAAATGAGGCCGCAAAAAGAATTTAAACCGACTTTAATAAAAACACATCGACATTCTCCGTATTCATCTTCATTACTGTCACGAACCCGTCTTCTGTTAATAGAGTGAAATGGTTATGAAACCCGGCAAACTTCAAAGGGGCTAAAATTGGAATTAGATATTTCAAATAGGGTTGATTATTTCAGATCATGGCCGTGTTGCGTAACACTCGCGTGTTTAAAATACAGCGAGAAAACAAAAGGTTTGCTATTAAAGATGTCTGAAAAAGCAACGCCACGAGAGAGAAAAGTTTACTGTTCCCTTAATTACAAAACGAACTTTCTTTTTAAGTTCTCGCCTCCAGCTTTATCAGTTGAGGTAAATACTTTTTGGTTTAGTCGAAAAAGACAAAAAGTTGGTCCACCCAAATTCGTAACCTGTTATACCAGACGCGAAGAAAACATTTCGAGTGTGAAAAACTACGTCGTTCGCATAATTAAATTTTGATTCATTATTTTAAGGAGAGGAAACGTTAATTTTGAAGCGATCGTGGGACTAACAATTACAGAACTGATCGGCTAAACGATAGATCTAAATAGAATTTAGCGTGTTGGTTTTATAGAGGGAGAAAGCGAGAGCCCACAGACCTGAGCAAGAAAGTTAGATAATAAAAATGATATATTAAGGGCAACAGCGCTAAAGGTCGTAAAATGATAAGTTCCGGGCAATTTCTAGCTACGTTGAATAAAAATAACTTATAGTCCTTATAAGTCAACATTATTTTTCCCCGCATAATTTGGTGGATGGATGCGACACGTGACCCGATATTTGCTCTCCGCCAGATGGTATCAGCGATAGAGCGCACAAGGGCTCCCGTGAAAGAACATATTTGACAATAACCTACGTTGTGGCGTTGAAATATGATCTGATATCTATTCCTCGACACTCACAGTTTACCTCGAGACACTCGGAAACTGTTCGCGTCTCGACGGACAAATATCATTGCATATATCAACATCACAAGTAGTCCCAATATTGTTGATATAACGAGCGTTTTCGAAGAGAAAAACGTTAATTATCAAAGATATAGAGGATATTACATGGCCGCGCAGAGATACAGATTTTATCTTCGAGTGTTGATGAAATATCTTGCGAGTGAGCGCAGCGAACGAATAAGATATTTCCTCAACAAGAGAAGGTACAATTCGTATCTCCAAGCGGCCATGTAATTGATGAAAACAATAAAGGAGGTTGGCAGTTTTTCGGGACTCAAAGTGAATCACGATAGGACAGAAATCTTACTTCTAGGCATCTGAGAAGCTGCACGACAAACAAATAAAAAATGCAGTGAACATTTTAGGCATTTTTTTCACTTATGACCACGAGTATTATCCCAGAAATTAAATTTTGAATCTACACTATTAAAAGTCGATTAAGAAAATATTAAATACCGTAGTTGGAAATGGAGCCGTCTAACAGTAATAGGGAAAATACAAATTATAAAGTCGTTTGCTATCCCAACAATATTATGTCGTGTTGCCCTTATTTATTGTGGATATGATGTTTTTAAAGAAAGAAAGAAACATTTTTTTCATTTGTATAAAAAGTATTTATAATAAAATAGCTTCAATGAAAGCGACTGAACCAAATATGAAGGAACCTGAGAATTTTTCGTTTTCGTTGGATTGGAAAGCTATTTATTCATTGCCGTTCAAATCTACATACGCGAGTTTCAATACAAGATTTTAAATCGAATACTTTATACGAACGAGCTTCAGTTTAAAATTGGGAAAACTGCACCCCGCTGTGTTTTTTCTGCAATAACGAAAATTAAAGCATAGCACATCTTCTTGTTTATTGTGTAACAGTTAGATTTTTTTGGAATTAACAGTAGAGAAACATCACATAACAACAAAATCTTTTGATGTTAAGGTATTATTTTTGGAATTATTGATTTAAAAGAAAATTATATCTTAGTTAATTACTTAATCCTAACCGCAAAATATTACATTTACAGTAGCAAACTGAAACATTCACCACTGTCAATTTTCTACTCAAACTTAAAATGAACGTTTCATTGCGAGAAAAAGAAATACTCTTGAAATTCACTTCAATAAATGGGGGCCTCTTTAATATACTGCCTCAAAAAAGGAACCGTGGGCCGGGTGCCACTTTAATCAAATGATTTATGTGAAAATAATTTATTACATTGATTCCTACTCAATTCTTTTTCTTCTGTTAAATTTATTTTGTCCGTTAAATTGTAAAAAAGTGTAAACTGGTAAAAAATGTATTTCGTCTAGTCTATATATATATATTGTTTCAAATCATATAATTGTTCTATGAGTAATAAAATACCCCCAAAATGTAATGTTCTGTTTAATACATAATTATCGATGAAATACCAGTTTCAATCTCTCCCTAAAAAGGCTAGAAATCTTTGAAAGCCAACATGCTTTCAAAAGTGATATCTGGCTTCACGTGTGAAGATATCATTTATATAATATCTTCACGTGTGAAGACTGTTCACTTTTTAGAAAGAAATATAGACTGATATTTCATCGATAATTATATATTAAATGGTTATTATCGGGTTCGGGCAATATTCATAAGCACGTGATGGGAGTTTCACCCGGGCTCTCCTCATATTTCTCCCGAGGCGAGTGTTGAGCAGCAGGGTTTGTTACAGATTTTATTCTCTCGAGATCGCGTCACTCGTTATGGCTTGAATTGAAATTGATCAGTTCTTATAGACTGGGAAGGTTGATACAAGTGCGACATCACATGTGGGTAAATAATCTTTACTTATGTCCACAGTCTTATGCATTACCCAAAATAGCAACTAGAGAATGACCTCCAGTAAACGGGTACATTTTGGTCATATCGACGGAACTTAGAGAGGATTTTGATCCGTAATTGTCTTGTTCAAAACGTCTTGCATAGCTTTGCATCAAAGAAACGGTAGTTATTGCAGTACAGCCTTGTAGGCAACCAATCACTCGTCACCACGTCGACTCGGCCATGGCTCTTATAATAATAATAATAATAATAATATTTATTACTTATATTGCGCATTTCCTTTAAAAATACTCAAATGCGCATTACAATCCTTACATTCATCATATAAATATAAATTATCGAAGTCTATAATAATAATAATAATAATAATACATCGGTTACTGAAACTTCCTTGCTACGAAATAAATCAATACTAAAAATACAAAGCATTATGGGTAAATATAAATTACTATTTTTCGAGGTCGCATGTCAACTATGCTAATGCCTTTCCTGTTATGATTTGTTTACTTCTAATGCATTTCCTGTTATGATTTGTTTACTTCTAATGCCTTTCCTGTTATGATTTGTTTACTTCTAATGCCTTTCCTGTTATGATTTGTTTACTTCTAATGCTTTTCCTGTTATGATTTGTTTACTTCTAATGCCTTTCCTGTTATGATTTGTTTACTTCTAATGCATTTCCTGTTATGATTTGTTTACTTCTAATGCATTTCCAGTTATGATTTGTTTACTTCTAATGCCTTTCCTGTTATGATTTGTTTACTTCCGCTTTTCCAAGAATACCCAATAGGCCTTTCGCAACACCAGTACAACCACGTGATTGCATTCCTGCAAAAGGTCCATTTCTTAGAATTGGTTTCCATGTTCGAGGAAGACTGGGCACGGCCGTTACGTAATTCGTCTATAAAGCGAAAATACCAAGCACACTTGTTTGTTCAAGAAACGCTTCCCGGCAATCCCTTTATGTAGGACGACACGAATTTTTACCAAAAATACAATAGAATACAACACAATACAATTCGATACAACAATAGAACGCAACACAATACAATAGAATAGAATACAATTTGGTAGCAATTCGTGTCGTCCTACATGAAGGGATGGCCCGCTTCCCGCTGTTTCATGTGTGAAGGCGCTGCGGGGATCTGGATACAGAAAGTTAAAAGAGCTCACCTATTTGCACTATTTTGTGTCCTTTATACAGAAACCTGTTTTCAATCGCGTAAAAACCGCCGCGGAAACTACAAACAAGCAGTTCTGAGTAATAAAGGATATGTCTAATATCTTGTTATGATGATGTGACCCGTAACCCAACTGGCGTGTTTTAATTTCGAAAGTGATTTATTTTTGTCTCAGCCCATATCCATGAAGCATGAACGGATGTCATCGGCTGCCGGACGTTCAAAAGGAAATGCTTTCTAGAGATCAAATTCTCTTATTACGCTTGAGGGCTTTCGAATAATGATTATGCTAATTCCTTCAGAAGGTTGTTTCCATTTTACTGATGCGTTTGAAAAGGTTATTTTTATAAGACGTGATTGTAACCCATTCCCCGGACCTATAGTAAAGAAAATAAGACTTAACAAGAATGAAACGAAACGACAAACCTCATGACATCAATGTTGGCATTTCTATGAATCTTGATTACCACGGTGCTGGACTAACAAGACGTAAGTGAATGCGTTTATTAATAACTAGATACCGAAGCCGTTCGCGTTCATCGTTTCTTGTATAACGCCGTGTAAGCTTATAATGAAAATATTTTGCAGCAACCTTTAAGGTAGTAATCTATAAGGGATAAACTATTTCATTTATTGATGGTAACATATTTATTAAACCCGTAGTTTTAACGATATCCCTCCTACTAGTACTATATATATTAATATTCAGACACACTTCGTAATCGCGTGATTGATTACAAATAAGCCTAATAAATATTTAAATTATGTTATTAGAGCAATACATCAAAGTCTCAATGTAGACTAGACATCAGGCCCACAATATAATGTGTGACTGTGTATACAGATCCGACGCTAAAATTGTAAACAATACCTTTCTTTACAGAACAACAACATATACAAGTCATCCGCACACTGAGCTGAATAACATGAAGAATACAACTTTTTCGCCAATGAGAGGAACACGTAACGGCAACTGGATCAGATGTCAACCTGAGGACCATAGAATCTCACGATGTCTTGGAGATCATAGAAGGGAGAATGAACAAGAGAGTTCGACTGAAAACATACTAGGCTATGGGCCACAGTGGATTGATAAGGCACAACTTAGAAGAGTAGTTTTAAATAGAAAACATAATATAGAAAAAGATCCATTTGTGTTTCACGGCTCTTTAATTGAAGTACCAACGTCTATGGCTCGTGATCAGCTATCTTATACTATCAGGAAGCCTGAGGAGACAGCTGCCAAGGGCTTAGCGGGCGTCATACCAAACAGTGACGCATACTGGGCAATGAATATGGATGATTTAGGTGTTCATGATGGCTCTAATGGTCTCCATGCTGAGTTGTTAGCAGCAGGTGGCAACAGTATGGCGTCAAGCGAAGTAAATTTGAATAGCGAGTTTTCAAAGACAGCTGCTGCGCTTTTAAGGTCGAAACTGCATTTTACTGAAGCCCAAGTAAGTAATAAGAATACGAACAACATGGATGGGAGGCCAGCGCAGCCATTCGCAGGCTATGGTGTTTCTTGGATAGACCCCGTTGGAGAAAATACTAATGCTCATAATGGCAGCGAATTACTCGCGGAGTATTGTCGACGTTTCGATACCCTCAGCTCGTCTATTCTCGGTAGTAAAACTGATGAATACAATTTTCTACAAAGGGACAACGTTTTCGATGACCAACCTTATGGAAAAACAGCTAAGAAGGTAGCAACGAATCACGAGGATCAGCACTGGAGGCTTGAAGGAATGTCGGAACCTAAACAGCATTTTTATACTATAAGTGGTTCTGAAGATCCTAACGCTATGCTTGGCATGGAAGCATTTCTACTGAATGGGAATATTAATGAAGAGGGATCTCTTAAAAATGTGACCGGTATTACTACGGGGTGCCCCAGAGAGAAGCATTGGGTCCGAAATACTAAACACTTTGCAAAAAGAGGTTCTGGGGCGAGCACGACAAACCCAAACAGGCTCAACAGGAGAGAACTGCTACAAAAAAGAAACGTCTACGACGACGGAAATTTGATAAACGAAACTGCGCCTACCACGGAGTGCCGCATAGATCAACAGTGGGTCCAAAATGAAATGTTTTCTGCAAGGAAGTGCCCTAATACAATAGACCCCAGGTTAATGCAAAATAGAAGCAAAATCGACGCTGACGCTGCTACTTCGAAGTTTCACAAAGATAAGCAATGGGGAAGAAGTGAATCTTATTCTACCATAAATGGTTCTGAAACAGATATGAAATTAAAGAGATACCACAACGCTGGGAATTTTGGGCGGGTTTATGGAAAACAGTTAAGAACGGCAGAAGGGCATATCAATAAAAAGCAAAGTCATGAGTTCGAGACCAATGAATTAGTCCAAGCTGATAGAGTGGCAAGTTGTACACTGGAAAGTGAAGGCTCTAACAAAGAAGATCTGAATGAGAAGCATCCTCCATCGCTAAGAACTAAAAATCAGCCTGTTTCGAAACACCTAAGGAATGACAAACCAGGAAGAAAGAATGGGTCAATGGCTAATCCAGACGAAACAGCGCATGAGTTGGTTTTGGATGTCGGGTTAAATTACCATTATAACAGTCTGACCCAAGCGGAGGTGGAGATAGTTAAGTATTGTAATACCTTTGAGGAACATCAAAACTCTAATGGTCGGAAAGATAAAGCTTCATCTCGAAAGAGCGATAAAGAGTCAACGGAGGAAAAAAATCATAAAGCCTCAGAAGAAGACTTTGCTAAGGCTGTTGGTAAACAGCGATCCAAGGAAAATTCTGAGGTTGTACAGAAGGACGGTAATTCAGTTGAAGATGGCATCAGGACTAAAGCCAGCTGTACCGATGTGGAGGACAAAAGTGGAATTGCTCCAGAGGCTGAATTAGATATCGAAATCAGTAAAACAAACATTGAAACCGATGAAGAAGTCGACAGTACAAGGCCGGAGGTTGATGGAAGAAATAGAGAACAGAGAATACGACATCTCAAGTCTCTAGTAGCGAAGCAGGAAGAAACATTAGCAAAGCTTAGGAGTGAAAGGAAAAGGTTCTTAGTAAGAGAAGAGAAAGAACAAGAAGGAAGTGAAAAATGCATCGTGGCTTCTGATGTGGCATCTAGAACAAGCAGTGTTCAACCAAGTGTAAAGAAAATGAAGCCAGGCGAAGATATTCATTTAGACGAAATGGAGTTTCCAGGAAAGAAAGGAATGTGTACGGAAACGATCTCATCTGACGTATCGCTGAAGAAGAGATGGCTCAAGGACTGGACTGGAAAAGAATTGGTAACATCGGATCTCTTTAAGCTGGATGTAGTTACCGAGAAATCACGAGAAGGGGAGTTTGGTGAATCAGATACTCTAAGTAGAGCTGAGTACACGGCGCTTGTTGGTCTTGTTACCTTAGCAGAAAGGAGAAAGAAATGAAATTGCTTGAAGATTATTAGCTAGGCATCTCATAAAGCATGTAAAGCATTTATAACGGTGTTAAAGACTATCGGAGTGCACCTTATAATTTTATCATTAACAATTGAATAGTTGAATATTCATTTAATTTGAGTGCTGGGTTTATTATATGGCAGCTCCGTGAGCGGGCAAGATGACTCTGAATGCTGCAATCTGATTGGTTGCTCAGCGGGCAATTTTTTTTCATCTTGCCCGCTCAGGATTTTCCAACTCTTCGTAAACAAATAGCGACAATCCCTGGCTATACATTTTGAAAGAAACTAAACAATTTGTCACAATTAGGGCAAATACTGGACTTAAAATATATTTCTGCTTTTCCATTTTTCAGTTAAATTAAACTTTTTAGAGCAATTAATGAGGTTTTTCTGACTCTCGCAAGTTCGATAAATCGATGAAACCAACTGCAGCAAAAACACCTGAATTGAACGAAGCTGGATTAGTGGAGATAGTCAAGCTTGATATATTTTCTAACTAAATAACTATTATAGCTTTCAAATACACAGAAGCTGAAATAGCTGTGACTTCTACAAACACAAAGAAAAGTTCGGCTACCTCACTACGTCTACGCTACTAAAATCGTGGTACAAAGAAAATTATTACGGAAACAAGTAAACTGTTTCATAAAAGAAAGCAGCTTTTTATTGTATGGGCTGAGAAATTCAGCATTCACATTTGGTAGTTGGCTTATAAATTAAGAGTATTTCTAATTATTACTTACAAGTTTGTTAGTATTTTTCTACACTAATAGTCAGCTCTTTTTGTCAAGTTTTGCAATGTTCTTTTCGCCACTGAAGTGAGTTTCCAACTCTCAAATCTTTCACAAATATAACTGACTAATAACTAAATATGGACATTTTTGTCTCTAGATAATGCACTTTGGTTCCTAGTAAAGTTATCACTGAAATTCAGTGCATTTGAAAGAAATTTCAGGTCAGTTTGTATCATTTGCATATTATGGTAATCAGTGAAGCGTGCGGGAAATTCAAACTTCTGGCTGAAGCAACATTCGACCAACGCTTCCACTTGAAGTAAATATAATATTAATATCCTTTCCCTGAGTGAATGTGATTTATGAACGTTAAGTCATCATGGCTCATTTCGCTGGCAAATTTTGGGCAAATTTCACTACTTTTTGAGAAAAGCCAAATTTTTGTTCGGTTATTTCTCAGACTGTGTTAAGATATGTTTAGATTTATAGACTGCAAATTAAGGATAGTACTGTATATATATTTTTGTGTAGTTTATAACGGAAATATAATTAAATCATTTCAGATCTTGTTTTGGTGACTAGGGATTTTAAAAACGTTCTTCATAACTATTCAAAAACACAATGCTAAGCTAATTAAGCTCCGCCTACTTAGTAGCC
This sequence comes from Actinernus sp. WN-2022, assembly GCA_030867875.1. Lineage (NCBI taxonomy): Eukaryota > Metazoa > Cnidaria > Anthozoa > Actiniaria > Actinernidae > Actinernus > Actinernus sp. WN-2022. The sequence continues at coordinate 116,403 of JAOWCC010000196.1, read as the reverse complement.
GACCGGAGGACGAGTCAACATTTAAATAGGATCAGCTCTTAAGCCTCATTTGAATATGTCCATATTAAGACAATAGTCATTCTACGCCACGGCAAAGCCAGTTGTTACCAATAATTAAGAAGATTTAAGACTGACGACTATGTGCAATTTGCTATCTTCACACAAATCGATTGATGTTTATTATACAGGTACGTTCCCCCGTTTCAGATAGCGCACTTCTCGTGCGTCGAACCTAAGTCCATTAAATTCGACGTTGGATCGACTGGTTGATTCAGATGACGAACTTAATTCGTTGCACCGACTGCAGCGATCAGGGAATCTGGGTCTAGATTTTAACTTTAGCGCGAAAATTAAATTTCAGGTTGAACTAATTCATGCATTCAGTTCAACACGTGCGAGGAGCTATATTTGAATCAACGCCGCTCCAGCGTCGTATAATGTACAGCATTTAATTTGCCAAACCTAACTCATCTGCCGCACCTAATTCAAACTTGTCGAACCAAATAGACCTTTCAGCTTGCCTGTTTGTTGCCCCATTTCAGACCACGTGTTAGTTCTCCAGAGGATTCAGTTCTTTGTTTTCCAATTATAGAAAAATCCTCTTGGATACAGAAAAACGAAAAAGCGTTACTCAAGGGAAATGTGACGTGGTCTGAAATAGGACAACAAACAGGCAAGCTGAAGGGGTCTATTGCTGGCTTTCACTTGACGTCATAGCCGCCATGTTCAGTGGTGCCCTTAAACAATAGATTCCTCGTTAGCTTCTTTTGTTGGAGCACCAACATGGCCGCCATGCCCTTTGTCATGAGTTAAAACCAGCATTTGATTCAGACGGCGTTCTTCTACCGTCCTTCATTCATCTATTAAGTTCATCGCATTAAAAGTTCGCCATCTGAAGCTGGCCTAAGAATAAGCAATGCTATAAGGTCTCAGGGATTATGCATTATGGGGCTGGGTTGATGTGGTATATTATTAGTAACTTTATGTAGATTAGGTTTCCGAATTCAACATGTAGATGATGGACAACGGTCGATGTATGATCACGTGACTACTAATTACACCATAAGCTGAAGAATGAAATCGAAGTACGCAAAGTTGTTCACAGTCCTGTTTTGATCGCGGAATTGTCCCCCGAAATGTTGCCAAAAAAATCGCATGCTAAATCAGACGTGTCTGCGCTGTGGTTACGAATTCGAAAAAACACGTCTAATTCTGTAAATTCATTTTACAGTACTAAACACCCAAGTGCTTCTACTGGCCCTTCTTGGTATTTTTCTACCTATTAACCTTTGAAAGAGTTTGAGTACTTCTGCGAAGAAATTTTTGGTTTGCAGAGAATACTCTATATTCAACGCTTGATTGAAATGGTGAAAAATTTACCTTTCTGATCCATGACCGCGTAAGTAAAAGCCTGGGCCGATTCCCGGGTAGACGTCATCTAATTAATCCGACTTTGTAATAATTTGAATAAATACTTAGCATTTCTTGTAATAAATGGTGATTGATCTTAGCATTACTTGTAATAAATGGTGATTGATCCCGGTATTTCCAAGGTTGTCAGAAGATTCAAGTACATTTGTTGAGTATATGACTAACAAGTAATCAAGTGGATCATTTGAAATATACACCCACTTGTACGATGTGCTGCACTTGACCTACGGTCTCGTTCAATTTCGATAGTCTTTAGAAAACTCACTCGTCGAGTAATACGGTACCGCTCGAGACCTGTATTCGGTTGAACCATACTGGAGCTTTAGGGTGTTTTGTATTGTTGGGTAAGCCAATACTATCGCTCGTTCTGAGCGGTATTGCCTGCCTCCGCTCGTGTATTCACATATTGCACTCGAATCCATATAATAATTGTATTTGATGGGATTAATAAGTTACAACAATGAATATATTATCAAACATTCTTTTAATAGCCATGTTGGTGTCAATTAACATGCTACAGTAAGCAAAGACATTTCAATCTACGGCACTGGAAAAAACAACCGATTTCCATAGTATTTGAAAACCATGGGTAAGAAACATAGTTAATAGAGTGGAATGGTTATGAAACCCAGCGACCTTCTTTGTTATTATGTCTTTGTTTGCTTTTTTCAACCGTGACCGTGCACAAAACACAATAGAAATTCCAATATGTTAATCAATCAGCCAATAGAAACGTGTGAGTTCAGTCGTTCAGGGGACGCTAATAAACCATGACCGTGCACAATCTTTTGACTTACCCCCTACCAACCTAAATCGCAGCGTCTTTGTTAGCCCATTTGAAGTTTGCCGGGTTTCCTAACCATTCCAATGTATTAACTATGGTAAAAAACATTGAAAAACCATGTGTAGAAAACAAAATGGGAAATGAACCATGGGTAAAAAACATGGGAAACCATGGCTAAAACACTATGTAAACCATGCTATGTAAATACACAATAATCTTGGAAATTCCAATTTACAGTATTTTCTATTGTTTTTCAATTTTTCGAAAGCATGAAAATATCATGAAAAAATGATATTGACATGTGTTTTGATGGGGTTTTTTCAAACTATGGAAATTCGTTGGTTTTCCAGTGACAGCAACGCAACATAACAAGTATAACTTAAGTCTGAACGTTCTGAAGCGAAATATAACATTATTGAAAACGTATACCAACTAATGCTGAGGTAAGTTAATCCCTTCCCGGTACGTACACACGAAGGGACGTGTCACGGGGACTAATCCCTTGTTCTGTTCATACGCGGGGACATCTCCTTCCAACTCGCACACTCCATTTAGAAACAGAGTTCGTAAGGGCTTGTTGGAAAGTAAAATGACGATTTGCGATTGGTTTATCTTAATTTTGTCCCAGGGACAGTTTGGCAGAGACTTCATGTTATGAGCACGCTATGATTCAATGCAAACCTAACCCCCAAATTAAAATAAACCCTAATCATTTTCGACCCAAAATCATTTTATAACGACCCTAAATACACCTGCACTATAATGGACAAGTTTGTACTTTGGAAGTGGCCTATGGGGAATCGTGGTGTGCTGTAACATGAAGCCTTAACCCGACAGTTTCAATCCACCGTACGGAAAAGATGGCGGCTGTGCGTTTGACCACAATCCTTTGCGAACCTAACACAGTAAAAAATACCACGTAGAAATTCTCTATTAGTATGTTGGCAACAGCACTTGTACTGGCTACCGCGATTTTATAACGGATATAAAAAGACCTTCGCGCGCAAGGGATTATAGGTAAAAGTACAAGCCGACGATGGATTGAGGGGAAAAGTCCCGGGAAGAAACTTTTGCCCCAGCGACAAGATTTATCATGAAAATAGAGTCGTTCATACGAGGGGATTTGTCCCTTCATGTGTACCGACCTTAAGGGTTATAAACTCTTTGGGCTGTTCTTTTAAACTAGAAACATTTAATAAATATATATGAAAATACCTAACGACCTGTGAATAATCCGCATCACTCAAATAATATAAAGGGCAATAACATAAGCTGTTTTAACTGATAAACTGATCGATGATGCTCTTAAAATACAATCTTATTTAGTGTCTCTATTTTAGTTCTTTTATATTATTACTCTTACCCACGGCAATGTGTAATTGTTTCTCTTCTATAATGAAGTATTTGACATGCAATAATAAAGACGATTTCAACTTTCTGGCATAATAACACAATGATTTATATATACATCACTAGGGTCCCTGTAAGGATTGTCAATGGTATATCGATTCATTATAAACACAGTTATGATCCCCAAGAATGATTAGATATTTCTTTACTAGGAAAAAAAACCTTGGCCAGTCATTTCTAAACTGTAACCTCTACTTTCAAAGGTTATTCGAAATGTATCGTTATTATTGAGTTGCATGGAAAAAGGGCCTTGAGATATAGCAAAGACTACACTACGTCGGTCTGTTTTCTCAGGAACTAAAAAGGAAGGAAGATGCCCATATTTTCCAAAATACACGATCACGAGTTTATTCTAACAAGGCCAAGCACAGAAAGAAATTCCTCTTTGTCGTAGCTATAACTGCCAGTCCGTCGCTGTGGTTTGTTAAAGGGAGGTGTAGTTTTAGTGTTCTTACAAGTCCTTTTCACGTGTACAATGCTAGAAATCATTTTGTCATCATGCTTTCTGAGGAAGTACCGAGCTCGTTTGCAATTAGAAAATCCATTCTTACCTTCAAAATTACCCACACTAGAACAACGACGCTTCCCTCGTAAGATTCCTATGTATTCTGAATTCGTCCGTGCGTCTGATTTATTTCCTTGTTTATGCCTCGACGAAATATCGCTTTTGACAACTGGTGATACTTGGTCACTGCAACTAACATCCGTCATACACACTTTCCCATTCATTTTCATGTCAAGCCGATTGTTTTGACTTTTAAGCCGGTGAATACTCTCTTCTTGTTTTGCAATAAGCGCTTTGAGGGTCCGAATTTTGTCTTCCCTACTCGAAATTACATCCTCCTCCATGAGTGGAACCCTCTTGGCACATGCTCCAAACGGCATAAACCGCTGATACGACGATCTAAATGAATGAGTGCTCTCGTCGCCCAATTGTAGTCCATTTTCTGAACTCTCAGCGGAATCCATATCAGATATTTCAGATGTTTCAGAATCCACATTTACGTCACTTTTTCCATCTGTTTCGGTGTCAAGCCAGTAATTGACGTCGGAGTAGTCCGTGTAGTCCCACTGTGGGTCGTAGGTTTGGTAATAGTGATAATTTGACGTTTGTTCATCTGTGCCGTTCTGTCTCAACCAAGGGCTCTGCCATGGGTATCTGTTACAACTGGAAAGACGACAAACGTTCGTTTTAGTTGGGAAGGAAGAAGTATGCTTCTTAAATACATTACAATTGAGTACAGTTAATAAATCGAGGCTATGTAAGTAATCACTTGAGTCACTCGGCTAGGCCTCGTGAATCCACGATTACTTCGACCATGTGATAACGAAGATTATATTAGGGGACATCAAGAAGACATAAAATATATTTATTGAAGCATAGCAGTAGAATAAGCCGGCATCCGGCGGGGATCGACATGATCATGTGAGTCACGAGTCAGTCATCACGGATGATCAACGGCACCTTGCGATGTAAAATTTGAGAAAGGCGGGTCTCTCTCAATTCCTAAGCTTCAACGTTCATCCTACAGCACGTGTCGTAAGAGATCCGGTATTGTTGGCTTTCAATCAATCCCCAAAGATTCAAGTGACAATAACGTGGCTGCCATGTTGGTTGACATAGCAAGATGGCGGCGAAGACGGCATGCGAAAGCTAAGAATTGTATGTAGCTCCTACTCATACCAATTGAGCTTAGCTGTTGACGTCTGTGGCTAACGTGCATCAGCGCGCCGGTTCATTTCAGTTCCCGCCATCATGTTTTGTGGTATTACCGCTGTACAGGAGTATGGGCGCCTACTCTCCCGAAGCCAGGGCCTATATTACTGTACAGCGGTAATTCCACAAAACAAGATGGCGGAAGCTGAAAGACGCACGTATTACTATTTAAACGGTAACAATTTTACTGTAGTATAATATGTGCAAATAAAGCTAGTAAATGTCTAAAGACTTCTGGGTTTACTGCATAATTCATTGAATTCCTGATTGAAAAAGGAAATATTTAGTGCACGACAAGTGATGTTTTAGATTAGTGCGCTAACACATGACGTCATCGTCCTGTTGGTTGGTCTTTCGGTCTGACGTTATCACACATCCATGTTATATTTAGGGCTTGTATCAGTAATTTTATCAAATATTTTGTATACATCAGATAGAGTTGGAAAGAAATGACAGTAAATCGGCTTCCTGTGACGTCACATAATTACCACATAATTACCACTTTCCTCGCCCCACTTTTCCTTTTCGTATCCTCTTTCCAGACGCATTTTTCTCGGTGCTTTCGCCAGCTCAAAAAATATAATCTTTATACAATAAGGATGTTTTTACAATGTCCCAAAAGGGCATCAGTTAAATCCGGCGGTGACACAAAATGCTGGGCAATGAACGAACTACGTACACGGACCATCTATTTTTAATAGTATTACTTTAAAAACCCAAAACCGCTTTGTTTGTAGACACTACCTTTGTATTGCCCGCTTTGCTTTCCTTTGTTTCACCAGCCAGTGGATTTCTGGTTTCCATATAAATCACAATGGCTTACGTCAGAGTGCGCTCTACTATTCATTTCAGTGGAAACCAACCCTGGTCCCAGAGGTTTTCTCCGTTGATTAGAGATAGCCGCGAAGAGGCGATCAGCGAGCCGTGAAGCGAGCTGTGAAGCGGTGAGGAGGGAATGAATCTTTATTTGAATACAGATACTCATCAGGCATATATAATTTGTTCTGTTCTCTGGGTAACCGGAGAAAACCTACTTTTTGGGGCATTGCATTAACGTATAAATCTTTACCTCAGCTCTGGGACCGGGCCGGGCCGGGCTTGAATGTTTATCCGCTGTTTATGACCAACTTAATTAGTCTGAAGCGAATATTTAGCACATCTCTCTCGGCGGGTGTAAAGTACAGGTCACAGGTCAGGTCACAGGTCAGGTTGTTAATTCTAAAACAAATCCTAACCCTAACCACAAACCCAACCCTAACCATCGGACCAGTTCACAGGTAAACGACGGGTTCTCACTCACCTAGAGCTAGGGTTCACAGGTAAACATGAAGTGACCTTACCTGTAACCTAACCTGTACTTTACACCCGCCGCATCTCTCTTGTCGTTCACCTTTACATTCTTCTATAGTTGAAATTGAACGGACTTTTCGTAAGCCTCTCGAAATCAAGAATGCTGCTTCTCTGTCTCCAAATGAATTTCAAACTTTAGAAACTCAGGCATAAGCTCGCAAGGGTACGCACTCGTATGACATGAGGTCTAAAGCCTAATAATTTTGAATGCAGGAATGAGTAAATGTGAAGGATCGCCTAAGATCTCATCTAGGTAAAGTCCGTAAAGTGCAATCGAAAACAGTGTTGCAGAATAAGTAGGGTCCATATGAAACATCTCGAAGCGCTCGTAGGTGTCGAAGAAATCGATTCCGTTCTGCGACGCAAGTATTCAAAATATTTCCTTTCTACTCCTAGGTTAAGTATTATTTTACGACTACTACTTTTCCTTTCCTACTACCCAAGACCAGTTGTGATTGGTTGCTTGTTAATTGTACTTGTGATGTTAATCGCACCTATCGTTAACATGATGATATGTGTCCCCAATTAGCATTATAATTTTGCTAAATACCTTTAGACACGTTAATAAAGTTATTATTATTATTATTATGTAGGTAAGTATGGTGAGATTCGTGCCGCCCGTATGAGTATGAGTAGCTCGTGCCGCCCCTCCTTGCCGCTTCACGACTCGCTGATCGCCTCTTCGCGGCCCTCTCTAATCAACGGATAAAACCTCTGGGACAAGGGTAGTAGAAATCCAACACTGGTTTAGCACCAGGGCTATGTTCATTGTATTGTAATCCCTCAAGACTGTTTTGCATATCAACAACAATGCTGCTTGTCCTAGCACGAAAGGGATACTCCATGAACGCCGGAAATCAGTAGCTCTTGAAAAGGGTCAGTCTTGGTCTTTGGAATTGAATGGCAAGATGATACAAAATTGACTGCTATTGCGAGAAAACTGATGACACTAGCGACATAAGCATAAGCACAATTAAGCAAAACAAATCTTAATTCATATAATTTAAACGCACTTGCACGAGATCGGTTGTCTAATTAGCAAAACATGTTTGTACATGCTATTTTCCACCTCCACCTGATTGTCGATCTTTCTAAAACAGCGTTTTAAAAGATGGATTGCCCTCCAGCATCATGGATCTCTCTATCTCATGATCTATCTACATGTAATAGACCCTTTCAGCTTGCCTGTTTGTTGCCCCATTTCAGACCACCTGACTTTTCCCTAGAGTAATGCGTTTTTGTTTTTCTGTATCCCAAGAGGAAATATACCAATTTCTGTAATTGGAAAACAAAGCACTGAATCCTCTGGAGAACTATCACGTGGTCTGAAATGAGGCAACAAACAGGCAAGCTGAAAGGGTCTATTCATTCGTTAACGAAGTATTATGTCAGCACGTGACTGTATTATATCAGCACGTGACTGTATTATGTCAGCACGTGACTGTTTCCTGCAAAAGGCCTATTTGGCAACATACGCAGACGAAGTGCCGTATTTAATATTAGTAGTACTTGTTCTACTCACAGGTGTGAAATAAAAACAAGCAACATACGCAGACGCAGTGCCGTATTTATCCGTTAGCAGTACTCGTTCTACTCACAGAGGTGAGATAGGAACAAACAACATACGCAGATATTTATCATTAGTAGTACTCGTTCTACTCACAGGTGTGAAATAAAAACAAGCAACATACGCAGACGCAGTGCCGTATTTATCATTAGCAGTACTGGTTCTACTCACAGGTGTGAGATAAGAACAAGTACCGCTAATGATGAAATGCATTACTGCGTCTGCGTATGTTTACGGTTCATGCGCTTATCAAACATTTGCCTGCTTGCCAAATAAACAAAGGATCTGTACAACTGCTCTGAAAAAAACTCTGAATTTCTAACGAGACCAAAAACAACCATTGCAATTGGGATTGATCAAAGCCAGGTCCCGGCTAATCCACAGATCGAATTGGAATTAAGCGTGAACCTTAAACTGGTCTATGGTCGATTTTACACTGACCTAAATAGGCAATTGATTTTACACCGACCTAAAAAGGCAATTGACTAAAGATCTGAGAGAACAGAACAACCTCCAATTTCAACACCTAACTGCTGACAAACAATTTAGGCTAGGCCACCAAGAAAATTAATGAAAACTATTTCGAAATATATTTATGATTGCTTCCAAAAGAGAAAAAAGGCACTGCCTTTATACTTAGCTAGCTTTTCGTTTTTATTCAGTCTATTATTATTATTGGACTTCCACTCATGTAAAAGTCTTTTTACAAAGTGCCAATAAACAATCGCTGTCTGTCTGGTTGCTACGTGGATTCTGTTCTCTAATAGACCCTTTGCACTTTACGTCATAGCCGCCATGTTGGTGTACAGTTAACAATAGATTCTTCGCTAGCTTATTTTGTTCTGTACACCAACATGGCCGCCATGCCCTTTGTCATTTGAATCTCAGCTGGGGATTGAGTGCAAACCATCTATTTGCTTACATTACTTCTTATAAAGCTTATTTCTGTCAGGAGTATATTACACAGGAGTGTTCCAGCTGTGCCCTTGTGTTGGCCCCTAACACAGTAGATGGTGTCTATTTATAGTCGCGAAGTTCTGGTATGCGATTACGTTGTCTTTTGTTCTCTTGCGCTTTAGTATTTTTTAGCAGTTTGAACCTCGTTAATTACAATTTTTTTACAGATCGGACTTATTTTGCGATGGGTCGCAGACGGATCGCAAACAATACGAAAATATAGAACTGGTTCTATCTTTACGTATTTTTTGCGACCGTCTGCGATAGCTTGCAATCAAGCTATCGCAAACTGTTTGCGACTGTTTGCGATGCCTTTACGTCGATATGGAAAACAGCCGTTAGCCATTTCGGCGTTAATGGCAACCGTATAAATACTTGACCAAATCAATTTGAAAATAAAACATGGTGCTAAAGTAAGAAAAATTATCATTCCACTGACGAACAATGACGCACCGATCGAAACGAGAAATGCTGAGCCAAATCATGAATTAAATAGCCGTGAAATACATACATACATACATCCTTATTTATACATGGAAAATCATCAGTTACATACGTAGATAACACTAAAGTATGAAACTGTTCAGTTTACAAGAAAGCCATGTTGCAGAGACGAATAAGAAAATAGGAATGTAATATATAAAAAAAACATTTACATATGGTTAAAATAACTCGATTTCGTAAGGTTAAAATATTGATAAAACTATCTTCTTGTACCCCTTCTCAAAAAATAGATTGATACATACGTATTTCATTATTATCGTATGTATCATCGCCGTTTTTACCAAGAAATTGTTGCTACTGTTTCGTCTGAAATGAATTGTTCAGCCGACTGTTCAAATGTTTTAATATATGATTTTATGATCCCGACTTTTGTATGATTATGTTGACTGTCTTCCACGGAGATCTGATAGAACGACTCGCAACCGAAGTACCGAAGTAACGAAGAGTCCGGCAGCCTCGATCCGTTGCAATACGTATACAACTATATCACCCATCACGAAGCAATTTAACATATATTACCTTTAGATGAAAAATATTAAACTGCGGGTTTTGAGGATTTATTAAAAAATACATTGGATATTCGCTTAGGCCTTTTAATGCTAGCCTCCTATAACTGTCGATATGTGTAGCAAATGGCTGCTAAAGGAGGCCGAGGGTAAACTATTATTTTGTTGCTTTTATCATTATGGGCTGAATTAATTTCTTACGTCTTCGTCAAGAGCTTTTCACATACTGCATAGTTGTTTTATTAATATTTCATGATAATGTCTAAACTCTGTGAATGCCACCGGAACAATTGCAATTGCACTGATAGACAACTTGGCAATACAAGTTCTCTATTTAAATTTTATTATTGCTGTTGTTGATTTTCTTACTGATTTTGTTCATTCCTGTTTTAATTGAATACACAGTCCTTTTGACAACAAAGCGGTAAAGCAAGGTTGGATATGACGTAGCAAGAATATTAACCCGACTTTCACTCTCAACTCACTCTGACGTTTCTGTTACACAAGTTACTGACATTTCTAAGTATACACTTCATGACGAAAATATAATTTATACCTACCTGTCAAGCGAGGTATTCAGACCAGTTTCTTCCTGCGAAGACGCTGATGCGCGATTGCAGGATTTAGAGTTGACTTCCTTACTGTTACGATGTTCTGTCGTCGTGTATATCGGTGTGTTATATTTACTGTAATCCGAGTTAGCCGTCTCTCGGTTGTTGTCATTTGTATTGGGAATACTCTCTGGAACCGTGTTGCCACTACTAGAGAGAGAGTTTTCCTCCGGAGAACAGCTAGCACTGTACACACTGGGACTTGACGGTGAACCGTGAAGATCTGGATTGAAATTACTGCCAGTTCTGCCAGCTCGGCTGAATGTCTTCCCCATAATTGCCGAGATCTAATTGTCTATTTCTTTGTATTGTAGTGCTCATGAATTTCCTACTTGAACAGGCTTGAACTGAACTCGAACAGACTGATTTCAGTTAAATGTCAGGCAACAAAGCTTTGAAATCAGCTTTCAAGAAAGGCAATATCAAAGCAAAATTGTTCACTCGTCGGTCTAGACCTGACAGGGCTATTATAGTCGCTTGGAAATTCTTCTGGCATTCAAAATCTAAAATGCTCAAGTTCCTTCCTGAACTCTGTCGAAATGCAAAAGTCCATTATAAAATGCTCTGTCACAGCAGAACCACAGCTTTGCATAACTGAATTATTCATCGGCGTTAAGACAAACAAAACAGGGTGTATAAAGAACAATGGGTAATTTTGATAGTTGTCTTTTGACCAATCATAGGAGACAATAAGAATATTTGTTCCGTTCCGATAGGCAACTGATTAATATGCGTCATGAGTCAAGGGAGGACGCAATAATAATAGGAATAGTTTATTGATATTAAACGTCATCTGAAACATATGGTCAAAATGTTAATCTGATATTTAAATATTTTCTTTTACTCCATCTCCTGGCCTGCAATGAGAATTAATAGAATAAAAACCTGAATCTGGGTGCAGACTTTGTTTCTTTTTGCAGGATTTTTCTATACGTATTGCTTATTCTAGTTTTATGTTTGTGTTTTATTGACAAATACAGACGCGCTGACTGTACGATGAATGAATAATGAATACTGCATGCGGCCATAGTTAATAGAGTGGAATGGTTATGAAACCCGGCAAACTTCAAAGGGGCTAACAAAGGCGCTGCGATTTATGTTGGAAGGGGGCAAGACAAAATATTGTGCAGGGTCATAGTTCATTAGCGTCCCCTGAACGACTGAACTCACACGTTTCTATTGGCTGATTGATTAACACATTGGAATTTCTATTGTGTTTTGTGCAGGGTAGTGGTTGAAAAAAGCTAACAAAGACATATAACAAAGAAGGTCGCTGGGTTTCATAACCATTCCACTCTATCAACTATGATGCGGCCGAGTTCGTCGTATTGAGTCAGCAAGTGCCTGAATAATTTGTCAATATAAAAGCACAAATATAACCGTACATCCTAACCATTAGCCAATCACCTGCTTGGATTCTGTAATCTGTGCACGAAGTTGGGTTATTATACATTTTACAGACCCATTCGAAAAATGGCTGCCGCTAATTTGCATAATGTTGATATTCAATATTTTCTGAAGAATTAACTAGCCTATATGAAAGAGCGAGTTCATGTTAGCAACATGTAGCTCTTTGATAACAGAAGAATATCGTCCTGACGTCCTGAATCTCATACAAAACTCTCTTATTTTGAACCTCGGTAACTTCGCAACACTTGGTACTATGCTCCTTAAATTTTACAAACGTACTCATTTTTGCATGTTCTCTGAAGTGGCAGTGCTTATTTTGGTACCAACATTTCATTACAACCAAAGCTTGGTGACACCATTTTTCGAATGGGTCTTTTGGGTGGGCAAGCGTTCCCGCAGTGTGTGTTTGACCACTGGCAAAACCTACCTGGTGATGTGAATGACGAAACCTCCAAACCTGGTAGTGTAGTCATGGATACCAGAAAGAGGAAAGGTCTGTCTGAGGGGATTCCGCCCATGGATAAGTACTTGGACAAACTCTAATCACCAACCATTGTCATCAATTCTTGCAATAGTGCTCAGATCACTGAGGGACCCAAAACATTATATCACTAAAAGCTAGAATATGGACTGGCCAGAAGTAGTTGAAAGTGACATGCTGTCGAGCGAATATAGTAGCAATTGATTAGAATCTAAGCCATGTATCAAGGCCATCATATACCCATCTAATATTATAAGAGCACGATTTGAATGAATGAAAGTATTCATGAACCATAGACCAGTTCGCGGTAAATTCCGACATTTTGAAAGGGGTGCAAACATGGTGCGAAATACAGTGTTTGTATGGGAATTGATGCGAATCCGATGCCAAATAAAATTCGTAAAATCGAATTTATGAAATATTCTTCAGATACACACTTAAGATACCAGGTAAAAGATTAACATATCGAAATTTGAGGGATGTAGCTGTGCTGGGAAACGTACAATCGTGTTTTCAGTTTTCCATACATTGTCTGTAAATTTTCACGCGGAATTTGACTCGATTTTATTTGAAATCGGATTCTCATCGATTCCCATACAAACACTGTATTTCGCGCCATGTTTGCACCCCTTTCAAAATGTCGGAATTTACCGCGAACTGGTCTATTGGCCTCGTGCTCACTTTTGATTAACCCCTGATATTCTTTGTCCAAACTAATGGGTTGTCATTTGCTGCTTTGTTTGCCTCAATGGGCTCCACCACAACGGACGGTACACGTACGTATTTCCCTGGAATTGAAAGGTTTCTCATTTCTGTCGCCAAGAGAAACCTTTATGCGCCAGGGTAACTGGATTTCCATTGGCCGAGAAAAACGATACGGTAAACATTGTAGATCATTGTAGATCATTGAAGATCATTGTAGATTGTCCATTTCCTATTGTTAACGGCAAGAGAACGACGAAGAAGAGAAAATAAATCTTCAGGGTGTAAATCAAAGCTTTCTTTAGGATAAATTAAGGTAGATTTATTGAACGGTAATTTCAAGGTATTCTGAGCAGTTCAGCAAAATAATAAGATGTGAAAGCCGGAGTTTGAAGCCCTTATAAATCGTCGGCAAACGAAAAACTGCGTGACGACATAAATAATGGCTGCGAAGTATACTGTGGGTTCTTGCATAACCAGCGAGGTCGCCAAAAAGTCATGCCCATAAATTTATTTCATTTGTCAACCTGCAACCTGCACTTTGTACCCTCCGTGCTCGCTAGCTATACGCTAGCTCACGTGCTCACTTTCTCACGTGACTTGACTCATAAATAACCGGACATACAGAAAAACAAACAGACAAACAAACAGACATCCACGTACTTTCAAACTTGCAGCGATTATCTCTAGGTAGCACTCGATGATAAGAAAGTACGACCACTTACAGCGTTGCAATTTTTCTTCGTTTTCGCTAACTTTCTTTTTGCTTAAACGTCTGCTTAAACTGTACAATATTAATCAATTATTGAATTCGGTTTTCGCATGATAGCGAAAATTATCAAGACCTCTGTCTTGATGATTTTTACTATCATGCTCAACCTCATCCAATAATTACTTAATATTAAATGTATGTATAACTGAATGATATATGTATAGAATAGACCTTTTCCGCATTCCGCTTCAATGCTCACGAACAATGGCACCAAGTCGAGATTGGAGTAGACATTTTATACTAACATTTACCGTATTTTTGTCTGACCCCAATCTCGACTTAGTGCCATTGTTCGATCGAATGCGGGAAAGATCTATTGAACTCGTTTTGGACAAGTGGCCTTAACTTGGGCCATCTATAGCATGTACTGCATGGAGTTCTAGCATAATTTTGTGTCAACATGGTTTGTGCTAGAGTACCCAGAGAATTGGTTCTCTACTGATGCTCTCGACTGATGCTCTTGTCTGTCAAATGTCAATATGCAAATGCCCCACGTATTCCGGGGGAGGGGAGGGGGTTAGGTTTGGGTTATGGTATGCCGGGGGAGGGGGGGGGGGGGGGGGGTGGTTGGAAATGATAGAGCCATAATACACACACAATACACACATATATACATGCTGTGCATGTACATTTCAGCCACAATTTCCTTCAATTCTGTAGTTTAATATTACTTTCTTTTCAATATTATTGTTCCTTGAGGGTCGTTAGAATTATAAAAAAACTTGGTATGGGTGTTGTTGATTGAAGTACAATGGTTATTTGAGTAGTCTGCACGATATCGAGTCACTCAAATTTGATGCATTATATCAGGTGCAGTACGACTATGAGAAATCAAGCAATTTAGAACAACAAATTCCACAATGTTGCTATTGATTCAGGAACACCCAACGAACTGTTCTGCAAAATAACTGTTCTTCTGGGCCACTCGGCTGGCAAATTCTGCACTTTGGAATTTCTTGGCTGGCAAATTCTGCAGTCTGATACTAAATAATAATATAACGGAGCGATATTTGTCAGCTGGTAAATTCTGCAGTCCGATATAATTACATAATAATAATATAACAGAGCGATATTTCTCAGCTGGCAAATTCTGCACGTACCTGTTGTTTCACAGGTTTTTTAAAATACCGAATTCTGCAGGTTAGCTCAGGTTTTTATTCTTAAAATAAAAATATATTTTTGCTGCTGGCAAATTCTGCACTTAAATATTTCAGCTGGGAAATTTAGAAATTCTTCATGAACTTTAGGCTGGCTGGCGCTGCAGAACAGCTGTTCGTCTGCCAGCTGAAAAACAATTCCCTTAAATATGTTTAAATACATCTGATTTGTTATAAAAACATCAGAATGTTTGTTTTTATGAAGTTTAACCGTTGGGTGTTCCTGTTGATTGTGAATAGTTATACGTTAGGTAATGTCGTTCTACATGTGAAATAAAGTCATCTATTTGTAATTCTCAATAACAAACCAGTGGAGACGGCTGAAATTCAGGCTAAATTATCAATACAATATTTTGGATTGAGGTTGTAAACTACAGTCCACCATTTTCTAGTATTGGTGAGCTGCCACTGTGCTAGTGCTCATTTTCTACATCTTGAAGGAGACTGAAACTTATAATGGCAGGCCACAAAGAAACAAGCAATGTCCACTCATTTTGTTCTATCATCGGGGTCGCAGTAAGATTAATTTTCATTCCCAAATAATTCTTAAAAGTACTTGTACTCCTGATCATGACCAAGTGAAAGTGGCGATGGTGATGGCAAGAACTGAGGAACAACAACAACAATTACACTTATTGTCTCATAAGATGATGGAAATGTATACCAGTAATAAGGCATAATAAGAAATACAATGATGAGAAGGTAGGTCCTCAAGGTAACCTTAGGGTTATCTTAAGCCAGGACCTGACCTCAGATGGAAAACACTTTAAGTATACTCTCTCAGTTCTGGACCAAATTTATTTTATTTTATAAACTTGCAATAATGATAAATACACTACTCTATGCATAATATCATTATGTCAGTTCTAAAAAAAGCATTAAATACACTGTTGAATGCCTGAACCAAGAGATACTAATCACTCCAAATACAAAGAGGTACAAGCCAGATGTAAATAGACCCGGGAAATAGAACAAAATAAAAAGTCCATAATTGTGTTAGGTGGTAACTGTCCCTTGGTCTTGTGTTTAGGAAATATTGTTTTTTACCAGTGTGAATCACACGCCACAGATAAATATGCGATTTCCACATCAGAGTCATTTATCGTTCATTTGAAAAAATCTTCATTTCGGTTACTTACTCAGTTTATACTCACTGCATGCTAGATTTTCGTTCCCGAATTTATAAACATTTAAATACATGTGCATATAATATTTTAAAAGGCCCTTGTCAGTCAGAGAACTGAGAAATTGGGTCATTTCTACTATACTTTCGAGAGGTTAATAACAATAAATAACAACACAACGACAGTCAATTGGTATAAAGGTTATCATGTTCAGATTAGCGGCTACTTACATTTACAAGTCAGTGTTGATCGCAGAGCGGACTGTCACGTATCTTAGCTTAAAGCATGTCGCATAATATGTGATAAATTCCCGTCCAAAGCCTGCGAAACACCTCTCAGCTCTAGAAAAGACAAACATCTGATATTAAAGGTTTTGCTAAGTCAAAACTCCCACTCGCCGCCATCTTGAAAAACCTGGAAATGTTGTCCACCGGTTCACGTGACCAGCACAGTGCAATCTGATTGGAACGGTGGCGAAAAGAACTTCTAAAGAAGGTGCAATCTGATTGGTTGACGCCGCAAAATCTCGACACAAAAAAAATAAAAATGAAAAAATAAAGGATAAACACTTGCGAATTCTGACTCGTGCCTCGGCCGAAGGCCTGGCCCGAGTAATTAGCCTGTGTACAGTCGTCCGTCTCAGGGCCCTCAAAACTCGGGAAGGGACGTCTGTGCTACACTGTCGTTAATCGTGTTCCAGCATAATTTTGCATAAAAGTTAAAACTCTCCACGCACCCCGACGATTACCCTGTATCTCGATTTCCATTGGCCGAGAAAAACGAGACGATAAACATTGTAGTTTTCAGATTTTTCATTTCCTATTGTTAACGGCAAGACAAAAAAATAATTCCCTTCTTCGCTAGCCTGTACACAGACCTCCGTAATCCCTTCAAAGGAAGGGATTTGGAGATCTTTCTTTCCTCGAGGGAGTTGAAGATTGGATGAACTCGTGAGTTTGAGAACCATGTTAGCTAGAGGGTTAACTGGAAGTCGCGCTCGTAGCGACTGGTCTGAGGCTATTGATATTGCTTCTGGTTGATCATCTCCCACAGCCACTCTCTTTTCTTTTTGAAGAACTACACAATATCTGAAGAAGAGTTTCGTGTGTTTCCTGCAAATTCTTTATAAGCGCTCTTCTCTTCTTCAAAATTCCTAGGCACTTCCTGCATATATGTTTGGCCCCACTTTTCATTTGGAATTCAGAGAGAATTTCTTCCCAGTAGTAGTTCCTTGAACGAGATTCTTATCAATTTTTTTCTCGATTTAACCGAGCACAGGCACAAAATGACATAGCAATTGCCCTATATCATTATGACGTCAAATCAAAACAATCTATTGTTTAAACGCTAAGGATCACGGTCGTGGGAGCCGAGACAAAACAGCGACAACACAAAGGAAATCGCTATCAAATGCATTTTGTAGAACGTAGAATAGCGGTAACAGCCACCAAATACGGTAAATATTGTATGATAAACATTGATACAGCTGATGTTTGGAAACCAGACAATTCGAAGTTAAATTTTCCTCAGCAGAGCAGATTTAGTTCAAAATTCTATTGTTCATGTCGATTCTGTCCCCCTCATAAACAAGCCGTGACGTCATAATGATATAGGTCAATTCGTCATAATACTAGTAGTAATCGTAGATTATCAAAGTGCGTTCGACATATTTTTGTAAGAGAAACTGAGGACTGTGGTAACACAAAAGGCTGAAAGATTGCTGCAATGATGTTGACGGTGTAAGTAATCCTGGTCAAAAATGCTTGTTTTTAACTAATGTGAACATTTTGATGTCTTGACTTATAACTTAATATACAAGGGAATGCATCTGGATATAAAATTGTAATTATCTTTGTCACGGTTACATTAAATCATTGGATGCAATGCTTATGTGGCTATATGTATACATGTGTGTTTTATATGGTTATGGCATTCATTTGAGCATTCATAGCACATTTTTCTGTGTGGTATACAGTGTACCGCAATAATTGGAGTTAGTGAATAGTGTAGAACACAAATCAACCCTATTAGCTAGCTATGGCTATTCAGATGTGTATAAACTGCATTCCAGTTCCTAGCATTCATAATACTAAGTACATTCCAGTGTAGAACATAAAATATATATGCATGTGTATAAAGTACACCCCATGCAGTTCCTTAGATCATTCACAGTATTTTTCAAGTGAAAACAAGGTTGGCTGCCATTGTTTAGTTGCAGAATAATTTATGGTCAATGTTGGTAGCCGGGTCCTGGCTTTGATCAGCCTTCAGTTTCAGGTCCGTCAGAAATTTAGTGTAGATTAATCGATTAGGGAACACAGCAATGAACTCAGTACTTTAAATTTCCCTCACCTCGTACTGTGTTGATTTTCCAGTTCCTTGGCATATCAAAATGTCGTTATAGATTAACTCTCTGCCTGAATATGTTAGTGTTGAATATTTGTATAACCAAGATGTACACAGTGTCGCAACTCACACAAGATACGGTGATTACGGGTATCTAGAAAACTCAGACCTAGATTTCTCTTCAGCCAGGTCATCTTACTGTTTGTAGTTTTGGTATACAGCGAGCAAGCCAACAGAATTCACTCGGTTGTTAATGGACAGCACAAATTATGGCCAAGTTGATTCGATTCAGTTCTCTGTTCAACGACCGCGCCGACAAAACAGGCTTTGATATATCGTGCTTGCTAACTTTTTAAACATTATTGCATTGGATTGGGAAAATAATAAAACACTTATACTCGACGTTTCTCCGAGCATCGTGTATATAGTTACCAGTTCCCCGGCCGTTCATGATATCGAGGCATTTTGTAATTCTTGGATTGCACCCACGTGACTTCCGCCTTGACACGTGATGCCATCCGCCATATTGGTGTACCATAATTGTCAACAAACAGAGTGTGAGCACGAGTTTTCTATACTTCGGCGAGGTTCATGGCTATTAGAAATGGTTTTGTGCTTGATTGTTGGCTGTTCCACCAAAAGTGGTCTGAGTAGGGGTAGGCTAAACTCAGGGCAACAGGTTTTACTTTATAGTTGGTGAAATGCCTGGCACTTTTTTGATCAGTGTTATTATTTGTCACTTTGGGTTTGAGATTGTTTGCCACATAGCTTGGGTTGCTGTTGATAGTATTATTTAGATCATCCTTCATTTTGCTGGCGGATTTGAAATTGATCTCGCTCACAGGAGCGTAAGGCACTTCGCTAACGTAAGTGGGAAGAAGCCAGGAACATTTAACTTGTGTACACGCGAGTTTGCCGTTAATGCGGATCGAAGCTTCCACGTAGAAGAGAACGCTCGCGACATGAGAACATGCTTCAGCAAGTCCAGCTTTGCATCCTAAGCAATGTGCTGACAAAACAGTGTCCTCCTTGCTCGTAATAATCCAAATTGGCAACGGAGGGTCATTCATTATCTGGCTGTGCCTAAACATTCAGGGTCAAGCTTCACGCCTATCAGAGTCGCCGGATGAAGTCCGATCACTACACTTTTCTCCAAATATCGCCGCCTAACATGGGGTTCGAGATTCTTAAAATAACTGAAATAATCTGAGAGCACCGGAATAGATTCGTCAATATCGCTTGAGGAGTTTTTTGATCCCTCTTTCGCAGAATCCATCGAAATTCAAAAGAAAAGTGCGCTAATATATAACTGACAGCTTCGGCATATATTTCAAGGAACACTTAGCGTCAAGTGGTACACCAATATGGCGGACGTCCAAATATGGAACATGCTGTGACGTCACGTGCAAGCCAAGAATAGGCCTACGAAAAAACTTTTTTTTGGCTACCGGCAAACACGTCACACACAGGCACAGGGAACCCGTCACCAGATTAGCAATTCCAAACCGCGGGAAAACCCCGAGCTCGAAGGTCAAGAGCACCAGCCAATCAGCGACTGGTTACAACATTCCTGTAACTATCCACGTGACCTAGAACACGATTAACGAATCCATAGTACAGACCTCCTTTTCCTTCCTTATGAAGGGATTATGGAGGTCTGTGTACAGGCTAGTAGCAATGTTTTGTTTTGATTTAATTTCCAGCCATATTTTCTTTTCGTGCTCGACAAGATGAATCGCAACTGTACCACTATCCTATCCCAGTATCTTTTTCTCATTTGATTGTCCGCCCAAGATGCAGGATGCGCAGAACAGTACTTCGGACCTAGAGCAGATTTCGTATGAGTGGAACAAACTACAGCACGTCCGTAGCCTTGCCGTAACCATACTCTAACCGTACTGTACTGTATTTCTGTAATTTGATTGGATCAACAGTACAAAAACAATAGGGAAACCATTTCAATGTTACGGCATGATGTCACTGAGTAACGTGCCGTAGTCAAGTCAGTCCCACTCGTACGAAATCTGCTCTACTGTAATACGAACGGATATGCGAAAGAAACGGCGTTCATTCTGCAAAGAAATTCAAGATATTCTTAAATATCTTAAAGAAAACATTTTGCCAATGAACCAGATTAGCGGAATGAAGAACATGTAATTCTACTCCCCTGTTCTATCCGATCACGTCGTACTCTGACATATTTGAGATTTCAGCTAAACTACAGAATATCTGTAAACCACTTTCTAGTTGTGAGTCGATTCCGGGAGACTTTTAATTTTCAGTGGGTAATCCAAGTATTAAATTTGCAAACCAAGAGGAAACTGTAACACGACCCGGTTAATATTGTGTAATAGCCAGGTCGCCTACAGAGTTATTGAGATGCAAAAATGATGTAAACACGCACATTTCCGGTGAAAGAAAATTAATTTCATCCCTCCCTTTGGCCTAATCTCACATCCGTTGGTAAACTCACGTCTTACCGTGGTTCAAATTAATAAAAGACTTCGTTAGATGAATAGTGCTGACAGCCGGGTTGACTGTACAACATTCGGTGCATTAAAAACACGAATTTCTTGTCAGCCTTATTTCTCCATGACAGGCAATATATGCGGTTTCACGCGTTGTTCACGTGGCCTTTGCATCTTGAATGGATGATGACGATGGGCCGAGGTTCAATGACGTCAATAGGGTCAATGTTCGAAGAATCAAAACAGGGAAAAAACCACTTGCTGGCATTTCCATAGAAACGGTAACTTCAGTGATCAAAATAATCGAAAACTATTCAAATAATATTTTACATCAGCAGCTAGTAATGAACAGTGTAGGAAGTACGATAAAATCCGGGATTTGTCTGTATTGAAGAATATCAATCAGACCAAAAGAATCTTTTCTCTGTCATTAACGAGATGCTACATCTAAAGGCTGACCGAAAGCTCCCTGCTTTGGACGATCCTATTGCGTTAGCCAATGCATTTGCTGATTTCTTCACAGAAAAGATTTCTATGATTAAATCTGGCCTTACATCAAGGAAGTTAGGACTTGTGACTCAACAACACGAACATTATTGCACTGATTCTATACTCAGTGATTTCAAAACAGTAAGGAGCTGTTGGACTCCTTTGGTGGAACTACTGTTAAATCATGCGACCTGGACCCTCTCCCTGCGTCTGTTATGAAGGAATGCATTGATATCTTGTTGCCTGTATTAACTATGATTGTAAATCTGTCCTTGGAACAGGTGTAATGCCTGAATGTATGAAAGAGGCCCTACTGAATCCTAAACTTAAACAGGCATCACTGGATTATGAAGTTTTTCTCTACTTCCAACCGATATCTAACTTAATAATAATAATAATGGCCATATTTATATAGCGCCATATCAACCACAGTTTCATGGCGCTTTACATATGACTGACATATCACGTCAGTGAATTATTTCGGACTGCTTCACGGCGCTAATAGCTGCCACGCAGTTTACAATGTTGAGAATGTGTGGTTAATGCAATGGCCAGGCTGCTGTACCGGGTGACAATCCCCTGCTCTTTTTCGAGTAGTACAACAGGTTCTTTCACGTCCCCTTCAAATACTGATTAGAAGTAGAAGGAGACAAGGCTAACGGCTCATAAACGTCCCTGCCCAAGGACGCGGCCGGGATTCGAACCCCCGACCTCCCGCACTCTAGACCGTGCTCTACCAACTGAGCTAACCAGTGAGGCGGTTTACGTTTACGTCTAAGTTATGCGAGAAGGTCGTCGCTTCACAGCTTAACTGCTATTTGCATGACAATAACTTAGTGGAACTTTTTCAATCCGCTTATAAAACTGGACACAGCACAGAAACTGCTCTGATTAGAGTACTGGGCCCGGTTGTTCGAAGCAAGGTTAAGTGCTAACCCAGGGTTAAATCGCTAATCCTGGGTTAAACTGTACAGATTGCAATTACAGATTTAGCGCTAACCTAGGGTTAAAGTTAACCTTGCTTCGAACAACCCGGCCCAGAACGATATCTTGCGAGCATTGGATAATAATAAGTGTGTCATTTTATTGCTACTTGATTTATCAGCTGCATTTGACACTGTGGACCACCAGATTCTAGATAGATTAACTAATCGTTTTGGCATCGTTGGAACCGCTCTCAGTTGGTTTACATCATACTTAATACTTAACAGGACGAAAGCAGTTTGTTACCATCAACAATGAACGTTCGTCCAGTCATGCTCTGAACTGTGGGGTTTCACAAGGATCGGTGCTGGGCCCCATCCTCTATTTACTCTATACGGCACCGATAGGCGACATCATGCGACACCATGGAGTGTCTTTCCACTCATATGCTGAAGCCTCTGTTGTTCGTGACCTTGAGCATGTCAAGTTCAAGCTAGAAATGTGTATGCAAGACATTGACGTATGGATGCTGAAGCTCAACGATGATAAAACTGAGATACTTGTCTTTCTTGCCAAACATCGCCCGGCCCCTTCTCTGGATTGTATGCAAGTAGCAAATGCGTCTGTGATGCCTTCTGACTTCGCAAGAAATATCGGTGTTGTATTCGACACTACGGTATCTATGGATAGGCATGTTACACAAGTCTGCAAATCTGCATTTTTTTTTCTATTAGAAGCATTGCACATATTAGAAAGTTCTTAAATTATGATACATGTAAGATGCTAGTGCATGCCTTTGTTACAACAAAACTCGATAATTGTAACTCACTGTTATATGGTCTGCCCAAATACTTATTGCAGCGCCTGCAATATGTTTTAAATAGTGCTGCTAGGCTAATAACTCTGTCACGCAAGTCTGATCACGTCACGCCACTCTTAATGCAGCTGCATTGGCTGCCCATTGAGCAACGGATTGAATTTTAAATATTACTATATACATATAAAGCAATCAATGGTATTGCTCCACACTGTCCATTTCAAGATGCAGATCAGTGATTTTCGATTCATCGGCTTTGAATCAGGACGTCAAATTGTAGGCTCCGGAGAGAAGCTTGATCGCTGAGGTTCTTTGACTTAAATAATTTCCCTTCGGCCTCTCCTGCTACGAGAAGCGGTTAAAATAGTTAAAAGTCTTCAAATATTAAGTTAAAGGAATAAGGACCTTCATGATTTGTCTTCATCATGCCTGGATTACCTTTATCGGGTTTTGAACAACACCGAGCCTAAATCTTGATAGTTGTTTGAGTTCAATGGAGTTACTAAAGCTTCATTATGATGAACCATCGAGATAGAGGCCTGTTATTGGTCCAAATCTTGCCAAAACATGCCGCAAATCTTGCTAAATCTCACCCAAATCTTGCTAAATCTATCTAAATCTCGCCAAATCTTGCCAAACTTGTGTCAGTATCTCACCAATTGTTGCCTAATCTTGTCTAATCTCACCAATTATCCATCAAATGTGTGATATTTATCTCTCACTGGAATGCGTGATATTCCATAACCATTTTCCTATACAATGTTGTGATGTTGCGTAATTTCAATGTCTTCTTCACCACAGTACCTCTATGGCATGATCAAACAAACAAAAATGTGAATTGATGCTTTCACATGCGACAAGAATACGGGCCAGGCCTCTAGTGACCGAATCAACAACCTGCCGCTCGTTCAAGGCCCGATTCACATTAGATAGATTTTTTGTAACTTGTTGAATATTGATTTAAGGTTAAAAAGTTATTAGCTCAGGAATGACTTAATGCATTTCTACTTGTATATTTTGCACCTACATGTAGGATTAAAGGTAATTGGGGTTCGAACAACTAATTATAAAAGCCAGAAGGCGATGGCTGTTAATAAACATTACCTTTTGTTATGTACTGTTTAATAAACGAGCAGCAGTGTTTTATCAGGTTTAAAACTCGAGGGCGCAGCCCGAGAGTTTTAGACCTGATAAAACGCGTGCTGCGAGTTTATTAAACGGCTTCAAAAACTTATAATGGTTACTTAATGAACCATTGAACCTTTGTATTCACAAAGCCATGCAAAATATTCGAGTAATCACCGCCTGCAATTACGAACATCTCAAGGGAATGACATGAAGAAATTACCATACTATGTTGTTTGAAGCGGCGTTTCGTAATGCTGAAAGCATTGTGTGGCAAAGAACAAGCTAGGACAAGAAGCTGCACTTGAAGGATTTGGTGTCGTGGTTGACATCGATAGAGTTCAAGACTTGGAAAGCGATGTGACTGACATGACGGCAGACTCTGAAGAATATGAAGAGTTTAATCTACGTTTTTATTATTTTACGGCTTTGAGTTTGATTTAATAATTGGAACTAAACAGTGGCTCAGTAAACAAGTAATTGTAGTTGGTAACTTCATAAAAAAATAAATATCTGTGTATCTCGGTAGTCTGCTGATATTAGTAAATTTAGTGGAAAATTGATTATCTAGGAGGCTAATACTGTTTTACATTGAATATTTACTTGGGTCTTTATCAGTGAATTCTTAATTAGGATGAAACTTTATAAAAAAATTCATGTTCATTAGTATTCTTTAAATAAAACGTTCATCCTAATTAGAAATTTAATGAGAAAGCTGAAACATCAATAGAAATTCCAAGAGGTGCTTATCCATTGTCGTGCTGATCTATTGTCTCAATCATTAACCCCGTTTCCCCCTGGGACACAATTCAAATCCCTCCGCGGGCTTTTTAGAATGATGATATTTTATCAGGTATAAAGGCGCATGCACGTGACTGATTTGCTTCATCTGATTGGACAAAATGCTCATTAATTATTCGTGAGTTTTCGAATAAAATTTCAACAGTTCCCGGTGGCAGTTGACTAATGATATGCACATGTGTGAGTGTCACGCAAGCTTTATGTGAGTCTTGGAAATTTATTTATTCATGTTTACTTTAGAAAGTTACTGTTTTACATTCAGTACTCTTGTTAAATATGTATAACTTTGAGAATGTTCTAGGATGTCCTCGACCTTCTTTTATGCTAATTACTAAGTTTTACGGATTCTTGAGTTGCAATCATTCCTAATAAGGGAATACAATCACAAAAGCGTGGAACCTCGCAGATGTCGAAAGTCGCGAAATAGTTTATTCGATTTTTTTTACAGAATGAGGGATCGCTGGATTCTGAAATTCAGGCAGGGCTTAGTTCATTTATCATTCTAGCGACGGCAGGAGTTTCGTGAAATTTCGATGACGAGAAGTGAGAGGGATTCTGATATTAAACTGGATTAGCGTTCAGTAGTCAGCCCTATCGATGAATCGACTGGTCAAGACGTATGGCACGATGATTTGATTGGACAGCTCTCTGGCTCTTTGCCAATATAAACCAGTCATATCCGGAAATAACAGGATGGTTTACAATCCTACATGTTGGACCAATCAGGACGTCACGACAGGAAATTATGCACTCGGCGCATCGCGGTCGTTCCCGTTCAGCTCACACGACTATGAAAACCACGAGTCATTGATAAGAACAGATATACCCTCAACTGTCACCGAATCCCGATAGAAAGAGCCTCGGGTGAAGAGTTTGAGACATACGTAACCGGTTTAGTGATTGGACTTTCAAGCAGTTGAGTTTTACATTCTATTGTTCCTCGGGCATTCAGCCGTGAAAGGCGACCGCCATAAACGCTGTCAACTCCGTCGAAAAATTAAACCATCGTCGCGAATGGGCAATATACAGACTGCACAAGCTCTACAAGAGTCACAGATTTCTGCCAAGAAACCAGTCACGGATATTATCGACACGCCAGCAAAGACACGTAGATTATTACTGACTAAAAGTGATGGCGGAAACTTCGAAGTACAGAGAGCGAGTGAACTAGCATGTCGTGAACTTGAGGCTCAAGGGTCACAGAAACACGTTACGCAAAGAAACGTACCGTCGGTTGACAGGTAGGTTTATAATTCGGATTTTTGATTTTTTCTTCGTTATATTCTCTAGCCGAGGGCCGAGGAACTTAGAAGATAGATCCGGTAGTTTAATGTGCGAGAACTACACATAATAATCACAGGGCTACCAGACCCACGCTGCAAAAACAAAAGGCAATGTAGATGCAAATCAGTTGTAGACGGTTGCTGACATGTTTAGCCGTGTTTGGTCTTCATGAAGTTACTGTCAGTGTCTGAAAGAAACCCGAAGTTCATTCTTCGGTTTTCGATGGACACAAAGCAATTCATTCGCTGGGGGTTTCGTTTAGAATCAACGGATCTTCCTTAATAATTGAAACTTCACACGAGGTATCGTCAATAAGATTAAGAGTTGTTGTATATAAGGTTTTGGTTGTGTCGCTATATTTCATAGAATGAAGTTGTAGGCAGTTACAGTTCATAAGGCGACAGCATTGAGTTTCGTAAGCGTCTCTAGGTATCGAATTACTAGAACTCTTTGATCTGTTGTATCCTCAGTTTAAATGAAAACACGTTAGTCTCTGGCGGGTTGAATGGCCTCCAAACAATTGACTGTTCTTGCGAGAAAAAGGTTGGGTAATATCACGAGTGACGTAATAATGACAGCAATTTGCTGCGAGTATTTAATTGCTAGAGTGAGTTTAATGTTAATAGCATGCATCGAAACCTCGCATGTTCTTGGACGCGTGCCAACTACCAAGGTGTTATGTGACACGCTGTTGTGTGACATGCACGTAGTAATTCCTGTATATCCTGTTGTACATACCGCCCTTCGTCCTAATGGTATGCAACCCTACCAAAAGAAAACCACACTTTTGAATGCCTCTTTGTTTGCTTGTCTGTTGTTGCATTGCTTCGGGTTTTTTGTCCGGTCATATTGCTTTAAAAGCAAACCACAAAAATGAATCGAAAACTAGAATAAAACGTGTTTTTACGTAGCCTGCTATGCAGACGTATTTTTTCACTCTCGTAAATTCGAAGAAAAAAGTAACGTCTGCTTACCCGAGCGCTTAATTGACCTATATCACTATGACGTCATATCAAAACAATCTATTGTTTAAACGCTAAGGATCACGGTCGTGGGAGGGGGACAAAACAGGGACAAAACAGCAACAACACAAAGGAAATCGCTATCAAATGCATTTTGAAGAACGTAGAATAGCGGTAACAGCCACCAAATACGGTAAATATTGTGGGATAAACATTGATACAGCTGATATCTGGAAACCAGACAATTCAAAGTTAAATTTTCCTCAGCAGAGCAGATTTAGTTCAAAATTCTATTGTTCAAGTCGATTCTGTCCCCCTCATAAACAAGCCGTGACGTCATAATGATATAGGGTAATTAGTTTCAATATGCAAGCAGACGTCAGCACGTTTGTTTGATTTTTCTACCCAATCAAACCGTTGTCAATGGCAATTGTATTGTCTGAATGCCTTTTAAATGTAACATTACGTCACTTTCCAGGATCTGATTGGTCCATAACACAATGAGGTGTGCATATTGGAAACTAATTAAGCGCTCGGGTAAGCTCATTATTCAATCGATATTTCCCAAGTTAGGTGACGTTACTTTTTTGTTCGAATTTATGAGAGTGAAAAAAATGCGTCTGCAAAGCAGGCTAGTTTTTACGTCACCCTGCCGTGAAGTGAAAACTAGAATAAAACACTTGTTTTACGTAAATTCTTTAATGAAGTGAAAACTACGTGTTTTATGTATCCTTTGGTTACTTGTCGTGTTTCCCCTCCCTCCCCACCCCTACGTTTAAGTCTACTCATTACAAGGGAGAACAAGATCGGCAACTTCTGGCGATTCCTGGGGCAAAACAGAAGAGGAAATCGTAAATATCTGACACTAAATAAAACTCCAAGAAAATTCCAACACTACAGAAAGATAAACCATTGACCAAAGTACCTTTTTAGCTAAAAATATGGCTCAAATCAAGCGACAGGCTGGGACGATATTTCCAAGTACATTAATGGTTCGTCCCTGGTCCTATGTGCCAGACGTTAGCCTTCGACCTGCGCGGTCCTGGGCACGAGAGTTTGCTGAAATCCATTTCCTTTTCCCTTCCCTAGCTTGGCTATTTTTTGTATCCCCAAACAAATAAGCAGACCCCAGTTTTTCTCTCCCTAGTAGGGTAGCGTCAGTGTTTGCTGTCATGCCCAGGACCGCGCTGGTCAGAGGCTAACGTCTACATCAGACTTGAAAAATTCGCCCAAAACAATTGCTTCTTGTGATACCCGAGTCATATTTTTAGCCAGATTTAGCTTTTTAAACACTACACGTGTGCATATTGCGCCGTTGATCTAGAATCACACTTGCTGTTGGATAAGTCAAGGAACTTTTAAAAATATCAACACAAGGTGCGTACATGTACTCTAATCAATGGCAAAGATCATGTGTGCAAGATATGTTGACATATATAAGCTTACACGTACGTGACATTTAATAATCTACCAACATTGATCAGAAATTATTCTGCAATAACAATGGACACTCAATATTCTGTAGGCGGCCTTGACCTCACTTGAAGAATAATTTGAATGCTCCGAAGGAACTGGAGTATAGTTTACACACAGGGGTATATAATTTAAGTTCTACACTGGAGTGTAATCGCCAACATTAGTCAGCATTGTGGAGCCAGCCTTGATCATTCGAATGCTATACATCACACGGTTAAACTATCAATGTGCATTATTATAATTTGTTAAAACTTTATTCAAGATCCACATTGATTTCCAGTCATTTGTTTACCTATTTAACTGAACAGGTCCATCCCCTTGAATAACTTATAATCAAGACATTCAAAACTGTTCACATTTATTTAAAGACAGACATTTTTGATCAGGATATTAATTGTTTTCACGCACAGTCCACACCACTGTTACAATATTTTAATTTGTCACCACAAGATGCCCAGTCATTTGTCATACAAAAATATATGTCGAACGCACTTTGATAATCTATGATTACTTCTAGTTTTAAATAGTAGTGTCATAGATTAGAGGCTTTCCAACGTAACAAAGTGAGTTGGAAAGCGTCTTCATTACGGCACGTAGCTATTTGTTTATCACTTAAGTGATAGTTCATTAGTTCTTTTCTTGTACATATGTTTAATATTCATATTTGAGGTATATAAAGACCAATCAGTTTAGAATTATTTCTCTCGCTTGCTAGACAGCCACAAGTCAGCCAAACTTTAGTTTTAATGTTTTAAATTATTATTCATTAAGATATAACCATTTTGGCTTTAGCCCTCGGAGCCTTGTACGATTGCATTCGGTCGAGGAGTACGTTTCCAGAAGTTTTTCCACGTAGCAAGACGTGGTTT
Source organism: Actinernus sp. WN-2022 (assembly GCA_030867875.1). Classification (NCBI taxonomy): domain Eukaryota; kingdom Metazoa; phylum Cnidaria; class Anthozoa; order Actiniaria; family Actinernidae; genus Actinernus; species Actinernus sp. WN-2022. The sequence continues at coordinate 86,359 of JAOWCC010000196.1, read as the reverse complement.
TTTACGATGGTTTTTCGTACCGGGCAACGTACATTATTTTCTTTAGATATCGATTTTTCGGTATTATTTGATTTAAGCATGTGATTACGTCATTTGATTGTGCAACCATCCGTTTAGGATGATGTGTGGTTATGGAATGTTTTCTCTATTCCTTCATGTCCTGTTAAATCATGTCCTGTTAAATATTATGATTTTGTAATATTAGTACTATGTAATGATTTGTAATACCGTAGTTTATTAAAGAAACCGTTTGCTGCTGTCCACCAGGCATCCGGCACTGTCACACTCCACTAGTTGTAGTGTTATTATGATTTTGTACGCGTTGGGCGTGTTGCGTAGTATAGGAATGAATTACGATTTCCTCTTCTGTTTTGTCACCGGAATCGCGAACTTGTTTTCTCTTGTAATGAGTAATCTTAAATGTAGGCGGGAGGGGAGGGAGGGTACAAAATGACTAATAATAATAATAGTCTTTATTGTGTCAAAAGATAAAAATACATATCTTATGTTACATTCATCGATAAGAAAAATATACGAGATGAGAATATACAATATAAAAAAACTATAAAGCTAAGTTATTTAAAAAGTAAGCGATTTATATAAGAGTTTTTAAATCAGTTGGTGTTGATTTTAAGCATATAGCTGGACGTTTTTCTTAGATTGTATTTGGTAGACTTGAAAAGAATAGGATACGTAAAACACGTTCTATTGTGGTTTGCCTTTGGTCATTTTTTGGGGTTATCGTTGGACTATAAATGCTTTAATAAGGCAGCATGTCATCTGCATCATTGCCTCACTGGTTAGCTCAGTTGGTAGAGCACGGTCTAGAGTGCGGGAGGTTAGGGGTTCACTGGTTAGCTCAGTTGGTAGAGTACGGTCTAGAGTGCGGGAGGTCAGGGGTTCACTGGTTAGCTCAGTTGGTAGAGCACGGTCTAGAGTGCGGGAGGTCAGGGGTTCACTGGTTAGCTCAGTTGGTAGAGCACGGTCTAGAGTGCGGGAGGTCGTGGGTTCGAATCCCCATCGTGTCCTTGGGCAGGGAATGTATAAGGTGTTGGCTTTGTCTGCTACTTCTAATCAGTAAGGCCAAAAGAGGAATCTTGTTAGTTCATCCAACACGGCTGCCTTTGTCATTTGAATCTCTTGCGATTGATTGTACACCAGCACTGAATTACGGGAACATTATAAGGCTTTGTATGGGAATAAACCAGCTCGAGAGTAGTAATAACCGTAGTTCAGCCACTAGGAAAGTTTATTTTCTCGTTGTAGAAAATTAGTTAAAGTATTCTGTTGTACTTTGTATCTCCGGGCCCGGTTGTTCGAAGCAAGGGTAACTTTGTTCCTTGGATATCGCTAAACTGATTGTAATCGTATGTGTACACCTCGACCTTGGGTTAGCAATTTAAACCCGGGTTAACCTGAGTATCAGTCCCTCTCTTCCTTCCTTTTCACCACCCCTCCCCTCTAAGGAAGGGAGGGAAAGAGGGCTTGACACAATTCTTTGCATGGCCGCTTGCTAAAAAGCCATATTCTGGACTTTTCCTTCTTTGGTCAGAAAAACAAAAGAAACAGGATGTTGCATTCAAAGATGACTACATCAAATCACATGTCTACATTTTAATTAAATCAAACAAATTAGACAAAAAACGTCAATCACATGTCTACATTTTAATTAAATCAAACAAATTAGACAAAAACGTCAATCACATGTCTGGATTTAATTAAAATCAAACAAATTAGACAAAAACGTCAATCACATGTCTACATTTAATTAAATCAAACAAATTAGACAAAAACGTCAATCAAATGTCTGGATTTAATTAAAATCAAACAAATTAGACAAAAACGTCAATCACATGTCTACATTTTAATTAAATCAAACAAATTAGACAAAAACGTCAATCATATGTCTGGATTTAATTAAAATCAAACAAATTAGACAAAAACGTCAATCACATGTCTGGATTTAATTAAAATCAAACAATTAGACAAAAACGTCAATCACATGTCTACATTTTAATTAAATCAAACAAATTAGACAAAAACGTCAATCACATGTCTACATTTTAATTAAATCAAACAAATTAGACAAAAACGTCAATCACATGTCTGGATTTAATTAAAATCAAACAATTAGACAAAAACGTCAATCACATGTCTACATTTTAATTAAATCAAACAAATTAGACAAACGTCAATCACATGTCTGGATTTAATTAAAATCAAACAAATTAGACAAAAACGTCAATCACATGTCTACATTTTAATTAAATCAAACAAATTAGACAAAAACGTCAATCACATGTCTGGATTTAATTAAAATCAAACAATTACACAAAAACGTCAATCACATGTCTACATTTTAATTAAATCAAACAAATTAGACAAAAACGTCAATCACATGTCTGGATTTAATTAAATCAAATAAATTAGACAAAAACGTCAATCACATGTCTACATTTTAATTAAATCAAACAAATTAGACAAAAACGTCAATCACATGTCTGGATTTAATTAAAATCAAACAAATTAGACAAAAACGTCAATCACATGTCTGGATTTAATTAAAATTAGACAAAAACGTCAATCACATGTCTGGATTTAATTAAAATCAAACAAATTAGACAACAACGTCAATCACATGTCTACATTTTAATTAAATCAAACAAATTAGACAAAAAACGTCAATCACATGTCTACATTTTAATTAAATCAAACAAATTAGACAAAAACGTCAATCACATGTCTGGATTTAATTAAAATCAAACAAATTAGACAAAAACGTCAATCACATGTCTACATTTAATTAAATCAAACAAATTAGACAAAAACGTCAATCAAATGTCTGGATTTAATTAAAATCAAACAAATTAGACAAAAACGTCAATCACATGTCTACATTTTAATTAAATCAAACAAATTAGACAAAAACGTCAATCATATGTCTGGATTTAATTAAAATCAAACAAATTAGACAAAAACGTCAATCACATGTCTGGATTTAATTAAAATCAAACAATTAGACAAACGTCAATCACATGTCTACATTTTAATTAAATCAAACAAATTAGACAAAAACGTCAATCACATGTCTACATTTTAATTAAATCAAACAAATTAGACAAAAACGTCAATCACATGTCTGGATTTAATTAAAATCAAACAATTAGACAAAAACGTCAATCACATGTCTACATTTTAATTAAATCAAACAAATTAGACAAAAACGTCAATCACATGTCTGGATTTAATTAAAATCAAACAAATTAGACAAAAACGTCAATCACATGTCTACATTTTAATTAAATCAAACAAATTAGACAAAAACGTCAATCACATGTCTGGATTTAATTAAAATCAAACAATTAGACAAAAACGTCAATCACATGTCTACATTTTAATTAAATCAAACAAATTAGACAAAAACGTCAATCACATGTCTGGATTTAATTAAATCAAATAAATTAGACAAAAACGTCAATCACATGTCTACATTTTAATTAAATCAAACAAATTAGACAAAAACGTCAATCACATGTCTGGATTTAATTAAAATCAAACAAATTAGACAAACGTCAATCACATGTCTGGATTTAATTAAAATTAGACAAAAACGTCAATCACATGTCTGGATTTAATTAAAATCAAACAAATTAGACAACAACGTCAATCACATGTCTACATTTTAATGAAAATCAAACAAATTAGACAAAAACGTCAATCACATATCTGGATTTAATTAAAATCAAACAAATTAGACAAAAACGTCAATCACATGTCTCGATTTAATTAAAATCAAACAAATTAGAGAAACGTCAATCACATGTCTGGATTTAATTAAAATCAAACAAATTAGACAAAAACGTCAATCACATGTCTGGATTTAATTAAAATTAGACAAAAATGTCAATCACATGTCTGGATTTAATTAAAATCAAACAAATTAGACAACGTCAATCACATGTCTACATTTTAATTAAAATCAAACAAATTAGACAAAAACGTCAATCACATGTCTGGATTTAATTAAAATCAAACAAATTAGACAAAAACGTCAATCACATGTCTGGATTTAATTAAAATCAAACATTAGACAAAAACGTCAATCACATGTCTGGATTTAATTAAAATCAAATATTAGACAAAAACGTCAATCACATGTCTGGATTTAATTAAAATCAAACAAATTAGACAAAAACGTCAATCACATGTCTGGATTTAATTAAAATCAAACAAATTAGACAAAAACGTCAATCACATGTCTGGATTTAATTAAAATCAAACAAATTAGACAAAAACGTCAATCACATGTCTGGATTTAATTAAAATCAAACTAATTAGACAACGTCAATCACATGTCTGGATTTAATTAAAATGAAACAAATTAGACAAAAACGTCAATCACATGTCTGGATTTAATTAAATCAAACAAATTAGACAAAAACGTCAATCACATGTCTGGATTTTTTTCTTAAAATGGCACGGGGGCGGAAAGAAGCCATGCAAAGAATTGTGTCAGGCCCTCTATCCCTTCCTTCCTTAGGGGGGTGGGGAGGGGTGGTAAAAAGGAAGGTAGAGAGGGACTGATACTCGGGTTAAACCCGGGTTAGCGCTAACTCCGCTTATTTCGAAAAACCCGGCCCAGGTGTTTGGTAACGGCATGCTGCACTTCGCTCGAGGGCATTTTTTTTTCAGTTCGTGAAAATCACCCGTCCGATCGACGTCATTTTCCTTTCTCAGACGTGAAGATCCTCTTTCTCTAGCAATGTTCAGATTTGAAAAATCCTTATCCAAACCAAAACTAACAAAAACTATTTTTTGTAAGAAATTTCCACTCTTTCTTTGGATTTCAATCCGTTCGATGTTCGTCTGAAGATCGGCTTTGCGGCCTGGCCTGCTGGCAAATCGCTCACGGCAGTGGAGTCTGCTCGAAAGATGCCAAAGCCATTAATAGTTCATATTGTTACATAGCCATAGGTTTTCCAGACAGAACGCACGCTCTCATTGGTTGATTCAGGGTCACGTGGCAGTCATCATAATCCAATGTTTCCCGAGCGGGCAACAATTCATCAATTGTTAGCAGAATGGAATGCTTGGAATGTCAATTGATAAGATAATCGTAATCGATATTTCATTTAATTAATCATTGAAGATCGATGTCAAACATTAATTGCTGTTGGAATTGACGTTGATCAAGGCCTCATCGTCGGGTTCCCAAGACTATTGCTAATAACTATGAAGTGAGCGTTAGGGTGCTTATATATTTGTCCGACCAAATTTTTTGCCATGTGGGAGATTTGTGTGCTTGAGCGATAAACCAGTAGGCATGTGCATTTGGGTCCCGCCGATAGTGACGTTAAACCCTTGTACATTTTCATGCCTAACTCTCCCAATATTAATGGCAGGTGGCTCAAACTTCGACAGACATGGTATTGGGGCCCCATAAATCACTTAGTGCTGATGTCGTAACGATGACGTAATCGGTCACGTGATGTTAAGTACATGCCCGTATCTTCATCAATTTTAATGCCAGGCAGCTCAAACTTTGACAAACATGGTATTGGGTCCCCATAAATCACTTAGTGCTGATGTCGTAACGATGACGTAATCGGTCACGTGATGTTAAGTACATGCCCGTATCTTCCTCAATTTTAATGCCAACCATCTCAAACTTTGACATGGTGATGTTGTAACCATGACGTAATTTAGTGGTGATGTCGTAACAATGACGTCATCGGTCACGTGATTTTTAGTACAGGCTCAAACTGTGACAGGCATGGTACTGGGTCCCCATAAATCACTTAGTGGTGATGTCGCAACGATAACGTCTTCAATCACGTGATTTTGGTACATGTCCCTATCACCCTCATTTTTAATGGCAGGCCGCTCATACGTCACTTAGTGGTGGTTTTGTAACGATGACGTCATCGATCGCGTGGTTTTATAGGCTACGCAGGCTAAGCCAACAGCAAAAATAACTTAAACTATGAGCAGTAACATACACTTTATATCCACGGGTTCGCCATTGCGGCGCTATGTTATATAAATGATTTGCAAAACTCATCGAAAAAGCTGTCATTTAATTTTTTTGCTGACGTCACCAATTTATTTTATTCATCCAATAACCTAAGTGAATTGGAAACAATTATTAATGACAAGTTCACCCAAGTACTCAACTACTGTGCAGCCAATAAATGATCAATTAATTTAAAAAAGACAAATTTCATGCTAATAACATCTCCAAGGAATAAGCAACATATAAATATAACAACCTGCAATATAGTGCAAAAACATATATTAAATACTTGTGTATATATAGATCAGCACCTAAATTGGGATCCCCAAATAGAACATGTCAACAGTAGATTAGCAAAAAATATAGGGATTATTCGTAAACTAAGACATGTTAATTTAAATACACTTAAGCAACTATTATACCCTTATTTAAACTAGGATTAATGAGCTGGGGTACCGCTTACCATTCTTAAGGCTGAAAAAATTACCTCAAAAATAAATAAATGTATCGGTTGTATCTTCTCTGCGAACAAAAGAGAAAGTGCTAACCCTTATTATGAAATCTTACAATCCTAAAACTTAAAGTAATATTTTTAACTTTAAAATTTCATCTCTTGACACAGAATTCAATATGATAAAATAAATATTCCAGCTGTACTCCTTAACTTCATTACACCTGCCTCTGTCTCTGCACTCCTACAATACAAGATATTCAGCCAATCAAATCAAATTTATGGTCTTTCTACATTTAAAGCTTAATGGCTTCAATTTTTAATTTTAATTATGATTTAGTTTTTCCTCTAGAGTTATCAAATTTACTGTCCATTGTGCATGTAATATGTGTATATATAACTGAAACTTTTCTTCTTCTTTTCCTTACATGTATGAAGTTTTGATAACATTTCCAGTAAACCTGTCCTCGTATATTTATTCTGATGGTAGTGGCTAACTCGAAAGCTTCAATGTTACTTTGGCCACTATGCACAATTCCTGTAAACTAATCCTATGTCAAACTTCATACTTACTATTTAAATAGTGTAAAAATAAAGAACCTTGAACTGGCATGCGCAGTTCCAATGTCCTAGAATTTATGTCTTACCAGGGCTTCCGATTTTACAGTTAAGTCACAGGAAGTTCTAACTTATACACACCGTACATCTTATTTAACACAGCGCAGAAGCTATTTTTAACACAGGAAGCCCAAGCTCTGTTTACGTAAATTTAACTTTATAACTTTTGTATGAGAATTTTTTAATCCAGCTTTTCGAAAAATATACTGTAATAAAATGAATAAAACTTACCTGGTATCTATAAGCTGTGTCTCTACGTTGTTTCAGCGAATTTGGGCGATTTTTAAATCCGTTACCCTACATACTAAAGAAGAATTGTTCTTTAGTATGTATTTATAGAGTAAGGGATTTAAAAATCGCCCAAATTCGCTGAAACAACGTACAGACACGACCAAAACACAGCTTATACACACCAGGTAAGTTTTATTCATTTTATTACAGTATATTTTTAGAAAAGCTAGATTAAAAAATACCCATACAAACCCTCATTAAGATAAATTTACATAAACAGCTTCCTGTGCTGTTGTCAATAGGAGATATTGTAGTTGAGTCTACGAATAGCAGTTTCAGCGGTATTGACCCGAACGCCTCACTTCAATGTAATGAAGCGCCATTGAAACCATCGTTCTTACACGACACCAACACCCTCCTAAACAAGCACGACTAATTTAGATACACAGTTTGAATAGCGCTTCATTACATTGAAGTGAGGCGTTCGGGTCAATACCGCTGAAACTGCTATTCGTAGACTCAACTACAATATCTCCTATTCTCAGTCGATTGTCCTTTCGAACGCTGTGTAACCACCCTACTCTGGCTTAGACCCCACGCGGGCCAAGCGACTCGGGCTCAGACCCCGCACGGGCTAGAGGCCCAAACTGGACAACACGGACAGGGCTGCAAAATGTGCGCATGTTCAGTCAGCGGTAGAAATCGCGGGAGCAGTCGTAAATGGTTTCTGTTCAGAAAATCTTCAGAAATAAAGACCGGGGGTTTAGGGGGAAATTAGCCTGCATTGCAGGCGTTTTATTTGGGAAACCGCAAAGGTGATATTTTCCCCCCTCAACGACCTATTTTTTACTGAATGGACCTGCATTTTCTCCTGAAATTATTCTTTATTGTATTTAGCCTTTCTGCCTTCATTGCGTTCGTGCTAAATAAATATTATCTTTATCTGTAAACAGACAGACTTCGTTCATTAGCTATTTCTAATTTAAAAAAAATAGTGGATGAATTATTCTGTAATCTTATTTTGTAATCTAATATATAGTTATCGCTAAATTAACTTGCATTATTATTTTTGTGCTGAAATTACTTTATGGTGGATCGCATGTTTATACTGTAATGGTGTAACCCTAACCCCCCCTCCAAGAAAAGGAAATATTTATTTTCGCAGACTAAGGCAACTCAATTCACACCAGTAACACAGCCGTCCCTTCACAAAACATTTCGGCTCCTGTATAATCTATTAATACATTTCTGTTGGGATGCCATATATATGGCTCGAGTACATGCTGCATACAGCCTCTTGTTACTTCTCAAATCGCTTTAAAGTAATGATAATCATTACTCTTAATTGACATGGGCACCAGTCAAGGATAAAGATAAACATTTGTCACATTCCGAACGGCGTTAGATCATAGTTAATAGAGTGGAATGATTAGGAAACCCGGCAAACTTCAAAGGGGCTAACAAAGGTGCTGCGATTTATGTTGGAAGGGGTAATACAAAAGATTGTGCACGATCATAGTTCATTAGCGTTCCCTGAACGACTGAACTCACACGTTTCTATTGGCTGATTGATTAACATGTTGGAATTTCTATTGTGTTTTGTGCACAGTAGTGGTTGAAAAAAGCTAACAAAGACATATAACAAAGAAGGTCCCTGAGTTTCCTAACCATTCCACTCTATTAACTATGGTTAGATCGATCAGCTTAGTGTAGTTGTCATTACGTCTGCACTACACGCAAACGGTTACGAGTTCGAGCCAGTTTTTCCCTCGTTTACCTTCTCTCAGTTCTTGTTTACATGTGGACCCTAGCTCTAGGTGAGTGAGAACTCGTCGTTTACCTGTCGTTTAACTCGTACCGCCGGTGCGTCTTGTCGCGTTGTTAGGTTAAGGTGTTAATGGCTTGGCCACGTGTACAGGTTCGAACCATCAACCATGGGCGCGCAGCTAAAGTTGAGAACTTTAAAACGAGGCTGTTAAAGCTGGCAGCCATGTTTTCTAGAGACGAGCGGGAGACATTAACTCACGAGAAATTCCTGTAAAAAAGGCACTTCTTGAGAACTAAAATCATTCCAGACCAGAACAGGTACAGTTTTCAGTGAAAATCGCTTAATGATGAGACCGGATGCCGATTCATATAATCGGATCCGGCTCGTACAGTGAAAGTAAGAAATATTGATGTACGATTTAGTGCTTGTATGTACGAAGGTTTTTTATTTTCTTGAACATTATTTAAGCTTTTAAATGTGTATTTTACTTTAGTATTAGGCTCATGAGAGTTCGTTCTATACTCACAGCTATATGTACAGCTAGTGCTTAGAATTGTTATCTTCCTGTGAAACTTTGTCTCCTACGCATTTCTCAGCCGGGTCGTCACGCAACGCTTGTTCCTTTGAATCTTGATTTTCAATCAAATAATACCGGTACTTACTTTGTATTTAATATTAATAGCATGAACATTACGTCAAACCCGCAATCGATATGAATCATATTTGCATTTGCATGGTTTTCTCAATATTATGCGTCTCAAGTTTCGGTTTCTCTCTTAGATAAACTATGGTTATGCACACGAAATAGGTTTTCGAAGTATAATGAGCAAGAAATGAAATATTTTGCTTTTAAGAAATGTCTCTTTTCACTACATATTATAACTTTGTTAATGCCATAGAAAACAAATTACTCCCTAAATTCTAACTTGAAATTTCACGCGTAATTTATAATTTCACACGCCACCTACTAGCGCGTAAAATAATTATTTTCTGCATCGTAATTTGCCCTCAATAATATTAATAGTAATCAAATAGTGACTCGTGAAATTTATCCCTAATTTCATTCGTCCCTCATTTGATTACATATACAAACAGTTCTGATTTCATACTTTTCCGTTTTTCACTAAAACAAGAGCCCATCTGGGCTTTCACTCGGGCCACATGAGATTGAAGATGAAATTACACTTTCATTTGAAATCCTCTAGTAATAACCGAAGGGAAGAATTATTAGCTGAATTTAGCAGTCTTTAGGAGTGGCTGGTAGCGCGGTGACATTCATTCTCTGCTCCCCTAGTATATATATATATGTAATTTAATATTTTTGTTTTTCTCGTGTATGTAAATTAAAGAAGTTGACCTCTACTTTAATATTCATGTTCATGTTACGCACGCTTATAGCAGAGCGCGGTAATTACGTCACAAGTCTAGACCCCCCGCCAAGACTCAGACAAACAAACCGCTTTTCTTGTATCAACTTACAAGAATTGACTAGCACTTCAGTTCGTCCTCTGTCTATTCTACCAGAAATGACTGCTTTCCTGGACCATATTTTGAAAGGGAACCTGATGATTATACTGTCGAACAGCTTAAACTTTGGCTGAAATACAGAGGATTGAAACAAAGCGACAAACGTTGATCTTGTCAAGCGAGTTTTGCATCTTCGCTGGCCAACCAACGAGACATGCTTACTATATAGACTGTCAAGTCCTATTTAAATTGTATCCCAAACTCATCTTTTCCCATGCAATATCGTTGTAAGACTTCACCTAGACATTGAAAAGTTACAAAGGTCAGGTTTTCCTGTATTAAGGCAAAAACAAAAGAATGTAGCCGCATGCCGAGTGCAATCATCTTCTTCAATAAAACTCATCGGAGACCAAAGCTGTTATGGCTGGAAGAGCATATAGTTTACATTAAAACTATGAACTGATAGCATCCTAAAATTCGGCAATCTTGCTTATGTTGGTGTGCTCTTTCAAACCATTATGTTATTGTTTGCATTTATCGAGTTTTCAAATTTAATACCTGCAGCTCCGAAAGAAATTGAACTTCATTTGTGCTCAGAAAATAAATCAAAGCATTGTAGATGTAGGCTTTGCTTCCAAAATTTATTTAGAATCCACTGATAAATTCAAGTAAACTTAATGGTTGAACAGTAGTTCCTTCTCATTGTTTACTGGTGGATACATAGTCAGGGTTTCAGTAATTTATAGCCACTTACGTTTCATTGCCAGACCTAGTCTCGTTGTTCTGTGCTTTTAAGGTCTATTGTACAAACATTTATCCAATGCTGACATTTCTCACTGAATTTGCTGTAAAGGTTTTGGAACAGAAAAGCTCCTCCTGTGAGTGATCAAAAAGGCCGAGAAAAGATGAGAAACCTGATCTACTGGCTTCATTCTCCGAGACATATCTCTTTGAGCGCCGGATTCACTCTTACATCTCCCCCAGCAACAATGCTTGGTATAGTCACCATTACTGATATGACTAGGAATCTTACTGAAGCAGCTGAAGGCATTGATTCTTTTTTTTTATCGAAAAAAATACGAATTCGGTCCTAATTTAGTCTGCTGTTCTGCAGGTTCAGAGTACTAATAGATGAGTGTCTCAAATTTATGTCTATATTTGTCCCATATTATAAGTTGTATCCTGTCCACCTATGATGGAGCTATCACTGTATTTCTCTACTATTCTTTCTACCCTGCGGCTCTTTGATCGCGTCCATATCGGTATTTGTTGGACTAAAGATTATTAACTGAAATGCCCGTTTTGTTTATCTCTATTTAAAAGCTTTTACCCTCCTTCCCAAAACTGCAGTCTGCTCATTATATTACAGAACTATAAAGAGAACTGTTGGAAGCCTTTAATTTCTCGAACCAAAATCTCGGCCGTGAGAGGAATCTTGTTTACCGTGAGAGTTGAATAACTGCTTCGGTCATCATATTATGTGCCGAGTGAGTGTTTATTACCTACGAAACGTACCTCCAACAAGAGCGCCAGTTGAAATATCCTGAGCCTGTTGGGAGTGTTGGAAGGCTTTCGCACGAGTGAACTTAAATAAAACATTAAACTGCTTACATTTGAGAGATGGGACTCCAAATTTGAGAGAAAATTCCTCGCGCCGTCGTCCATCTTGATTTACTGTATTTAATTATGTAAATACATTAACCTGGCGATTGTTGCGTGACCAGCACAGTGCAATCTGATTGGTTGGAATTTGACCCGCTTTAACGCATGCGCAGAACGCGTCTGACATGAAATAAAAATAATAAAAAAATAATAACGACTTGCATTTTTAGACTCGGCACTGCCACAGGCAGCCCGAGTAATAATTACTCTGGCTAATTTCACTTTCATTCTGTAAGATTTGATGATAACGCTGTTAAAATTTGACGCGAATAGTTGCATTCGAATTTTCCCGGCACATTGTAGATTCCAAAGAGATTTTTGAAGAAAAATACCATGTGAATGTTCCGTTATGCTTCTCAAACTTTTTCGATAGAGGATGGCAAAGATTAAAGTGGATTACAAAAGCTTATTCTAGAAACATTATTTTGGTTACAGTGAACTGACTTCAAGTTGATCCAAATTTATCTTAAAAGCAGTATTTTTCATCCACTCAAATCTTTGCCATCCTTCATCAAAATCGTCTCAGATGTTCTCCAGTATACCTGGAAAGCATACTCTGCTAATCTAAGTAGTCATTTTTTGGTAAATGGATTCATGACTGATGTTGTGTGTAATGACAATTAATGAAGTGTTTGGTATTCATCTCCAGCATTATCCCAGGGATTCAAGAAGTGAACAACTACTTGAAAAATCACAAGACCACGTTTCACGAGATGCATCCTAAGGTTCAAGATAAAATTGGCAGCGAAAAAGAATCCAGCAAGAATTCATTTGTATACTACACCCCCAATGGAACTCGCGTTAATATGGCAAAAGGTCATGTGTATGATAAAACCGAATCACATAATAATAATATAGTATGCAGTACCCAAACAATGATGGCCCTGTCATCAGAACCGATCCTGAAACCACACTGTAACCCCAAAAAGAGTTTACCTGTTGTTGTGGATCTCACCGGAGATGACAGCAACGACGAGAGCGAAGATGCAGATAGGAAGAATCCTTCATTCCCGAAGATTGTCGCCACCTTTAGTTTGAATTCACAAAACTCTCCATTTATAATGAAAGACCTTTCTGGGATTCTAGCCGAAAAAACGAATAACGTTCATCTAAAAAACGGACATCTCGTAAATGGCGCTATAAACGATTACAAGACTGATGCGAAAAAGGCTTCAAGAAATAGGAATGTTTTCGATTTACGAGATGAGTTAATGACTGAGAAGAGACGTGAGACTAGTACAGAACTTATGGAGGGAATGCTGAGCAATATTATAGATGATGTCATCGGTGAAATGAAGGACGACACTGTACCTGTCATTAAAGATGACGTCATTAGTTCTCGACATGATGCCATGGGTGACGTCACCAACTTACGAAATGATGTGATTAATGCTAGAAAATCAGATGTTGGTGCAAAAAGGTTGGTTGAACAGGAGCAAGTCTTGGAGGAGAATAATAATACAGCGAAATGTTATGCTGCGTTTTCGTCGTGGAGCGTGAAGGAAGGAGATGAAATCATGGAAATATCTCGACCTTTTAACCCATCAAGAACAAATAAGTCTACCGAATCAGCCCCAGTGAGTAAACAAGTCTCGACAGAGGAAAAGCGTGGTCGTTCAACGCATCACAGGAAAGCAGTTCATGAAGTAAGAACATCCTATTTGGATAAGGTAACACAAAAAGAACAAGGCTCCACCGAGGAAAAGCGTGATCGTACAACACATCCCAGGAAAGCAGTTCATGAAGTAAGAACATTCTCCTTGGATAAGGTAATTAAAAAACAACAAGATCGTTCAACGCATCCCAGGAAAGCAGTTCATGAAGTAAGAACATTCTCCTTGGATAAGGTAACTAAAAAACAACAAGATCGTTCAACGCATCCCAGGAAAGCAGTTCATGAAATAAGAACATCCTATTTGGATAAGGTAACTAAAAAAGAACAAGGCTCCACCGAGGAAAAGCGTGATCGTACAACGCATCCTAGGAAAGCAGTTCATGAAGTAAGAACATTCTTATTGGATAAGGAAACTCAAAAAAGGTTAGAAACTTTGATAGGGTATGATAAAACTCATCTCCAGGGAGTAACTCGGCCTTCGGGTGGAGTCGGTATGTCAGGCACTCCGTGGACACTGAAAATTATCTCAACGAAATCTGGAGCTACATGTCAAACCGAGAGAGAGACGAAGATCAAGAAATTAAAGAATCTGCTTCTCAAACAGGAGCAAGCGGTTGAAAAGCTGAGAGTTAACGGACATACAATTCCAGAAAATAGTTTCAAACCCTATCTAGTAGTTAAGATTCCAGATTTAAACACTCAGTTACAGACCCTTGATGTAGGAAAACGAAGTTTTCGAGTACTCAAGGCAAGTAATGGGATAACTAGGAAAGATGACATACCACTCAAAAGAAAGCCCAGGAAATTGCCACCGCGGAAATTAAATCCAGGTTACACGTACCCGAGTTATGTCACACCCAAGGACTTGGTAGCGAAAAAGAACAAGAGGAAAGGCTGTGAACGAGCCGTTGACAGTAACTCGCCGATTCAATGGGAAAGCTTCGATGATGACAAAATCGACGAAGAAGACGTGAGGTATGAGCCGTCTGTAAAAAGAGCCCGTGGTCGTCAACGTGGTGAGAAAGGTACCAAGCCAAGGAGCTCACGTCGAAAACGAGGCAGACATTCTCCTATTGATGTGGCAGTTGTTACCAAGGATAATTGGCATACAGAACTAGAAAGGGTCGAGAACGCCATGGCTTTATCTGATAAGCCACTCGACCAGGATTCGTTCTTGCTATTTTTAGGTTTAAAGAGAGTATAACGAGCTAATTATATCTATTATAAGTAATCTGTAGAAACGTAAATAATATATGTAAACGCCTTCGAACGTTGATTACAAAGATGAAATGAAGCGACACGAGAAAGCGACATATGCTACAAAAATGTTTTCTTGTCTTCCAGCCCCAAAAAATATCACTGTTAATAAACATTACAATTGTAATGCTAATGTTACTATTAACTATTTGTAAACCAGTTTCGCTTTGTAAGAACCACTGACTTTCTTGTTGGCAAATAATAATTATACTCGAGGTTTCCGTTGTAACAACAGTGTCTGTCGAAGCATTAAAGGCTGATTTTGCCCGCGGAACTGAATTTGGTGTTCAGTTAAAACAATATTAGTTCGAGAACATATATGCCAGTTTTGCGAACGTCAAATTTCCGCGGGAAACTATCAGCCGTTATAGTTCACCACAATATTTTCGCTCGCTCTCAATCGGACAAAAACGATCACGTGACGTGATAGTGTTCGTCCGCCACTTGGCTGATAGTTTTATGAACCTTAAATTTCTGCGGGAAACTATCAGCCGTTATTGTCCACCACAAAATTTTGGCACGCGCTCATTGGCCAATAACGTGACATGATAGTTTGCATCCGCGGACGACAACTATCAGGCGTTATAATTAGCCACAACATTTTGGCTCGCGCTCATTGGCCAAAAACGATCACATGACGTGATAGTTGTCGTCCGCGGATCAAACTATCGGGCGTTATAGTTCACCAAACATTTTTTAACGCGCGCTGATTGGTCAAAAGCGATCACGTGACGTGATAGTTGTTGTCCGCGGAGACGATTGTGCCCGTTGAGAGCAAAATACATTTTTGTGATTAACAATAACGACACATAGTGTGTGTCTCTGAACTATCGGCTGATAGTTTCCCTTGGAACTTTGATGTTCTTAAAACTAGCATTTAATCCCTCGAACTTCGTTCTCGGACTTATATTTGTTTTAAGAACATCAGATTTCCGCTATCAACTATCAATTTATAGTCACTCGATAGACGCACTATTGTTATAATAGTCTCTCGACAGACACTATTGTTATATTAGTAGAAACATACTAGTATTCTATTGCAATAACAAATGTAAAATGACAATTTTGGTTACATCTTCAATTCCACGACCACGATAGATTCATCCTGGACCGAAGACCCTGGGAACGAGTTTAGTAAAGTCCAACATGGCGGATGTAAGAACTATTATACAAATAGACTGTGTCCGACGAGAACTATCGGCTGATAGTTGCCCGCGGAAATTTGATGTTCTTAAAACAATTATAAGCCCGAGAACGAAGTTCGAGGGCTTATATGCTAGTTTTAAGAACATCAAATTTCCAAGGGAAACTATCAGCCGTTATAGTTCACCACAAAATTTTGGCGCGCGCTCATTGGCTAAAAGCGATCACGTGACGTGATAGTTGTCCTCGGAGGCAAACTATCAGGCGTTATAGTTCACCACAAAATGTTGACGCGCGCTCATTGGCTAAAAGCGATCACGTGACGTGATAGTTGTCGTCCGCGGATGCAAACTATCAGGCGATATTTCCCGCTGTGAGCGGAAGGCAATTTTGTGATGAACAATAACGACAAATAGACTGTGTTTGTCTCGGAACTATCGGCTGATAGTTTCCCTTGGAAATTTGATGTTCTTAAAACTAGCATATAAGCCCTCGAACTTCGTTATCGGACTTATATTTGTTTTAAGAACATCAAATTTCCGCGGGCAACTATCAGCCGATAGCTCCTCGACGGACACAGTCTATTTGTATAATAGTGCCCGCTGAGAGCGGAAGACGATTTTGTGATGAACAATAACGACAAATAGACTGTTTGTCTCGGAACTATCGGCTGATAGTTTCGCTTGGAAATTTGATGTTCTTAAAACTAGCATATTGCTGGCTTTCACTTGACGCCATAGCCGTCATGTTGGTGCCCTTAAACAATAGATTCCGCGGGCAACAGCCGATGGTTACTCGACGGACACACTATTTGTATAATAGTGTCTATCGAGGGCCTCGGCTGATAGTTGCCTGCGGAAATTCGATGTTGTTAAAGGGGCTATGTCATGGTACTGCGCATGTATCGAGTAATAGCTCAGTTGGTGGCTATGCTTGATTGAAAGGATTTTCAATATTTTCCCTAGAGAATGTTTATATACACTGTTCGTTAGTCATTTTTGCATATTTGCTTTGATTTTAAGCATCTCACATGGCCGAGAGGTTCGTTAGTTCATTTCAAAATCGGTGGAAATAGCTGTTTCCGGAACGCGGAGGTAAAGTCTATTACCGTGACACAGCCCCTTTAAATAAGGATCCGCGCAATAAAAGGGAAAAGACTCGCCTCTTGGGATTCAAAATTTGAATTTCAAATTCAGAACAGTCTAGCAAGAAAGCAAGTAATCAGTTAGAATACTAAACTGCTGAAGGCCAAATTAAAATAAGCTACGAAAAAGTAAACAGCAGGAAGCTAGTTTCTCAGTCAATAGCGTTTTAGAAGCGTTTACAAACTAGTGTATTTTAGACAGTTTTCAATTTGAATTTCGCGCGACATGACATGTCTCAGAGCTTTGACACATGTTGACTTGACAAATGCTGATTGACAATGAAGGTGTCTTCAACCTGATTGAGGCCCTTTTATAGTGCGGGTCAGTAGTAGGAGAGGCACCGAATTGTCCTGGGTTCTTTTTTGTGTGGTGGTTTCTCATTAACGTGTGGTGGAATCTCATTAAGGACGGTGCCTACTAATTACAAAGCCATTTTTTTCTTCTAAAAGTCTATGGATTGTTTGAACCCCCTTAGCAAAAATGATGGGGCACCCATACATTTAAGAGAGAATTAAGGATGAAAGTCGAAAAAAGTGCTGACGTCCGAGTAAAATATTTTTTAAATTCTAGTGATTTTGGGCTATGTGCCAAAATATTATGGTGTAAACGTTAATCATTCTTCACAAAGGATGCCAATCAAACCATTTATCTTGCAAATAACTCCGTTTTTTAAATACAAATTTTGCTTTGTAAGCCTCATTAACGACCATGAACAGACAGAGTTTTTGCTGAAATGGATATCAAGTGACAAAAAAGTATGTAAACGTTTAGTTTCCAAAAAAAATATGGAGGTAATCACGCGTTTTAAACAGTTATTCTTCTATTCTATTTTGTTTTCAAAAATTGACATTTCTTACCAAGCCTTCTATTGCATTCTGGGAGATGTTCAAGATGGCGGCGGGGAAAAGGGCCAGTCCTGTCTTTCGACTTTCTTCATTTAAAATCAAGCCTGTTGCTGCTTCCTTTGTGCTCGAACCCGGGGGGGGGGGGGGGGGGGGGGAATCCTGTTTGTGACGTATTATGTATGTGCCGCCCGGGTGGGTCAGGGTTTTGAGCTCCGTTTGGGCAGGTAGGGTCAGGGTTTTGACCTGATTTGGGCAGATCAGGATTTGGGCAGTTTGGGCAGGTCAGGATTAGAGTATAATTTGGGTGCAGTCAGGGTCGGGGTTCAGTATTTTTTAGGCAGTTCATTTTTTTTAGCTACTATGTCAAAAAAAGACCTGTTGCCGCATTTTTATCGCCTGCCCACATGCAAGCACTGAGGTTCCCATACATCGTGACGCCGCTAATTTTATCTATGTACTTCATCTGCTGATTTGTTTACCCAATGCCACGTCCCGACTTGAAATGTTCCGTATTTTGCATGAAATCCCGGTACGCGGTATACCGGCCAGGATATATATCCGACCGTGTTTTGAAAACAATTTAAAGAAGGGGCAATCAGGTTTTTTTTTCCCAAAAAGGGGGCAATCAGGGTTTTGGAGCTCGGATTGGGTCAAACAGGGTCAGGGTTTGAGCCTCTTGGCCTCACATACATACCCATTTTTCATGTAAGTATCCCCTCCGGGGCTCGAACCCAATACAGTCCTTCCTTCTTCATTCTTCTTTGGATCTTCATAAGTTTTATCCGTTTTCCAAAAGCTTATTTAACCATATTCACACATTTAAACTGCCGAGTCCATCGATTTGGATTCTTCGCCGGCGAAACTGACCAAAGCATCGAAAGCCTAAGGCAAAGGCGCCGGGCGAAAATACATCTGCGATCCATGGCTGTCCAAACAGCCTTCATTCAATTGGTCGGGTAAATCTCTTAAATCTACGATTCTTCGACCATCTCCCCACGATAAATCATCGCGTTATAGATGGTGCTAAACTCTTTACCATTTCAGTTGAAAATTGTCTTTCGTGGCCGTGTAGTAGAATTTAAAGATTTCCTAGCCTGCTTGCCGGCTCTCCTGTATTTTTTTTCGGTCGTTTCTTTTCGGATTGGGTCACCTGTGGCACGCGGTCTAAATGGGGCGAGGACAAAAATGAAGGGAGGGGGAGGGGAAAGGAGGGGAAGAAAGGAGAGCCTGCACGAATGTCATTGTTTTGAGAATTACGCCCCTCCACGCTTGACCATGCTTGACAGCCCGTCACGCTCCAAGTGTAAAAAAATGGCCAATGAAAATCGCGCTTAATAATAATAATAATAATAATAATAGGCCATATTTATATAGCGCCATATCACCACAGTCTCATGGCGCTTTACATTTTACTGACATATCCCGTCAGTGAATCTGTATCGGACTGCTTTTACGGCGCCAATGGCAGCCACGCAGTTTACAATGTTGAGTGTGTGGTTAGTGCAATGGCCAGGCTGTTGTACCGGGTGACAATCCCCTTCTCTTTTTCGATTCAAAATGACAGCGCTCCGGTTCAGCGCTCCACGTTCTAATTTTTTGCGGTATTAATCATAACACAAATGGTGCATGTGGACCAAGAAGAAACCCCAAAGAAAGTAATTACCAGTAAGAGAGGTCGAAACATCCGTGGATGATTTTTGTCGCCTTTGCAAGTGTTGATCCAGGTTGTTCTGGAGTTATTTCTAAGGATAATCTTTTAATTCCTTCCAAATGCAAACGTAAAGGAAGCCGTGTTGTCAATTCTCCTGGTTTATCGAGTCGAGTTTGTAATCTCTGTGGGAGGAAGATTAGAATTCTCAATGATTTGTACTTTTACGTGAAAAACTTTCTAAATAAAGTGGAGCTGGAGAAAGCTGCAGTAGTCCTAGTACTGAAGCCATTCGAAGCAAACGCCAGCTACCAACAACAGTTTTGACACCCGATCGAAGCCCGTTGGCAAGAAAACAACCATGGTCTGAATATTTACCAATAAAAACGACTTCTTCGCGGTCGTCGAGAAAGTATTTGTTTCAAGTTCAACAGGAGTAAAGTGCTGATGAAGTGCTCACTCAACATTTAAATATTGATGTTGTTACAGAAACGAAGGAGACCAGTGTGAAAGTAGTAATACTTCAGCCGAATGGAAATGTCTCCGTTTGTGTTACGACCGATGTAACTACATATGTCACACAGGATTCGGTTTCGTGTGTGATTAATGTCAAACTTGACACCTGTCACATTCTAGCCAATGGGAATTTTCCGTTCGTGGACGAACGGTAAATACTCCGAAAACAATGGCATTCGTGCAGGCTCTCCTTTCTTCCCCTCCTTTCCCCTTCCCCTCCCCCTCCCCTTCCCTTCATTTTTGTCCTCGCCCCATTTTGACCGCGTGCCACAGGTGACCCAATCCGAAAAGAAACGACCGAAAAAAATTACAGGAGAGCCGGCAAGCAGGCTAAAGATTTCCCAAATCGTTCATCTTCCGACCTCGTATTTTAAAACCTTCATCTTTCTGTCTGTCAAATTGCGGGATAACCCTGACCCGCGGGACGCAAGATGCGCAGAATGGCGTACGCGTTGACATTAGTAGGCACCGTCCTTAAAGTATGGTGGCAGGGATGACGTCATTATCTATTGTCTTTAACTCATGAATAAAACGTGGTGAAATCTCCTTAAAGTGCAGGTGAATTAATTATCTTCACTGACGTCACTGATCTACGGAGCGGTGATTCATTAGCATTAATAAAGTATGGTGGAATCTCATTATGTACTGTTAATAAAGTGATTCTTCATTCCAAATAATTATCGCTGCGGTTGTATTTCAGCTGAACCCAAATGTATATTATTTTCCTTACAGCTATTACCTCTGCTATCACTCATAACGTAATTCTGAGTTCAGAATATTTATAAACCTTTACAGTAAATCCCACTATGACTCATTAGAGGAACTTTGCTATTGCCCTTAGGGATTAGCGATAACTGAAAAGCAATCAGTACAGTAATGTCAGAAACAATAGCCCTATTGTTTTGAGGGAAAACTCTTCAGATGCAAATTCATCTCTCAAACTCGACTATAATTAACATACGAATAAAAACAAATCCACTAGATAAATTAAACAAAGTGTATTCAATCTCAAAAACACCTATTTACAGTTCGTTTTCCTTATCCTCAGTTCTTGGGTTGCTGTGCTGTGTTACAAGATTACACTACTTTATTATGATTAGTTTAATTGAAGATTGTTTTCCTTGTTGACAAATGCTACAGGCAGTTGTGTTTTTACCGAGGAGAGGAAGTTCATTAATGACCTTAGCTGTCATGTAATGTTTCAAAGCCGACAATGCGGACTGGACGGGATTTCAAGTCCGAGCAAATTAGTTCCAGTCTGAGGCGCAGCCGAAGACTGGATCGAACTGGAACTAATTGCAAGGACTTGTAAACCCGTCCAGTCCGAATTGGAGGTTTTGAAATGACATCTCATGCTCATTAATTATTTGGGAGGCAACGTGTTTGTCACTGAAGATTGATCCATTCTATTATTTCTAGTAATGAAGTAGCTTTTGTTTCTCGCCCTTTGGGATTTGTTGAGACTGGAGTACGTGAATTATAATATTAAATTTCAGAATTTAGTTTGTACAGTTGTAAGTCAACGCCAGGAAGTCAGCATGGTTTGTCGTGAGAGCGATTTAGGAAAGTGAAAAGCAGCGGGGAAGAAGAAGAAGAGTTAACAAATGCTGTGCCCTTGTCACCGCGTTACAAGAACAACTGGGCAGTGAATATTTTTAAAGAATGGAGGCAGACAAGAGAGAACAAAGTTTCCGCTTTGGAGACATGCATTATAGCGGTATGTTCAAGCTGGTGGGAAAACCTTGATGTTGAGATGTGCCGAGAATTCGATCACATGACGATCCTTGAAACCCCGGAAAGTACTCCCAGAACTCCCAGGAATACATTCGACCACTTTTTTTTCCAGTCCAAGGATCCAAAATTAATTCAGGCCTTGGACTGGAAAAAAGTACTCCTGGGAGTTCTGGGAGTTCTGGGAGTTCTTTCCGGGGTTTCAAGGATCGTCATGTGATCGAATTCTGGGCACATGGTTGGTTGGTTACCTCATGAATAATTAATTAATTAAATTTGCTCACATCTCCAGCTCCCACATGTGTTAGCGTGGTGGCTGAGGTTTAAAGTAGCTCTTAGGTTTAGTGAGGCTGATGGTCTTGGGGGCTATGCCACGGTGATGAGTTCTAACAAGAACGAAACAGCTGTACATGGCTGCATGCCACTCCACGGGCAGCCCCTGATACGATACTGAAGAGCAAGATCCGCGCGTCAATGAGACTATAATTACTGTGTAGATTATAAGCTTGGTTGTTTGTGTTCTCCAACATTTAAGCTTCCTTCTGAATTCAGGAAATACTGGTACCATCATAATAGTCTCGATCCATTGGGAAGGGGAGGAGCAATCCTTTGACGGGTTTATGTTCTTCGCATTCCTTGCAGCTTGGCATCTGGAGGAGAGCGATTTACGCAAATTCGCGAGTACTTTGTCGTACGCTGGCTAATTCTTCAGGCTAATTCTAAACGTCTTCGGTTATATTTTTACTACAGTTCCTTCAGTGCTCCGCATTAGTCTTGTGTTTTGACATGAAGTTTACTAAAACAGCGAATTTAACCCACAAAATATGTTTGTAACTTGATGATCATGAGTTCAAAGCTGGTCACTCAGTTTAGGCGATCGGACTCAGTGTGAGACTTCAGTATAGTATGTCCAGAAAGCACGAATATATTACTCCTGTTCTGTAAAAAACTTCACTGGCTGCCAGTCCAATATCGAATTATTTTTAGGTTTTTAGTACTGACTTTTAAGTCTCGTAACGGCTCTGCTCCATATTATTTATAATACCTTTTAGTGCCTTATAGTCCTGCAAGGCTTCTACGTTTGGCAAGTCATCATTTACTTTTAAAAGGTCCCGAAGTATAATTTGAAATGATATGGACTCCAGGCTTTTTCGATACACTATTCACACCCGGGGCCGAATTAAGCTAACAATAATAGTAAATCACCCGTAAACGAGTGCGCCAGCTAGTTGTCATGACAACCAATCCCCACGGGTATAGTATAAATAAGTTCAGCCTTTCTAAATTAGTCAGTTGTCAGTATAGCGGCGAGCGTGTCAACAACTTCAGCGGCAAACGTCCTTCGTTGCCTTCTTCATCGCCGAGCCCCACACAGATGGACGAACCAGACCGGCGCTTAACCACTGAGCTTAACCGTTTCCCCACCCACAATTCCCTCTTTTGCTCTGACGAAGGGCTAGCGCTCGAAACGTCAGCTGCTACTCGCTTTCCACGGCGGTTAGCATACCTCAATCGACTTTAGTTGATTACATACCAACATATTCCTCTGTTCTTGGCTAGCCATAACATAGTATAACTAGAATTTTAATCTAGCGGGACGTATTTATTTATTTATTTTTCGAACTTTTACTAAAAAACAAATTTATACATATGTGTTTATTAACATACTATAAATTTAGCAGAACTATGTTCGCAATTAGGTTACCCCAACAATTCATAAGTTTTATAATTCAACTTTTATGCAGTTGGCTGAACAATTCCAGGCTGTGAAGGACCAGCTAAATGAAATAAAAGCTGCCGCATCCCAGAACAAGGTTTCCATCGCCCTTGAGTTGGTCAGACAATTGGTGTCCACCCCTTCATCGGCAAGAGACCCCCATGCCATTATAGCCGCGCTGCAAAAACTTGCAGACGATTCGAGGGCGTGTAATTCAAATCTCGCGATACTGCATGGGGGAATCTCGTCTCAGATACATTTGCCCCTCAGATCGGTTAAGTGGTGTAACTGGGAGGGTAAGCATTGTTGGCTCCACCCCATCTGTGTCAGATGTCGCAACAAGGAAAGTACATGCCTCCGCTTCAGAATTAACGTTCAGGGACCCCTCGTTCTTCGTGGAGGGCGGAGCAGATAAGCAAGTGGGAGAATATCTCAACAATTGCACCTCGACCACAAATACTCTCGTTTATCAAGAACGGTGTAGATGCATGGGAATTCATGCGCCCTTTCAAAGGTACCTTCAAAGGCAAGACGTGCAATTCCGATATTCCTCCTACAGCCTCGTTTCCAAACAGTAAGAGTTGTGTCGGATTCGAAAAATTCATATCTGACACCATTCAAGATAGGGTCGAGAATGGCTCACTATCCCCGTGGGGTGCAGTAGCAGAGTCTGTACCACCACACCTCGTAATGTACATCACCATTGAGGCAACCAATCCGCGTATGTGTCATGACGAGAGATTCCTAAATTTGTGGATTAAAGATTCGCCCTTGGACTGTCCTTGGACTATCTGTCTGATCTACCACGTTATGTCGGCCCAGGTCATTTTCAAACAGTTTGGGACGAAAAAAGTGGATGTGATCACATTCTTCTCACCCAAGAAAACAGAACTCTCTTTGGACTTGTTTGGGAGGATCACTATTATGTTTACAATACCCTGCCTTTTGGATGGAAACCCAGGCATTTGTCTACCACCCCACGGGTTTGGTAGCCACAAATTATATTAGATCGCTCGGAATTCCGTGCAGCCAGTACATCGATGACCGTCATGTGGGCCAACTGTTATCATCACACGTCTCCGTACCACCTCCGTGGTCGCCTCTACAAAGTGCACAGGCGGCGGCGTTCATTGTAGCCTCGGTCCTCACCAGCCTAGGGTACACTTTAGCCCTCTCCAAGTCAACCATGGCTCCATCCCAGGTAGTGCGTTTTCTAGGTTACCTGCCTGACTCCATTCGAATGGCTTTTATCCTGCCAGACGACAAGACGTCCAAGTTTTCAACTCTTACAGAACTCATTTTGTCACAGCCTCATGTTGAGCTTAAAACATTACAGCGGTTTGCTGGTAAAGCTAGGTCTTTCGCTATCGCTGTTCCAGCAGCCCGATTATACACAGCTATTAATCGTGCTATATCAGCGGACTATAAATCTCCAGGAATTGATATCAGAATGGAAGGTGACCTCCTACGAGAGATCAAATTTTGGCGATTTCTCGACTCATGGTCGGGGTGTCTCCATTGGCACGATGAGCGACACTTTACGGTCAAGCTGTCCTCCGATGCGTCTGATTCGGGCTGGGGCGGCTTTATTTTGGATCCCGCTTCGAGCAACCCTACCGTCATTCGGGACTACTGGCAACCCGACCACCGGTCACTTCCTACAGTTGTCCGAGAGGGCCTTGCACTGCACAATACGCTCTCCACGGCAGGTGATCAGATACGCAATGCCCGTGTGGATGCACAGGTTGACAGCCTTGTTTTGATCCACGCCTGGAACAATCAGGGCGGAAAAAGCAAAAACCTTACGGAAGTTATCAAACGACTCTTCGCTCTAACACTCAAGTTTAACATGATACTTACTCTTCACTACGTTGCATCCAGAGAAAACCCTGCAGACCCGCCATCTATATCCTTGTCCCCGGTCGACTGTTGCTTGACCCTGCGAATTTGGGCTAAGATAGAAGGCCTTTGGGGACCCCACAGTGTGGATCTTATGGCACTTGATTCTAACACCCCTCTGGGAGTTTCTGGGTGTCCTCTTCGACATTTGACACCATGAGCCACTCCTGCCTCAAGTGGTGTTAACGTTTTTTCCCAAGCTCTTCGTTCATCGAACAACGCCTATGTTTTCCCACCAATTATCCTAGTTGGTCCACTTCTACGCTTCTTAGCCACTCCGCCCGTGGCATACACAATTGTACTGCCCGATCTCTACCCGCGCCGTTATTGGTGGCCTGTCATTCTTTCTAGAGCTTGCGCTTCCACACTATTAGGCTCCCGCACTGACCCGAATATCCTCCTCTTCCCAACAAAGAAAGGGGAATTCCGCACACAACCACTGCAGTGGGACCTCTGGGCGTTCCGCGTAACCGGCCATTCTAACTTGACTACCTTTGTACGCCCTTCCGCAGTTTAACGCAACCATGCATTCACTTTCATAGGCTGTCCCTCGTATATGGCGACCAGCTACTGCCTATGAGACATGTTTCTACCCAAATGATGACTGTTTCGTATTTTGCCAGCAATGCGGAGCCAGGCGATACCACCAAGACGTAGGGGCTACCCGCACAACGATTTCAAATTGACATCGGGTCAATCGATGCCAGGATTCAGCAACTTACTACAACAAGGTTGTCCAAAGCCTACGAGAAGCAGAAGTCCAGCCTTTAGAAAGAATTGTCTCAGTTCTTAAGTGCTTGTGAACCCACCAAAAACAATATTTTCTGCTTCGCCTAAAGATATTGTTTGATTTCTTGTTTGGAAAGATTGTAAGGGGAAAACAACAATTCATATAGACTCTTGTTCGTTTTTCGGTAAGCCGGGCAGACGGCCTGTATGTCACTGACCAATGCGGTTAGCGGCCGGCACCGTTGATAGTCTTATTGGCAAGTTACGCTCTATTTTTAATTGTTCAGGCATATCAGGGGATTGGGATGCTCGCACCGGCCTAGGTAACCTAGCCTCACATGTCTCCATTAAACAATACTCAAAATCGATTTGTGAAGAACAGGCCCAGGCCAGAATAGTTCCAAAGCAAGCAACCCCAATATTCTTCGACACATTTTTGGGAATAGTTAATCACCTTACATCTTTACTGTTATTAACAGACAACCCCTATCAATCGCTATATCTACGCCCGAGACCTTGCATTTTTCTTTATAGACTTCTATTCTGGAGATAGAGCCTCCGATCTCGGAAGAATAAAGACGAGCGATGTTTTACGTCATCCGGGAGGTGACAGCCTCCTCTTTCACCAGCAATTCGGAAAGACTTTGCGTGGAAAAAAACCCACGTGTTTGCGGTAAAGCGCTCAACCACTCGGTAGTATGTCCAATACAGAACTTACAGTTCTATGTAGACCTTTGTACTGCAATGAAAATTACCCTTGCAAATGGTTTCCTATTCCGCTCAACATCAAGGAGAGGCTGTGTCTCCGGCCGTCCTTTCCTATCTAACGCTGTCCAAGCTAGGCTCATCATGTATTTAAAAGCGCTTAACGTTTATGAAGGAGAGTCCGCACACAGCTTTATGGACGGGGTTTCAATCCTTCTCAGCCGATTATTGGGGGTCTCAAAAGAGGCTGTCGCACAGCATGTAGGTTTGAAATCCCTCTCTATGGTGGATCATTATACACAAGTTGAGAAGGTTACGGGTACGGAGGATCCCTCGGGAGTTTTTTATGATAAAAAACTAAAAATAAATAAAATTTCCCTGCTTTACAAGGACGCCGTGTCTTTAAGTGCTCACCCCAAAAAATCATGGCAGCGTATTTGAGATTTAAAAGTTGTCAGTGATGACGTCTGTCTAAGGTCTGATGGCAAGCTATTCCACAGTACCGCCCCACTGTAACTCAAACTCCTTTTGTAAAAGTCGGTGCGGGGGGAGCGGCATGCCAGCTTGCCATCTGTGTTTCTCATGTTGTATGACGCGACATCAGTCCGATTGATAAACCTCGATGTCAAATATTCAGGAGCTTCATTATGTAACACTTTGTACATTAAAATCGATCTACTGACCTTTCGTTGTCGGTCTAGTTTATTCCAGTTAAGTAACTGAAAGAGGTTATCGGCGTTAGCGTCATGGCTTGAAAATGTTATTATGCGTGCCGCGCGATTTTGTATTTTTTGTAATTTTTGTAATTTTCGGGAAAGGCCTTTGTTACAGTTGCCCCAAACTACACTACAATAGTCAAAGTGCGGTTGTACTAGTGCATTATAAATGGTAAGCAGTGTCTCTTGAGAAACAAAGTGCCTAACGATTTGATGGCACTTATCCCAGAGGCGATTTTTTTGGATATCATGTGAACATGATTTTCCCAATTTAGGTTTTTATCAATTTGTACACCAAGGGACTTTGAAACTGAGACCTGCTTTACTTTGTCTTGAGCGAATGAGTAAACATTCGGTTTTCGTCATGTTTAGCGTGAGCTTATTGGCAGCCAACCAAACATGAATCCTATTCAAATCAAAACTCATACGCTCATTTATTTCTTCTATATTATTACTTGCGTATGTTATGCTAGTGTCATCTGCAACATTCTTGGCTGCGAATATACTAAGCTGTTAGGCAGGTCATTTATATATAATAGAAATAATAAGGGGCCTAGGATGGTCCATTGAGGCACGCCACTCCTAACAACTTTCTTAGATGACTTATAGCTATTAACGATACACGTTTGCATTCGACTTTCTAAATAGGCATTAAACCAGTTCTGTGCAGGTCCGGTTATTCCATAATATTCTAATTTTGATAGAAGAATAGTATGGTCAACTGCATCAATGGCCTTTTTTAAGTCTAGAAAGACAACTTACAGCATTAATGTATCCGCGATCAATATTTAGTGACCAACTATCGGTTGCTTCCAGTAGTGCAGTTACTGTGGAGTGAACGGAACGAAAACCAGATTGGTGGGATGAAAGCAATCTGTTATCAGTTAAATATTTATACAGTTGATCATAAACGATTCGCTCAAACACCTTTGCAACTACTGGTATAATTGATATAGACCGGTAGTTGGTCATATCAGTGCGTTTCCCGGCGTTTTTATAAAGGTGGTGTGATTCTAGCGTTCTTCCATTCGTCGGGAAACACACCTGTTTCAATTGACTTATTAAATATATTAGTCAGTGACTCAGATATCAAATCAGGACATTCCCTCAGAAGTTTGGCAGAAATATTATCAAGATCGGTTGCTTTGGACTTGCAAAGTTTAGATAATAGTGAAAATACTTGAGATTGATTAGTAGTCTCGAGGGAGAAACGCTTGTTAGTTTCATTGAGATATCCGGGGGAGGGGGGGGGGTACTCCTGTTTGTGGCGTATTATGTATGTGCCGCGGGGGTGGGTCAGGGTTTTGAGCTCCGTTTGGGCAGGTAGGGTCAGGGTTTTGATCTGATTTGGGCAGATCAGGGTCAGGATTTGAGTTTAATGTGGATGCAGTCAGGGTCGGGGTTCAGTATTTTTTAGGCATCAGGGTTTTTTCCCCAAAAAATGGGGCAATCAGGGTTTTGGAGCTCGGATTTTGGGTCAAACAGGGTCAGAGTTTGAGCCTCTTGGCCTCACATACATACCCATTTCCTCCCCATTTTTTAAATTTGAAGGAAATTTGAGATCTTCGTATCACTGTATCACCGTATCACTGTATCTTGGTATCTCCGTATCATTGTATCTTGTAACACGTTATATACCAAGCCAAAAATAGCCCAACTTGTGAAAACGCTGTGACAGCTATATAGGAGATATGGACGCTCCTGTTTATGGGCTCCTGGTTATGCCCGAACTTTCGCGTGTAATTTATTGATTCCACGCAAGGTTGCGTTACATAGCATTTCGCCATCACGTTTTGTTCCTGTTTATTTATTTATTCGTTAATCTAAAGGCATCTAAACGTTTATGCTCTTTTTCTGCAACCGTCGATTGTAACTAAATTGTTGTTACTGTTTCTGCGCGATAGGTGCCTCGCTTTTCTTTTCAACCACTAAGGATGATGATCTTAGTGTGTGCGTGTTTGTAATTTATCTTCCAGCATGACTTTTCCACTTACGTACGCGTGTATCAACTTTATTTAAGTTGAGACACTGCAAAATTTAGTAGATCAAGAGTCGAAGCGGAGTTCTCCGCGGAGTATCAAGTATCGTCTGCTCTCTTCGAGTACGATCCCGATAATTAGATATCTCTTCCTGCAAAGGGCCAATACACTGCAGATGTCCCCAGGATAAGGTCACGTGCTTGGATATCACTTATCAACGTCATGCTGGTTATAATAAGCAAGTTAACCAGCATCACGCTCAGAATACTGTAATTTGTAAGAGCTGTTGTTTACCTAAAGATAAAGCCAGTTCTTACTGTTATTTTAAACTGTATTGTATTTTTTTATCAGCCGTTGCAGTTCAACAAAATTTTGGCACGCGCTCATTGGCCAAAAGCGATCACGTGGCGTAATAGTATTCGTCCTCCACTGAGCACTATCACTGAGGCGTTATAGTTCACCACAAAAAAATTGCCTCCGCTCATTGGCCAAAAGCGATCACGTGACGTGATAGTTGTCGTCCGCGGAGGCAATAGAGCTTGCCTGTTTGTTGCCTTATTTCAGACCACGTGACTTTTCCTTGAGAAATGCTTTTTTGTCTTTCTGTATCCCAAGAGGAAATATACCAATTTCTACAATTGGAAAACAAAGCACTGAATCCTCTGGAGACCTATCACGTGGTCTGAAATGGGGCAACAAACAGGCAAGCTGAAAGGGTCTATCTATCATGCGTTATAGTTCACCACAAAATTTTGGTGCGCGCTGATTGGTCAAAAGCGATCACGTGACGTGTAGTTGTCATCCGCGGATGAAAACGTTTACCACAAAATTTTGGCGCTCGCTCATGACTAAAAGCGATCACGTGACGTGGTAGTTGTCGTCCGCGGAGGCAAACTATCAGACGATAGTGCCCGCTGAGCACGAAAGACAATTTTGTTTTGAACAATAACGCAAATAGAGTGTTTGTCTCGGAACTATCAGCTGATAGTTTACATTGGAAATTTGATTTTTTTAAACTAGCATGTAAGCCCTCGAACTTAGTTCTCGGGCTTATATTTGTTTAAAAAAATCAAATTTCCGCGAGCAACTATCAATTTTGTGTTGAACAATAACGCAAATAGACTGTGTCTGTCTCGGACCTATTATAACAATAGTGTGTCTGTCGTAAGACATAACTATTTTCACAGAGCCCTACTGAAAAGTACTTATGGTAAGGTAGGCCGTCTGTATAAATATTATTATTATTATACAAATAAAGTGTGTCCGTCGAGAAACTATTATACAAATAGTGTGTGTCCGTCGAGGAACTATCGGCCGATAGTTTCCCGCGGAAATTTGATGTTATTAAAACAAATATAAGCCCGAGAACAACTATCAGCCGATAGGTCCGAGACAGACACAGTCTATTTGTATAATCCCTTGAAATTTGATGTTCTTGAAACTAGCATATAAGCCCTCGAACTGCGTTCGTGGCTTATATTCGTTTTAAGAACATCATATTTCCGCCGGCATCATCAGACACACTGTTATAATTAAATAATAATAATCTTTATACAGACGGCCTACGTTACCATAAGTACTTTTCAGTAGGGCTCTGTGAAAATATTAGCACCACTCGCAACCCCCCCCCCCCCCCCCCCCCTCCCCCACATCAGTTATAATAGAAAACCTCGAGCTCGCAGTCTAATCATCATGTGCCAACCAGAAAGTCATTCGTTCTTACAAAGCGGAATTACAAATAGTTTAATAGTAGTTAAAGGATACCCGAGTGAAAAACACATTGGGCTCAAAAGAATCTTCAACATGTTCTTTGTTCAGAAAATGTATTAAAATTTGATCAAACGTTTTTAGTATTAAGAACGAGCACCTCAAAGTTGGCCCCGCGAAGACATGGGCGCCGCCATCTTTGTTTGCATTTACGGAAGTGACGTCACTTCGTCCCACCAGCGTATCGCGGCTACTTGTCTTTGTATGATTTTCACACGCTCGGAATTAAAGTGGATATATTTTCATCGAGATTGCAGAGGAATTCTTACAGAAACCGGAATTATGATGAAGACGACATTATGAGAAAAGTTCAGAAGACTGGGAGGAGGAAGAAAAGCATTGGGAAGGCGAGAAATTATCAGACGAACAACAAGGTCTCGTAACTGCCATTTAATAACAGCAAAACAACATGGCTTAAAAGACTCGAGTGACTTCTGAATAAGTATCAGAACTACAATGTATGTGAGGTACAGTTAAGGCGTTTATCATCCTAAAAACACCTAATAAGTGAGTGAGTGAGAACGCTGGTGGGACGAAGTGACGTCACTTCCGTAAATGCAAACAAAGATGGCGGCGCCCATGTCTTCGTGGGGCCAACTTTGAGGTGCTCGTTCTTAATACTAAAAACCTTTGATCAAATTTTAATACATTTTCTGAACAAAGAACATGTGAAGATTCTTTTGAGCCCCAATGTGTTTTTCACTCGGGTATCCCTTTAACATGTTTTTAGCTGGAAGACAAGAAACATTTTTGTAGCATATGTCGCTTCCTCGTCTGATCGCTTCAGTTCATCTTTGTAATCAAGGAGTTTCGATGGAGTTTACATATACTACCAGATTTACGGTTTGACAGATTACTTATAATTGATATAATTAGCTCGTTATACTCTCTTTAAACCTAAAAATAGCAAGAACGAATCCTGGTAGAGTGCCTTATCAGATAAAGCCATGGCGTTCTCGACCCTTTCTAGTTCTGTATGCCAATTATCCTTGATAACAACTGCCACATCAATAGGAGAATGTCTGCCTCGTTTCGACGCGAGACCCTTGGATTGGTGCCTTTCTCGGTGCGGTGACGATCGCGGGCTCTTTTTACAGACGGCTCATACGTCACGTCTTCTTCGTCGCTTTTGTCATCATCGAAGATTTCCAATTGAATCGGCGAGTTACTCTTAACGGCTCGTTCACAGCCTTTCCTCTCGTTCTTTTCCTCTACCAAGTCCTGTTTGCAGTTGACTGTGACGTAACTCGAGAACGTGTAAACTGGATTTAATTTCCGCGGTGGCAATTTCCTGGGCTTTCTCTTGAATGGTATGTCATCTTTTCCATTACTTGCCTCTAGTACTCGAACACATCGTTTTCCTGTAGCAAGTGTCTGTAACTGAGTATTTACATCTGGAATCTTAACTACTAAAGAGGGTTTGAACTATTTTCTGGTCCGTTAACTCTCAGCTTTTCGACCGCTTGCTCCTGTTTGAGAGCAGATTCTTTAATTTCTTGATCTTCGTCTCTCTTGACTCGGTTTGACATGTAGCTCCAGATTTCGTTGAGATGATTTTCAGAGTCCACGGAGTGCCTGACATACCGACTCCACCTGAAGGCCGAGTTACTCCCTGGAGATGAGTTTTATCATACCCTATCAAAGCTTCTACCCTTTTTGAGTTTCCTTATCCAATAAGGATGTTCTTACTTCATGAACTGCTTTCGTGGGTGTTGAACAATTACGCTTTTCCTCTGTCGAGTCTTGTTGTGTTTGAGTTTCCTTATCCAATAAAGATGTTCTTACTTCATGAACTACTTTCCTGGGATGTGTTGAACGATCACGCTTTTCCTCTGTCGAGCCTTGCTGCTTTTGAGTTTCCTCATCCAATACGAATGTTCTTACTTCGTGAACTGCTTTCCTGGGATGTGTTGAACGATTACACATGTCCTCTGTCGAGCCTTGCTGCTTTTGAGTTTCATTATCCAGCACGAATGTTCTTACTTCATGACCTGCTTTCCTGGGATGCTGTTGAACGATCACGCTTTTCCTCTGTCGAGCCTTGCTGCTTTTGAGTTTCCTTATCCAATACGAATGTTCTTACTTCGTGAACTGCTTTCCTGGGATGTGTTAAACGATCACGCTTTTCCTCTGTCGAGCCTTGCTGCTTTGGAGTTTCCTTATCCAATACGAATGTTCTTACTTCGTGAACTGCTTTCCTGGGATGTGTTGAACGATCACGCATTTCCTCTGTCGAGCCTTGCTGCTTTGAGTTTCCTTATCCAATACGAATGTTCTTACTTCGTGAACTGCTTTCCTGGGATGTGTTAAACGATCACGCTTTTCCTCTGTCGAGCCTTGCTGCTTTGGAGTTTCCTTATCCAATACGAATGTTCTTACTTCGTGAACTGCTTTCCTGGGATGTGTTGAACGATCACGCATTTCCTCTGTCGAGCCTTGTTGCTTTTGAGTTTCCTTATCCAGGATGAATGTTCTTACTTCATGAACTGCTTTCCTGGGATGTGTTGAACGATCACGCTTTTCCTCTCTCGAGCCTTGTTTACTCACTTCTGATGGTTTAAAAGGTTGAGATATTTCCATGATTTCGTCTCCTTCGTTCATGCTCCACGAAGAAAATGCAGCAAACCGTTTCGCTGTATTATTATTCTCCTCCAAGATTTGCTCCTGTTCAACAACCTTTTTGCACCAACATCTGATTTTCTAGCGTTAATCACATCATTTCGTAAGTTGGTGACGTCACCCATGACATTATTTCGAGAACTAATGACGTCATCTTTAACGACAGGTACAGTGTAGTCCTTCATTTCACCGATGACGTCATCTATAAGATTGCTCTGCATTCCCTCCATAAGTTTTGTACTAGTCTCACTTCTCTTCTCAGCCATTAAGTCATCTCGCAAATCGAAAACATTCCTACTCCTTGAAGCCTTTTTCGCATCAGTCTTGAAATCGTTTATAGCGCCATTTACACCGTTTTTTAGATAAATGTTCCTCGTTTTTTTAGCTAGAATCCAGAAAGATCTTTCATTGTAAGTGGAGCGTTTTCTGAATTCAAACTAAAGGTGGCGACAATCTTCGGGAATGAAGGATCCTTCCTATCTGCATCGTCGCTGTCGTCGTTGCTGTCATCTCCGGTGAGATCCACAACAACAGGTAAACTCTTTTTGGGGGTACACTGTGGTTTCAGGATCGGTTCTGATGACAGGGTCATCATTGTTTGGGTACTGCATACTATATTATTATTATGTGATTCGGTTTTATTATACACATGACCTTTTGCCATATTAACGTGAGTTCCATTGGGGATGTAGCATACAAATGAATTCTTGCTGGATTCTTTTTCGCTGCCAATTTTATCTTGAACCTTAGTAGGATGCATCTCGTGAAACGTGGTCTTGGGATTTTCCAAGTAGTTGTTCAGTTCTTGAATCGCTGGGATAATGCTGGAGATGAAAACCACAACACTTCATTAATTATTGTTACACACAACATCAGTCATGAATTCATTTGTCCAGAAATAGCTACTCAGATTAGCAAAGTATGCTTTTAAGGTATACTGAAGAAAATTTGAGACAATTTTGATGAAGGATTGAAAAGATAAGACTGGTGAAAACAAACATTTTTTAGAGAAATATAGAGCAACTTAAAATCGGTTCACTGTAACCGAAATCAGTTTCTATAATAAGCTTTGTAATCCACTTTAATCTTTGCCATCCTCTATCGAAAAAGTTTGAAAAGCATACTAGGACATTCACATGACATTTCTCTATGCATCTCAGGGTGTTATTTTGGTAGTTGTGTTTTAAAGAAAGTTGAAGGTTCAATTCGATTGACAGTGCCCGTTAAACTTATCAATGAATCGTTATCAATAAAACCTTTCCCACTGCAAACTTAAGTCCATTCTACTTTTCTCTTCCTAAAATACCCTCAGTCTTCTCATAACTTTCATAGGCACTGAATGTCAAGTCTTTAGGAGCTTTCCTTTATGTCACTTTTCTTTAAATCATTTTGCAACCTTCGACTTGAAGGTCCTCAACAACAACTCTTATACGTAGAAACTATTACCCTAAAACCAAGAATAGCGGGTTACCATTATTAAATCAGTACTCTTCTGGATCCGCAAATTTGAGGTGATGCAGGCAGATTAGCTGTTTTCATATAAACGCAATACACTTGATCGCAAACTGCTTGCAAACTGACCAAATTAACGTAAATACATTTTACGTCACATCGCCGACGAATTGCAAACAATACGTAAAGATAGAACTGGTTGGGGTTAAATGTCACAAACTGTTTGCGAGTTATTCTGTTTCTTTACGTGTTTGCCTCATTAGCTGGTCCAGCCAACAGGTATTTGACCTCTCAGATAACCAACCAGAATGCTCCAATTACATCAGGGACCAGCTTGCCACAGAACAATGTTAGAAGAAAAAGGTGATTGCCAGGAGTTATTTGGGACTAACACTTGGCATCGATTGGCAAAATTTATAGACTTTTTCTCGAAAATATTGTAACCGTTATTTCAAATAAGGGCTTTAAATGCATTCTATTTATCACTTTAATACTGGTAGACTACGGACTCGAGTCTTTTTTAATCAAATAACAGGTCCATAATGAAACTAAGAACAAGCAGTTGTGAAGTTCGAGATCTAAAACGAAACTCCGAGATTGCAATCTGGCTTTCGTGTCTACATTCGGTAATTGGTAATTATAGGTCACGCGTTACATCACATAGCTCCAATGTCTCACGTCTCTGTTTGTCACACTTCTCATGCACATGCGATCGGAGCTGGATTGGAATGATGCGAATGAGCTCCTGCTTCGCACGGAGAACACCATATATTTTAAAACCCGTGAAATTAGAGTAATTATTTTGGAAGGAAAAACGTAAAAGTATGAAATCAGAACTGTTAGAAAGTAACAAAAGGAACATTTCGTAAACGCAAAATATTTTTACACTTCGAAACCCGCTATTTATACTCGTGTGTGAGATTAAGAGAGCGGAAACCGAGACGCATAGTATTGAAAAACCATTGAAAAACCTCACAAATGTGCAATTTCCTAACAGATTTTTTGCCGTAATGTTATTAATATTAAATACAAAGTAAGTACCGGTAGTATTTGACTGAAAATATATGGTCGTCAATGAAAGGAGCTAGCGTTGCGTGACGACCCTAACTAAGAAATGGCGTAGGAGATGAAGTTTCACAAGCCTGGAAGTTGATAACAATTCTAAGCATCAGCTGTATAGCTGTGAGTATAGAACGACCTCTCATGAGCCTAACACTGGAAGAGATGAACTGAAATACACATTTAAAAGCGTAAGTAATGTTTAAGAGAATAACAAAACCTACGTACATGTACATGCAAGCTAGCACTAAAATCACACGTCAAACACTGATCGAGCTCCGATTATAGAAATCGATATACGGTCTCATTATTAAGCGCTTTTCACTGAAAACTGTACCTACCTTGCTCTGGAATGATTGAAGTTCTCAAGAAGTACCTTTTTACAGGAATTTCCCGTGAGTGGATGTCCTAATACCGAGCTAAATTCTTCATTCTGACTGCTCGCTCGTCTCAGGAAAACATGGCCGCCAGCTTTATCAGCCTCGATTTCAAGTTCTCAACTTTAGCTGCGCGCGCATGGTTGAATGGTTCGAAACTTACCAGAAGTCCAAAACCAGAAGTGTCCATCTCCCTAGTCTATTTATAGAAAGCTCTTCCCGCCATCTCGCAGCCAATCATATTCTTGGAAATTTTATCAGCAGCACCTGATTGGCTAAGACAGCGATTTCCTTTGTTTGTAATATTGTACAGCTAATTATATATGCGACAAAATTTTGGCGGACAAGGCAGTGTAGAAACTTCTGATGATCAGCTATTTCTCATTTATAACTTGCAAGAACTAGTGAGCACCACATGTCCAGGAAAGACCATTAGTCCATGTAAACCAGAACATGTGGTTCCTTTGTAACCTTTTATTTTCCCGTTTCATCTGTATAAGACTTCGTGTTTACAGCAGCGTGCGATGTCTACAGAACGAAGCTAAGTTTTGCCTTTTGGTTCATAAACGCACATATCAAACAATTGGTGTCGTTCAGAGTAATATTTGGCCTGACTAGTTGCTAGTGAGGCATACGCTCATCCTTTTCAAATTTCGCTATTGATTTGTTTAATCGCACTTCCTGTAGCCTACGTTGTATCCGCCTCTCTTCTGCCGGCTCGCTACACTTCCTGAACGTGTTCTAGTATTCGACGATCCGTCCTGCTTTCCAAATATGGAATACATTGACCATATATGGAATATCACAGGGAGCTCTCAGAACGACACTTTTCTCAATAAATTGTTTGATATGGATTTTTGTAGTGACTATTTGGCATATAAAATACAGCGAGTGATAAATATCACGTGCAAATTATGCTATTATTTGATTATAATATGACCAAAGAAATTTACTGAAAAAGACAATCAGATGTTCTCTCAAGAGGTCAAGTGCACCGAGTTTGTTTACTTTTTGAGTTTCAGCTCAAGTGAAAATTTGAAAATCCTGTAACTGTAAGTATAAATTTGCGGTTGGCAGATAAAAGAACAGCCCGGCAAATCTCCAAGCAAGGCTTAATAATCCACTGGAGCTGAAAGAAAATAGCTATAATCCGTGAAAAAAAATCAATTTCTGGTACACTGGACACTAGCAAAAAGCGAAGTTTGATTTCAGGCAGTTCATCAAACACAATCAAACAATGAAACAGTTGTCACTTTGCTGTTTTATTAGAAAAACACTAACTGTTATACATGTCCAAGAATAAACTTTACAATCGAAAACTGAACCGCAACTATCGTAGCTGGAAATGAAATTCCAGTTCTTAAAATTAGTACAAGCAGGCAAATTGAACAAGATTTGAATCAACTGCCTTACGCGGCAACGGGTCACATGCGACCGAGTTTCCAAGGATTTCAATGGATTAAAAACATAACAATTAAATAAAAACTTGGCTTACTTTGATGTAATTTTGTCCTTGTATAATGTCAGTTGCTCCTGGCCAGTTGTTTCAGCGAGATGAATGTAATTTTCGGTTCCGTTTTCATTCATTGTCATTGGTTCAAACTTTTATACTTGTCGCTAGTCGACTGGTCACTTGAGGACTTGGAAATCACTTTGAACTTTCTCAAATCACCCCAAGATTCCATTAGCAGAGGCACAGATGATCAGTCTATGCGTTTCTTTTCGTTTCGATTCCAAAATCTTCAATTTCGGTCGTCAAAGCTCAACATTTGCCACCGTAGCTTTGTAGTTTGTAGCACCACCCGACTTGGCGACCTGTATGTACTGAGCTTCGAACCGGGGGTACCGCTTGCATAATAAAGGGAGGTATGTGAGGTGTCGTCTTCAGAGCCCGACCCAGTTTGCAAAATAAAATGTAGTGAAGGTGTTCTTATTAACCAGAATTTCCATGAACTTTATGAAAATCAACCCGAATTGATAGTTGATTTGCTCCAAAACAAGACTCGGTTCGCCAAATTGGGCTCAAATTGCAAACCTGTACCCCGTACCGCCGCACATCTCATTTACATCGTGTACATTAGTGCCCCCCCCCCCCCCCCCCCCCCCCTCCCCCGCCGGAGTCCTAACTCCCGCATCTGAGCCAATGTCCGCCATTGTTTTTCCCCGCGAAATTTGAGATTAGCATTTCTAAAAATAGACTACTCTGTAAACTGATGGGCCGCTACCCCAATACCAGATGGACACTTCTGGTTATGGACTTCTGAACTTACTTATTGCTTATAGTGCGAAATTCACTCAAACACAAAAATGTTCAAAGTAAGGGCTACAGAGTTCGTCAACAGTCCTAAAGTACTATTGGCAGTCATTAATGAACAACTGATTCTCCATCTGTTCAGATTTTTCGGCTCGTTTGATTTCAAACCTTTCAAATTTAGCATTCTAACAGGGACTCTGCAATTCGAATTTCAAATTTTGAGTCCAACGGCACGAAAAGAGGGGCTTTTAATTTATACCTGAAGAGCATCATAATGTCGTTATACATGATATGATCTTTGACTGATATTTCGATCTTGCTCAAATTTAAACATGGAATTTAAACTATGAAAAGTTCAATATTAGATTTCAAAGTGTTTTTAGATTCTCTCTCCCTCTCTCTCTCTTTCTCTCTCTCTCTAGTTCGGCTTGAACCCCCCCCCCCCCCCCCTCCATTGGTAAGTTTAATTTAGTCCGATCCAGTCGGTAAAAAATCTGCTCCATCAGCCAATTTTACATTTGCATGGTGACGTCACATACTACAACTACCAGAACTCTTTGCGCCGATTCTTTTGTTCTTCTAATTTGGACCATCGTCTTGGAATTCTCGAAGGAGTAAAACAATCTGAATGAGAAAAGAATTTGAAAAGGATTTTGGTAGTTGTTGATAAATGACGTCATAATGTAAATGTCCTATTCCAAACTCGTGCATGCCCCCCCCCCCCCCCCCCCGACAATACCCGGGCATTTGAACTTTTCGAAATGTTGTCGATCAAATGCCCCACTGCCCAGATACGTTGGTCTAATGCCCCACCATTGTTTCCGGCTCCATGCTGGTCGTCAAATGCTCCGTCATCGGGGATGTGATCGGAAAATTTACAAATTACGTAAACAATGACTGTTGACAACTGATCAGTAAAATCACTGCTTTATTTATTTACATATGATAATTCGATTCGCAAAGGTATACCATCAACTGCGAATATATATAATACAAAACAAAACAAAACTAATTAAACTAAATAATTCACTAATAACCAAAACATGAAAATAAATAATAAATTGAGCAGTCATTGGTCATGGCTGAGATGTTGAACAAGTGTGGACTTGCATTCATTTACTGTGGGCTTTTTGCGTTCGACGAAGGAGAACGCATCCTAATCGTGCAGTGGACTCCCTGTGGCCTGTGTGGGCTACCTGTGCTTGCCTAGGCGAAAGAAATCGAGATTCGTGTATGTCCTCATGTCCTCATGTATATGTTTGTAGTTTGTACTTTTTAGAATAAATTATCTCGGCCGGGAACTGGTAACTACACGATGCTCGGCCGGCATGTAAACATCGAGTATTATTTTCTTATTTTCCCAATCCAATGCAATAATGTTTAAAAGTTAGCAAGTACGATATATCAAAGCCTGAGTAAAGTGTGTGCCATCTCTGTAGCATTCAACAAAGTCTGATGTCCAAACTATATCAAGTCAAACATGGTCTGCTTTGTCGGCGCGGTGACGACACTAGCGAAATTGAACAGAGAACTAAGTCAAATCAACTCGCCATAATTTGTAAACAACCGAGTGGATTCTGTTGGCTTGCTTGCTCTACTGGATTCTGCTTTTCGCTGTACATACAGATACCAAAACTACCAACAGTAAGATGACCCACCTTACTACGCTAATAAAACAAGTCTTCAGCTCTCTTCGAACATCTTTCTTCATGAACGAATAGACGAATGGATTCATTGCTGAATTGGCCAAAAGAAGAATTCTTGAGACCAAACGAACAGCAATCGGTGGCTCGCAAGGCAGGAGGATTTGACAAATTGCTCTGTAAAGAGAAAGTATGTAACACAAAATGAAGAGAAAGACGACAACTGCGAAGACTTTGACTGTAGATCTTTCCCGTTTTCTTGGAAATCGAATCGGCTTTTTCTTTGAATCGCGGCGGAGGTATTTTTGCACTATTTTTCTCTGGAAGAAAATTTGTTTGGTATGTTTACGAACAATGATAAAAACTGAACATGAATGGATACCATCGCCACACAGGGAAGATCTCCATTATAATCAGCGATGCAATCTTCAAGGTATTATCTCTAGCAACTCTTTCCTCGGAGTTTTTCCACGAAAAAGGAATGATGCAAATGATTACGGGGAGTACCCAGGCAGCTGCGACCAATGCACCGACATTTCGCTCTGTCATAAAGTTCTCGTATCTGTACGGGAATACTACAGCGATAAATCGGTCTGAAGTGATAATGCAGAGGTTTAACACAGAAGCGTATAACAAGACGTCGTACACCACTACTAGGCAAACCAATCACAAACTAAATAGAAGTTACAGAAATACGACGCTGGGATGACGAGCAGTCCGATGCAGAAATCAGCGACCGCCAAGGACAGAATCAGCCAGTTGGCAGTGATATGTAGTCTTCTTTTTACAAGGATCACGAGTATAATAAGAGCATTTCCAATCACTGCTATGAAGCCTATTACCCATCGAACGATCCAGTACCACTGACCCACATCAGAGGAGTCGCCGAAGGCTTTACTGGAGGTGTTGTTGGTGATGTTAGCTGGCATCGTATATTTGAAGAAGAGGAAGTTTACCCAGATACTAGTACTGCCAGGCAGCGGCTGGTAGCTCTTTATTATTGCAGTGGATAAGAACCTACGTTTATTTCACAGGCAGACTGAGGAGTGATCTCCAGTATAAGAGGAGCTGCTTAACGTCATTGTTGTAGCTTCTTTGCTGAAAATAGGATAAACGACATCGTTAAAACTTCGGACTACGCTACCCAGCTAGGTAAGTGTTTAGTTCTCTACTGACTCAGAGTAGTAGTGTTACGGGTACGATAGTCTCCTTTCACAGCTGTGGCCTGAGTTCGATTCCCAAATGCGTTACAACATGCCAGTTGCTCCGAAGGTTTGTCAGTCTTCGGGTCTTGTAATTTTTCTGCCTTTACAAAAACAACGGTGTTAGACTATGAACAGTAGAAGAAGAACTAGTCTTGTGAAAACGCCTATATCTGTATAGTTTTATTTAAATCGATCTACGATGTAGCCGAGTCCTGGCTTCAGCCGACACACCGCGGCAAAACGGTAGGTACTTCATATATCGTTAAATAAAAACTAATAGAACGTATACAAACTAAGAATATAAGATATTAGTGCTTGGGACATTTCATTTAACGATATACTTCATATATCGTTAAATAAAAACTAATAGAACGTATACAAACCAAGAATATAAGATATTAGTGCTTGGGACATTTCATTTAACGATATATGAAGTACCTAGGGGCCACACAGCGGTCAAACGTCTGCGCATGCGTCAAAAGTCTTGCAACAACAACCTATTCCAAAACAAATTCAAAGCGAGCCGGCGGCGTCACTGTTCACACACCCGTTTTAAAACCTTGATAACTTTTTTGGTAAATTACAATTTTTTTGGGTAAACTCACAGCTTGAAGTTTGTTCAATTCCCGTCGACTGTGAAAATATAAAGCTTAACTTTTACGTACTTTCTTAACTTTTGGGGGTAGAAGTTCACAAGCCGAGTTTTTTTTTAAACACCGGGTTGTTGTAAAATGTTTTACGGTAAATTTTGCGCGGGAAATTCGCGCGGCCGCCACCAGACTGACCGTAATACGCACGCGCAGACGTTTGACCGCTGTGTGCTGTGTGCCTAGGGCAAAACGTTGTGTTCCGCTGGCCGAAAGAGCGAAGGCTCTGTAGTTCAAATACTAGTTTCCGAGTTCTTGAAACTTTTTAGTAAACAATTTTATAACTTTATAACTTAGCACAGTGAATTACAAATTAAGAAAACTTTAACCTGTTAAAGTCTTAGGCTTAGCTTTTAATTAGTTTTCTTGTTTTTCACGAAACAATTTACTTAAAATTAGAAACAGGGGTGGTTGCCTGTGTTTTCTTTTATTTTCGGCGGGAAACTGGGAGACGCGCGCGCGCTGGGTTCATCAAAAGCGCATGCGCGTGACGTTTTGCCGCGTTACGGTGTGGGCTTTGTAATTAGAAACCATTAAAATCACCGTTGGTTTCTCCTCCATTCTAGTGCACTTCCAACTACATTGAAAATATAATATTAACAGTGAAAGAAAGCACTGACAATTCAACTTGTACTGAACTGTAATTTCAGTACTGATCAATTAAAAAAACATGCAAACATGTTGTGAAGCACTGCGAGTCGACCGCCTTTATAAGGAAAACAGAAGATGAGAACACTGTACAGATTCACGAATTTTAAAGAATCAAAACAAGTAATATAAATCTAAAGATTCAAGCAGTATACCAGGACCTTTTGAGAGTGAAGTCGTTTTTGCCTTTTCCCTTGGTCGTAACATATGCAGGCGCAAAAGCAATTTCGTTTTTTGAAGATAATAATTGAGCGGTGTCAGTTTGTAGATCATGAAGAATTGCAATTTTCAGAGTTAACCGAGAAGGTAACATATTGTCCGCGCAGCAATAGATCGTTCTCACTGACGTCACACAAAAAATTGCGTCAAGAAAAGACTGATATTAGTAAAATACTTTTAATGTTGTGTATAGAGCAGGTAAAATATGTAAATGACCGAAATTTTGGAGCATTAGAGTACTTCGTAACTGAGCTGTCGGACAAATAACATTCAAACAATTTAGTGTAATTTGTATGCGGCGGCCATGTTGGTGTACCTCTTTGGTACACCAGGATGGCAGCCGAAAACGTACTCTACAAATAAAGCTGATTTTCCCAGCAATATGATTGGCATTCACTTCAAAACACATTATATATCGCTTTTAACGTTAAATCAAGTCAAACATTTTAAATTGGCAGGAATATATGGGTTTCCATGACATTTAGGAAACACGCTGAGCTGGGCCGTCACAAAATTCAAAATACTCTAATTCAATAACGATTCACCGTATCGACGTAAAACTTTCAAAGAATACTGAGTATACCGATACCTAAATCATATTAAAAGAACCAGGTTATAGATCCTTTAGTTTAGATTTTAGAATTTTGATGACGTCACTTGAAAACGATCCATAAAGAGAGACCAGCTAAGTTGTTGACCCAAAAATTAATATCTAAATGAGATATGTTGTGTGTTGTAACAAATAAATTCCACATATAACTATTGCGTAAGTAAACGAATGATACGATAGCTGCGCCATTGGCGTATAATATTGAGATCGCAGTGGAACATTATTGTTAATACACAGTCCACTATTTAGTATCAGAGGAAAACGAAAACTCATTTAATTGACGTAGTTTCTTTAATATTTTGAAACTCTTTTCTTGAGTAATTTTCTTGAGAATTACACGGAAAGGATGCATTTCTTACAGAGAGCTCTTTAAAATTTGCCTTAAAGCAACTAAATAAAAACTATTTCTTTTAATGGATTAAAGTCTAAAATTTTAATTAGCGATTATAGTAAACAGTATCCTATTCTCATCGGTCTCACCCGTACTCATCCGGCGGCCGCTCCCAGTCCTTGAATGCAGGAGGAGTCACCCAATAGGGTGGGTGGGAAGGGAAAGGACTGAAAGCAGCCGCCATATGGAGTAGGATGAGGGGAGATGAGGAAAGGATATAGAGGCTGGCGAACTCCGTGCCGAATACGGC
Organism: Actinernus sp. WN-2022; assembly: GCA_030867875.1. NCBI lineage: Eukaryota > Metazoa > Cnidaria > Anthozoa > Actiniaria > Actinernidae > Actinernus > Actinernus sp. WN-2022. Next base: position 41,363 of record JAOWCC010000196.1, on the reverse strand, counting down.
TACCTCGCTCAAATGGTGAGGTGATCCTGTAGGTTGCGCCTCTTATTCGTACTTGGGTAAGACCGCTGAGAATAGTAGCCGTATAGAGAGAGGGCTTATCACCACACCGCTGACCGATAGAACGAAGGCTCTGGAGTTCCGAGGACTCAAACCTTTTTAGTAAATAATTTTATAACTTCGTAAACTCACAGTGAATCATACAAAATTAAAAAACTTAACCATGTAAAAGTCTCAGGCTTATATTTAAAGTAGCTTTGTCGTTTTTGGCGAAAGAGTTCACGTACGTACCTACAATTAGAAACAGGGATGCCTGCCTTTGTTTTCTTTCAGTTTGGGCGGGAAACTGGCTGGACGCGCGCCCTATGATCATCAAAAGCGCATGCGCGTGACGTTTTGTTACGGTTTGGGTTATTACCTATCTTTCTATGTCTAGCAAGTTGTGTTGGGATAAAAATAAGATAAGTTCTGTTCAATCAATCTGTTCGACATTTTGTTACTGGGAGAGCATCCAGTTGAGACCCATAATTAGGAAATACGTGTGTTCGATTATTTATTCTGGGAATTACAAGTACTAGTTGAGACTTATTTTCCGCAAGGCAAGGAAGGCAGGCCAGATTTACTGTCAGTGGATCAAACAAAGAAAGAGTGCAACCAGAAGTCTGATACAACTCATAGCCAGACCGAAAATTTAAGACGAGGCAAGACTTGCGAGCGCCGAAGGAAAAGAAGACATCTAAACATTTGGTGAACATTTTAGTCGAGGCATTTGCCTCATCTGACTGTATGCTAATTATGAGAGAAACGTCGATTATCTATCGCGTATCGCAGTCTTTTTTACCTTTTTTCCTTCGAGACGATCATGTAAAATCGTGTCCTCTCTTCCTTCCGGAAAGACTTGCTTCTACCGAGTTTTCAGCCTCATCTCCCTTTTGACTATCTTGAAAATCAGTTATACTACCAATTCACACACAGACTTGAATTACTGGAGTTACTGACAAGTGAAGGTAAAATTCACTTAGTGTATACTATTGCGGGCGGATCTACATGAAGTGCTTTCCGATTTGCATAATCCAACTTTCATTTAAAAAGTTCTAAATGCACCTGCCGCATTATACCTTCGCGGGTGTCGCTCCGGTATTAAACAAATTCTACTAGCGTTATTTTAAAGAAAACTATAGGAACCTCGCGTAGTACAACACTGTAAAGCTTATGAAATGAAGAATGCGTTGCAACTACTTATTTATTATTTGTTTCTGTTGTAAAGCTGCACTAAGCCTTCGAAAGCAAAACAGACAAGGTTTATAAGCGTTTCCGCGTACGACCGATTGAACTGCATTATGTCAATCAGATAATGACAGCCTTCAAAAGCAAGTGTGTGGGTTTGCTAATATTTTGCTTTGTTCGTATGTAAATCATCCTTCAAGTTTGAGGTTTGAAACATTTTTAAGTAGTATTACATTAGGCCGGCCGCTTAAGATAAGAAATAATAAGAATATCAAAAAAGCCGCACACACTTTGGTTCCTTGATAAGTAACAAGAGACCATCTTGTAAGTAAAGTTCCGTGCAAACGAACGCAACATGTTGGCACAGCATTGTTGGGTAAATGTTGTGCGATGTTGGGTGAGGATGTTCAAACGATCACAACATGTTGGGCAATGTTGCGTGTACAGTGATACCGCAGAGGAGTCTGGGATCGATATTTACCCAAAACTCTTCACTTTCTGCCATCTTGTTTGTCGCATGAAGCATTCAGTGCGCACGCGCGAGCCCAACAATGTTGTGCGAACCGTGTAAACGAACCCAACATGTTGTGACATGATTCATCGATCACGAAAACCAAAGTTGGGCAAAAAGTTTGACTGGTTTCAAACTTCACGCAAAATGTGCCAACATCATGCAACATTGCCCAACATGGTGTACAAACAAACGCAACATGTTGTGCCCAACAATGTTGGGCAATGTTGTGCCAACATGTTGCGTTCGTTTGCACGGGCCTTAAGTAATATTTTGGCAGGTTTCGTTAAAATCTGAGAACGCTCCATACCCTATTACGTAATTCGTTCAAAGAGAGGGAATACGCAAGAAAACGTATAATTAGACAGCCCGAGTTTTTAGCTTCTAAAGTTTTGTAAGATCTTCAAAGGTTCTCAGTCTGTCCATATTGGGTTTTTATGAATGCTCCAAATATTTGCGCCAAATTGAATAAGTTCGTAATTCGAAAATCTTTCCCCTAGTCTACTATACTTGGACTACGTCTACACCCAAGGGAAAAGTATCCAGCAAAAACAAAATAAAAGGAGAAGAAAGTTGTTGTTAGGAGACACTGCAAAAACAGAAACAAGGGTAACCAAGCGAGAAAGAGAGATAGAGTAAGGTGACGCTAGGAGCCGGCAAAGGCAAAATTAGCTTCAAGTCCCAGATGTCGGATCTCAAGGTCACCCGGGAGGATACAGAGTTACAAGATACAGAGAGATAATAACAGAAACTGGCGCGGCGCAAATTTTAAAATTCAAGTAATTTTATATTTTGATCCAACGATGATATTTCTCTCAAAAGTTCTCTCGACATGATCTTTCAGAAGCAATCATCATTGTGAAATTAAAAATTTGGCGCCAACATCGTGATTTCATATCCCCGCCAAACTCCGTAAAAACGAGAGGAGTAGTTTATATTGCAAACTTTGACGCCGATTGAATGAAAACTGGAAAAGTTTTATGCTCGTTTTTTTACCCTATTTTATGCCCACCGTCGGTGTTCTTCAATCTTTTTTTTTTACTTTTCCAAAAATTGGGATCGGTCGGTTGATGGTAAATGAAACATTTTATTGGGATGGTCTAAGCTAAGTCATGATGGTTTTATATTCAGTACTGACCGCCCAGGTAACATTGTGTACTATAAGTTTCTTCAAGAAAATATCATCTTAAAATCCCATCCCATTGCCGATCTATTTTCGGCTCAGCGCGCGCTCTTGGTAATTCAGCTTAAGACACAAGGACGACAAAACAGTCCAGGAGCTAATTCAATAAAACTTTTCACGTGTATTCAATTACAAGTCTATTCATTGTTTCCCGGCGAAGAAACAATGGTCAGAATTGTAAAGTACACGTGTAAAAGTTTCATTGAATAGGGCCCAGGTGATATAACGTGGCACGAGTTACAGGTTGTTAACAAAGAGTCCAATCCCTTCTATCTCACTTATTAAGATTCTATGACTCTAGACGAGTAGAACTCCCCCCTATTAGTCACGGGATAGCCGTTTTGGGAGGCACTACTTACCAGGAAAACTTTAAAGCCCTAGAAGTACTATACATTTCAGGGCTGGTAGAATTATATATAACCTTTCTGGAGACATATGCCATCATAAGAGGTCCTTACTATTAAAGATCAAATAGGACACACTCTACTTTCAATATAAAATCTCACTATTATATATAAACTTTCTGGAGACATGCCATCAGAAACTGATCAGAAGAGGTTCTTACTCGTAAGATCAAATAGGAGACATTATAATATACAATCTCACTATTATATATAAACCTGCTGGAGATATGCCTTCAGAAGAGATCCTTACTAAGATCAAATAGGATACACTCTACTTTCAATATAAAATCTCACTATTATATATAAACCTTCTGGAGACATGCCATCATAAGAGATCCTTACTAAGATCAAATGGGTTACACTCTACTTTCAATATAAAATCTCACTATTATATATAAACCTTCTGGAGACATGCCATCAGAAGAGATCCTTACTAAGATCAAATAGGACACTACTTTCAATATGAAATCTCACTATTGTATATAAACCTTCTGGAGACATGCCATCATAAGAGATCCTTACTAAGATCAAATAGGACACTCTACTTTCAATATGAAATCTCACTATTATATATAAACCTTCTGGAGACATGCCATCAGAAGAGATCCTTACTAAGATCAAATAGGACACTACTTTCAATATGAAATCTCACTATTGTATATAAACCTTCTGGAGACATGCCATCATAAGAGATCCTTACTAAGATCAAATAGGACACTCTACTTTCAATATGAAATCTCACTATTATATATAAACCTTTTGGAGACATGCCGTCAGAAGAGATCCTTACTAAGATCAAATAGGACACTCTACTTTCAATATGAAATCTCACTATTATATATAAACCTTCTGGAGACATGCCATCAGAAGAGATCCTTACTAAGATCAAATAGGACACTACTTTCAATATGAAATCTCACTATTGTATATAAACCTTCTGGAGACATGCCATCAGAAGAGATCCTTACTAAGATCAAATAGGACACTCTACTTTCAATATGAAATCTCACTATTATATATAAACCTTTTGGAGACATGCCGTCAGAAGAGATCCTTACTAAGATCAAATGGGTCACACTCTACTTTCAAAATAAAATCTCAGTATTGAAGTTAATGTGTAAATTACATGTATATCATAATCAGACCCCAACCATTATGCTAAAACATATTAATAAGTATCAATATAAATATAACATGAGGGTGAGTAATCAACTAGTCACTCTGCGGTTCAATACCACCACTCTGAAACACTCAATAGCTTACAGAGGCTCGGTCCTGTGGAGCGCCCTTCCTAGCAAAATGTCATCAAGTGTTATTAGAAATCTTGATTTCAAAGACTTGTAGGTTCAATCAGGCCAAAAGATACATAAGACATTAGAGTCTGTAGATAAATGCATAGCACATATTATAGTGGACATATCTGGAATACTCAGCCTACTTGTTACAATATTTGCAATATTTCGATCATTTAATTCATCAATGAGAAATGTACAACATATTGCATTACATGGGTTATATAATACATTAGCATCTAGATCTGCAATGGCAAGCGCGCTTGGGCCATAAACCTCGCACTCGGTTAATAAAAGGTATTTATTTTGAACGTGTTTAATTAAACAGCTTTAAAGTGCCACTATGACAAAATTCGATCACGTTCTTTTCTACTTTTTGGCTTCTAAAACGACACACAGTGTCGAAAATATCCAAATCATTGAAAAATATTACCAAAGGACCAAATTGAACTATGAAGTTTGCAGAGAGTTTACCGTCGAAATCACGTCCGCCAAATACTTCGCGATTTTCGACCAGCGGTTTGCTGTCGTATCGTCATTTTCTCAACGCGTCGCTCTTGCAAATGCATATTTTCATTCAAAACTTCGTTCTTTCCTTTCCTTTTTGGAAAAAATTGTATAAACATGTACTTTACTTATAATTTCCTGCGAAAGTTTGTGTGAAACGTATAGCCCCACATGTTGTTGTGTTGAGAAAATGACGTCACGCTCTTAAGGGCCATCGGCCGTTGCTAGGGAAAGTTTGAAGCCTCGTAAAACCAAGGAAATTAAAGAGTGGGCAATAATTATTGTCAAGGTGACTCCTATTGTAAAGTCTTGTAGTCTGATTGATGACGTCATGATGATGTCATCAAAATCAGAAAATTTCTAAACTGTCCAAGGATTTTTGATCTACTAGTAATTTATGAATATTTTCCGAACCTACGAATTAAGGCGCATAAAACTGAGCACGCGTTTACCATTACGACAAATAATGAAGATTTTACAACACTTTTCAGTCCAATTTTAAGCTTTTTTGGCGAATGAAAAGCCATAACTTTGACATTTATTGTCGGTTTCCAAAATCCATGCTCGAATTTGTGGAGAACGTGGTCAACATTTTAACGGGAAAAAGTTTGGTGTTTAGTAAAAGCGCGCAAAATGTTTAGGATTTTTAGAAACCGGAAGTGAAGAAATTAACGCATGCGCAAAAGTGCCTGTTTTGTGGTCGTGAAATAGTCGCAGAACCGTTGTTGCAATAAAGTCTACAATAATTGGTCGAACAGGATGTGCATTTTCTCCTATTTCCTCCGACAATGGCCAGTTTTGGGACTTGGTTGAATACTACAGTCTGCAATGAGCTAGCTTGATTGTCTGCAATGAGCTTCGGACTGTGTGGAGCACATGCCAGGAACCCATTTCGCGGCAAACCGAAGAGCCAATAGAAATAAAGCTAAAATTAGACCGAAATTCGATGACAACTTTCACTTGAAGTTTGATCTCGTGGCGCTCAAAACAGTTTGTTTTCCGACATCAAAAATACTTTTTTAAGGATGAAAACTGACCTGTATTTTAATTAGTTGCACCGAGGTTCGATCACAACTTTACCAGAAACCCGAAAGCATGATCTGGAAACAAAAGTATGCACGTTTGTGGAAGATTTGAGTTGAAAACCTGCCGGTCGAAAATCACTTGACTTCTTGAGTGGCCGTACTTTTCTTCGTGTTTTTAGAAGCCATGTTCTCGCTGGAAGCAGCCATTTCAGCTTCTATATCTTTGACAACTATAGATACTTTAGATACTCTGAAGAACATTTTTCTATTCAGTTATTAACACGTGGAACACTCTACCGAATGATATTAAAGATTGTAAATCAATAATTTCACTCAGTTAAGAAACTGTACTTCCAATTTTCAATGTCTAAGTACACTCCTGATAATTTTCGTGTTAGTAAAACTTATTAATGGTTTATGATATATATTTCGCGAACTAAGTAAATTAGGATATATATATATATATTTTCATATATCGCTTTCGCTTTCAAACATTTTTAGAGTGATCTTTGTATTTTTGTTATTTTCAATCCTTTTTGTTAGGGCCACAAGGGAGAGAGAATACGGTATTTATTGTAATTGTGCACCCTCTTTAAATAAAGTGTTATCTATCTATCTATCTATCTATCTATCTATTTACTAGATGTTCTTTCAATCTATCAACGGCGGGAAGAGCTCGGCTACATCTGAGAGTCCAATACAACAAGGGCACCCAACGAGTACTTTTTGAAATTCGTTTGAAACCAGTTGTCTGCAGCTTATCTATCGATATCTAGCCGTTTTAAGGCGCCTACTCTGTCTTTTGACGTATTCTAGAAAGCTATTAACTGTTCGGATTTTCTAGGTGGAAATCGCGTCAACCGAAAATACTATGGCAAAATATTCCCGGCCTACGAATTTGTTAGTAGTCTAGAACATAACAAGAATTTTCTAGCCCAAGTAACTTCATGTTGCAAAGTTTTGTGGAGGTACGAATTTTTTAGGGATTCTTTTTTCCTGTTCTGACTCTATGATCAGACGAATTGGGACGTACGAATATTTTAGGGAAAACCTTTTAGTCTCCCTTTTCTTCTATAATTTTCTATGGATTGAAAACAAAATTTCTAGCCAGTATTTCAGAAAACAATTTTCTAGGGACAATTTTTTCAAATCCGAAAGCTTTAGGCTAACTTACTCTCCCGAACAGCTTTTTAACCGAAAACTTCGTTGGGTGCCCTTGATACAAGTTTTATTTCCCATTCATCGGCTTCGCTTCCCGTTACTTTTTTGCTCGGTACAAATTATTAATTATTCCCTTTCTCTATATAGGTTCAAGTACAGTTAGGCGCCTTTCGAGTCCTGAACGATTCCTTCAAAATTATCGGATTAAGTTTCTTGTCAAGTATTATTTTCTTTCACACGATAAACCAAGCTTTTCATTTTCCAGAGACAAAAGCGCTAGCACCCGCTACGCCTTGCTCCGACTTTAGAACACTTTACTTCATTCATGTCAGACTTTGGGGTACTCTCCTGTGGCGTCCCGCAAGGGACAATTTTGGGACCCTTGTTGTTCAAATGACCTTCCTGATTGCTTAAAATTCTCAGACACTCAAATGTACGCAGATGATACTTGTCTTACAATGGCAGGTTCATCATGTGATGACACTGAATCTAAATTGAATACAGACTTACAACATATTTATGAGTGGCTGAAAGCAAACAAGTTGAGTCCGCTGAATGCTACAAAAACAGAGTTTTTATTAGTAGGCGCTAGCCAGAGATTCTCTCATGTGGCATGTCCAAACCTTGTAATTGGAGGCGAAAGCATCCCTAAAATAGCGTTCGTTAAGTACTTAGGGGTGCACATAGATGAAACATTGACATGGTCAAAACACATTGAGAAGATCTCTAAGCAATTATCATCTTCTATTGGAGCTCTCAAGCGCGTACGGCCCTACGTGCCCATGTCCTCCCTCAAGACTATGTACCACTCATTTATTCAACCTAAATTTGATTATTGCAGCATAGTTTGGGAGAGCCTGGGTACTGAACTCGCAAATAAACTCCAAAAACTCCAAAATAGGGCTGCTAGAATAATAATACAGTCTAGTTTCGATTCTAGCTCTGGCCCAATACTTCACGAACTGGGTTGGGACAGATAAATAATACGCAGGCGCAAACTTTTAGCAATAGAAATGTTTAAGATCTATAATAACCAAGCGACTGGGTATTTAATACACAAATTTAATAGGGTTCATACACCATATAACACAAGAGGTTCATCATCAAAATTCCAACTGTCCCTCCCCAAAACGAATTATGGTAAAAAGCGATTCGGCTACAGAGGAGCACATATTTGGAATAATTTAACAGAAGACCTGAGGACTAGCAAATCGTTAAATACATTTAAAACTAAGCTAAATGGGCTACCTCCCTGCTTCTTTGACGCCTTATAATTTACTCTCTTACAATTACTATAGTTTAATATATCGTACACGAACGCTAAAAGAACTGACTCTGGCGTTTCTAGCAGATTTTAATGGAATGTAATAATATCATTTAATGTCGATGTATACTGGATTTTTACACACGGCTTTTATGAAATTAAACCAGTCTTAGTTACTGTTAAAACTACCGTGTCTAAATAAAGTTTCTATCTATCTATCTATCTATATTCATGAAAACCTTTCGGGTAAACCACGAATAAAACTTACAAACATGCATGTGTAAGTCTTAAAACTATTGGGTGGCTGGTGGACACGCATAAAACTAGCCTGAGAAAACAGCCGACTCATATTGCCCGATCAGGCCAGCATAAACCGATCAAAATCACATCTGCTCCTGCGAGCATAGCAACGGAATATGTCAATGGGCCCTTAGAATTAGCTGTCATAGCTCTGTCACAGGGACGGGTTCGAGTAATGGCGGATATAAAAACTCAAGATTCGAACCCCCAAAAATAAGACTTCCAGTCGTCATATCAAAAAAGGGTGTGGATAGAAAAATATATATATATATAGCAAATACGCAAAAATATCAAATACTTCTGATTCTGGCGGCAGTTCGACGTTCTGGAAGAGTTTGAGCTGCTTTGTGTAGTCGTGGGATGCTCGAATTGCATTCAGCTGCGACTGAACGGTTCATCGCCAAATAGCTGTGTGGTGACTGGACTGAGTTTGCATATAGAACACAGCAAGCCATACTCCTTGTTTATATTTGGCTTGATAGCCTCTCGTCTACGAAGTGACAACTCGTAGCTGGTATGTCCAAGCCGAGGGCGAAAGCATCAATTTGAGCTGTGAGCAGTTTGAACACTCGTGGCGAGCCGTTTGTCACAAGATCCCCGGACTCGACTATCTATGAATCTCTGGACCGATTATCGCTCCAACTTTCATAATCATACTTTGTATGGCGGACAATCTCACGTCTTGTTTCCTCCCGTAGTGGGAGAGTTTCCTCCCAAATCTCGTGGTTTACCTTGAGCCGGAGCAGCGAGTTTTTCGCAATCAGTTTCTGGACGATCGTATTTTTCGATCTTTTCCTTGAATTTCACGTCACTGAGATTGGAGGCCCATCTCTTGTTTATTATATCTGCTAATTGCTTTGAGACTGGGTAGCTTACTTTGTCGTCTTTGGTGAAATCCAGGGCCAATTCTGTTAAGAGTTCGTCTTGATGCTCTTCACTGCAGGAGTGCCGCCTTCGGCTTCGTTTTCAGTCTGAGCTGAATGAGCTGTTTCGGCAATAAGTGCTCAAGCATCGTCGTCACTTCGCTGTCAGAGTCGCTAAGCTTTGCTTTAGCCCAGTTTTTTGTTTTCCCTTTTAAGGGCTCCAAATGCCCAGCACGAGAGCCTCGCTTTGCTGGTTTGGATAGAGCTCGCCATTGTCTCCAAGTATTGGTTCAGGCGGACGGAGTAAAACGCAGGGTGCAGGGCACGCAGGGCACGCAGGGCACGCAGGGCACGCAGGGTACGCAGGGTGTTCAACAAAATAGAGTTACATAATTTAGTGCCTTTGGAATATCAGATTGCAAAGGTCAATTGTTCACATGGCAAATATTATGCTAATTTTAGAGTGAAAGTAAAAGGGTAGCGACAAAACGCTGATCCCCGGTCCATGGACCACCCCATGGGCTCAGTTGGTAGAGCACGGTATAGAGTGCGACCAGGACCATGGACCACCCCCGTGGACCACCGATAAATTTCATATATTTTTCGAGAATGAAAGTTTTTACATTTATAGCGAGTTTGACTTGTGGCAAGTCTAACATTTTTACTTTGTGTTCTGGTCACACAGACTGTTATCGTAGTTTTGCCTTTACTTGCTGTTGCATTAAACAGTATCTAAAAACCTACGAGGCCTTGACTTACCTTACCTATTCCACTACGGTACTACAAGTAAAGGCAAGGAACTGTTTTCCGAGAACCGGAGCGCCATAGATATAGGAAGAAAGAAAAACTTCTGTCCCCAAAGCGCATCTTCTCTACATATATTTTATTTCAATCCACTAATTTCAGTCGGTAGTTGAACGACCGAGTGGTTAGAGCGTTCGTCTTTCAATCCAGAGGTCCGCAGTTCAATTCTCGGAGCGCACAATTTTGGTCGATTTTATTCTTCTTCCTCTTTTTAAGTTTTCTTCTTAGCTTTCTACCTTCCACACCAATAGTATTCTTTAAACCCACCATCAGCCAGTAGCCTGTGTACAGCCGTCCGTCGTCTCCCCTCAAAACTCGGGAAGGGACGTCTGTGCTACACTGTCGTACTTAATCGTGTTCCGACATAATTTTGCATAAATTACATATCGATTCCCATTGCCCGAGAAATACTAGACGGTACACATTGTAGATTTCAGATTGTTCATTTCCTATTCCCTTCTTCGATATCCTATATACACAGACCTTCGTAATCCCTTCAATTTGGAGACCTTTCTTTCCTCGAGGAAGTGGAAGATTGGATGAATTCGTGAGTTTGAGAACCACGTGAACTCGAGGTTTGAGAAGTCCGGCGCTCGTACTAGCAACTCGCCTGACCGCCGATGCTATTGATATTGCTTCTGGTTGATCGTCTCCCACAGCCATTCGCTTTGCGAAAAGAGCTCTTGAACATGGACTTTCTTTTCGTTTTGAAGAACTAGACGATATCTGAAGAAGAATTTCGTTTGTTCCCTGCAAATTCTTTCGAACTTCCTAGCTAGGCACTTTCTGCATATATGTTGAGGCCGACTTTTCACTTGAAATTCGAGAGAAATAATTTATTCCCAGACTTGAAATGCAGCAGTTCCATGAACGATATTCTTTATATCATTTTTTTCTCGATATTAACCGAGCACTGGACACAAAATGACATAGCAATTCGTCTTAATACAATTCCAAACCAGAGTGAATCGAGCTCGGATTTTCCCACGGGTCAACATAACCGCTAAGCCAATCAGCACCCGCTATGAGGCACCAGCCAATCAGCGACTGGTTACAGCATTCCTGTAACTATCCACGTGACCTAGAACACGATTAACTCATCCGTAGTACAGACCTCCTTTTCCTTCCTTTGAAGGGATTACGGAGGTCTGTGTACAGGCTATCAGCCAGCTACAAAATTTATATTCGTTCCTTGCTGAAGTCATTGTTTACCTGATTTCTGCCTCGTTTAATAGTGTAAATTAAATTTCAAGCTAAAACAGACAGACTACATCAGTTGAAAGAGAATTTTAAACTCAGTAATCACCGAAAATTTGAGAGTGATAATAAATAATTTGAGGAATGAGCGATTAAAAATCTCAAAATTTATAAAGAATATAAACTCTGTCACCCAGCCCATTTTACAGTTTTGAAAAAGTCAATTTCACCATAAATATTTAACATATCACTCTCAAATTTTCGGTGATTACTGAGTTTAAAATTCTCTTTCAACTGATGTAGTCTGTCTGTTTTAGCTTGAAATTTAATTTACGCTATTAAACGAGGCAGAAATCAGGTAAACAATGACTTCAGCAAGGAGCGAATATAAATTTTGTAGCTGGCTGATGGTGGGTTTAAAGAATACTATTGGTGTGGAAGGTAGAACGCTAAGAAGAAAACTTAAAAAGAGGAAGAAGAAAAAAATCGACCAAAATTGTGCGCTCCGAGAATTGAACTGCGGACCTCTGGATTAAAAGACGAACGCTCTAACCACTCGGTGGTTCAACTACAGACTGAAATTAGTGGATTGAAATAAAATATATGTAGAGAAGATGCGCTTTGGGGACAGAAGTTTTTCTTTCTTCCTATATCTATGGCGCTCCGGTTCTCGGAAAACAGTTCCTTGCCTTTACTTGTAGTTAAATAGGTAAGGTAAGTCAAGGCCTCGTAGGTTTTTAGATACTGTTTTAATAATGCAACAGCAAGTAAAGGCAAAACTACGATAACAGTCTGTGTCACCAGAACACAAAGTAAAAATGTTAGACTTCGGCCACAAGTCAAACTCGCTATAAATGTAAAAACTTTCATTCTCGAAAAATATATGAAATTTATCGGTGGTCCACGGGGGTGGTCCATGGTCCTGGTCCATGGACCGGGGGTCAGCGTTTTGTCGCTACCCTTTTACTTTCACTCTAAAATTAGCATAATATTTGCCATGTGAACAATTGACCTTTGCAATCTGATATTCCAAAGGCACTAAATTATGTAACTCTATTTTGTTGAACACCCTGCGTACCCTGCGTGCCCTGCGTGCCCTGCACCCTGCGTTTTACTCCGTCCGTGGTTCAGGCCACCTAGGACTGATAGGAGTTCTAGCATATGTTTGTGCTAGGGGAGCCGGATAATTGATTCACTACTGATGCTCGTGATAATTTATAAATAATGATATGGACCTTTTGCAGGAATGCAATCATGTGGTTGTACTAGATGGCAAACACATCTTATTTCATATATTTAAAAGCAATCAGTGTACAAGATCGGTGGTGTTATTAGCAAAACCTGTTTGTAAATGCTATTTTCCATCTCCAATCGATTGTCGATCTTTCTAAAACAGCCTTTTTAAAGATAGCTTGCCATCCAGCATCCATGGCATCGTCTTTCCCATGGAGATCACAAGCTCAATTTATTCGTTAACAAAGTATTATACCAGCACATGACTGTTTCCTGCAAAAGGCCTATTACAACTGCTCCCAGTAATGATAATAAATCAACTTCACATAACACTGTCTCTGAACTTAACTTGCTCAAAAATATTACAATATTAATTGAGGGAAGGGACACTGTTTTAACAAACTCTCTCTATATAAGAGTATATCCACTCCGCTCAAGGGTGGTCACTGACAGATATTTGTTTGCATTATGTGATGGCCTACGATTTAACATTCTGATCCAAGAAGACACGAAGGTCTGTAAACCATTTGCAGATGTCAGAGCATTTAGGCAGTAGTACTTTCTCCCAGCTCTTTTAAGGTCCCACCGGGATCAAATCGAAACATCAAATAGCCCCCTCCACCCCCAGAGTTTGTATTGTTGAAATTCCATCCCCCAGGCCAAAAACGTTGTTCAAATGCCCCACCCCATCGTTGTATTAGGCGATCAAATGTCCCTACCCCCTACCCCCTGGACATAGTATTAGTTGTGACAGTGCTCGAACTTGATGGTCGTTCACTCGTCCAAAACGAGAAAAAAACACGAAAAACGAGTACCTTTTTTTAACGACTTGTCCTCTGGACGACTAAATTTTCTTCCCTAAATGATATTCTGCTTGAGTTCGCAAAAGTAGAAGACAACATCGGATCCTCGAATTGCAATCACGAACGAAAAGCGCTAGGTGTTTTTTTGCTTATGACAGCTAGAGGCCTGGGTTCAACTAGTTTCACAATGCACCATGGGACACCCCAAGGTTTTCTACAGCCCACGTGATGCGAATGTTCTGTACCACGTGATCGCTGTTTGGCTACCACCGGTTAGAGATTTTGTGTTGCGGCGTGAGAAAAGCAATGTGTTATATTATTGTAGACCTGATAGAATGCCTCCTTGTAGACAGTAGAATGAGAGGCTGAGGTCACACGAGAAGGTTAAGCAAGATTCAGTGACCTAAGAAGTGGACCATTAGCCTCACTGGTTAGCTCAGGTGGTAGAGCACGGTCTAGAGTGCGGGAGGTCGGGAGTTCGAATCCTGGCCGCGTCCTTGGGCAGGGACGTTTATAAGCCGTTGGCCTTGTCTTCTTCTACTTCTAATCAGTGTTTGAAGGGGACGTGAAAGAACCTGTTGTACTACTCGAAAAAGAGCAGGGGATTGTCACCCGGTACAGCAGCCTGGCCATTGCACTAACCACACACTCAACATTGTAAACTGCGTGGCAGCTAATAGCGCCGTAAAGCAGTCCGAAATAATTCACTGACGGGATATGTCAGTAATATGTAAAGCGCCATGAAACTGTGGTGATATGGCGCTATATAAATATGACCATTATTATTACTATTATTAGAAATCCTGGGAGGGGGGTGGAAAACGTTTTGTGCACGATATTTTTTTTAGCAGTGTGAGTTCTGCAAGAAAGATTTTTTAAAGGCGATAGCTCTGCACGATTTTATTTTCGGTGCACATTATATACTGTTCCCTAGCATATTCTTGCAAATTTGGCATTTTGGAATAATAACCTTTGTATGCCTTTGACTTCAATAGGGTTTGAGGATGAAATTGTCGAATTAATTAGTACATATTTACAGCCTGTGAATACAACCATAATATCATATAATAATGTTATTAATGTTATAAAAAAATGAGTCAAATTCCGCGTGAAAATTTACAGACAATGTATGGAAAACTGAAAACACGATTGCACGCTTCTCAGCACAGCCTCAAAATGTCGATATGTTAATCTTTTACCTGGTATCTTAAGTTTGTATCTGAAGAATATTTCAGAAATTCGGTTTTACGGATTTTATGTGGCATCGGATTCCCATCGATTCCCATGCACCCCTTTCAAAATGTCGGAATTTACCGCGAACTGGTCTATGAGGGTCCACAATAGGTTTGGCGGGATGGCGGGATCGGGCTTATTTCGAGGGTGGGATTCGGGATGCGAGCTAAAAACAGGAGTGGGACGCGGGATTTCAGGTACGAGCGGGAAGCGGGATTTCATGTTTTTGAAGGGGCGGGAAGCGGGAGTATAATTTCCACGTGACCGTGTGTTTAATGCAGATTAACTCTTCAAAACGAACATTCTTCGTCTTCCATATGTCAACAGCATGTCGCGTACCGTTTGTGTGACTTTGCGTGTTCGTCCAAGGGTCAGAAACATCATCAAATCGTATTTAGTCTGTTTACTTGGCAGCTATCCGGATTTTAATGAAGGTGGGTATTTCATGTTATCATTATTGTAATAATTAACGCAGAAAAAAAATTGTAGTTAAAAAAATAAGGGTGGGATCGGGATTTCAACGTAAAGAAGTCTAAAGAAGGGTGGGATGGTGGGATTAAGAGAAAAAATGAGGTGGGAAAGCGGGATCTGAGGACCCTATTGTGGACCCTCGTCTATTAAGCTTGTTTCTTGGAAGTCTAAAATCATTCTTTCTCCTTATATTATACATGTGAATGTCACTGTTCTTTAAGATAGTAAAATCATAATCAATGAGTCCATTGACATACTTATATATTTAAATATGACGATGTACAATACGACGTTTGGAAAGAGTAGGCCAATTGAGATTTCACAAGGCTTGTGCCGCCGAAGAACTGTAACTAGGTAAATTCAAGAGTTATATTGGCCGCCTTATTTTGCAAAATCTGCAGATCGTCCATGAGGGTTGAGTTGTATTTGTCACCCCATATTGCATCAGCGTAGTCAAAACGTGGACATACCACGGTGGGCACAAATGACCCTCAAATCGCTCACGTTGCTATATTTTCAAAATCATTAAATTACATATTTCTGAATTCCCATCATCTTGATAACAAAGAAATCGAAAACCCGAGTTCGATTAGTTAAGAGGGAGACAAGTTATTAAATGTTTTTTTTTTGTCGGGAAATATTCAACATAAAACCACTTACAAAATAACTTCTTAATTCATCTTTTAGAGTTTAGAATAGTTGTTCATGAAAATCTAGCAACTTAAAGAATACATCTGTACCCACAATCGTATGTTTTTAGAATTTCCAATTTTTGAGAGCAATTGCTTTAACATTCACCGTGAACAAGAGTATACGTCATTATGACGTCATATATTTTTGAAAACGTCTCTTAGAAAATAAATATGAGTATTTTTCGGGTTTTAACGAATAAATGTACTTATTGTACACTGAATAAGCTCAAAATGGTCATTTTTATATTTCTTAAATGTAGAAAGTATAATTTAAGTCATACCCATGGACTTAAAGTGCCACTACGACGAAAATTTACCATTTCGATTTGCCACTTTTTCAGTGTCTATAGGTCAATCAGTATTAGAAATATCCGAAATAGTAAAAAATATTCCCAAATGGGCATCTTAAACCACAAATTTTAGGAGAGTTTACCGGTAAAATCCTGTCCGCCATTGCTGGAAGCCGTGCCCTTTGTTCAGCTTTAAACAATGGTTTATTCACCGGAAGTGATGTCATATACTTAACACGACAACCTCGTGGCGAGAAATAGCGTGCATAAAAAAGTAGCCAACCTCGCAAAGATAAATATAACTTTCTTCTTATGTACGTGAAGACGTTTTTAGTAGAAATATGCCTCCAGGCGTTGTGTTCTGCAGGCGAGCGTGAAGTGTATGACATCATTTCCGGTGAATAAACCTTTGTTTAAAGCTGAACAAAGGGCACGGCTTCCAGTAATGGCGGACGTGTAGATTCGATATTCGGAGCTAAAAAAATAAGACTTCCTGTCGTTGTATCGAAAAACAATTTGAACTGGTAATAATATATGAACTCTACTTTATGAATATGCAAAAACATTGATATGTCAAAATTTGATCGTAGGGGCACTTTAAGGACTTAAGTTCTTACAGGAGCCCATTACTAGGTGCGTGCATCTCCCAGATTAGGTCTGTCCCGCAGCAGAATAGATGATGTAGCTATTTTTAGCTTTTTGTTTCCCGCGAGAAGAAACCGAAGGCCGTCACTTTCAACCAATCAAGATGCACGGAAAAAATGTAATTAACACGGTTCAAACTGCTAAAAATGATAAAGCGCAAGAGAACAAAAGACAACGTAATCGCATACCAGAACTTCGCGACTATAAATAGCCACATCGTCTACTGTGCTGTGGGCGCAACCCATCACATAGGTACGCTCCTGGTAATGGGCTCCTGGTTCTTAATAACTCTGCAAATATTTATCAAAATTGCGGCATTCAAAAATTAATATTTATGTTGTTGTGATAACAAGCTTTGTTGCAAACGTATACATAACGAAGAATTTGACCTTAAAAGGAGTCGTTCATCATGACGTTACACAACGTCAATATACAAATCCGATTGAATTTGAAGACGTAATTTCATATTAATATTAATCCACCAAAATTTCGTTAAATTTGAGGTCGAATTAAATTTGTTTTTCTGGTTTATACATCTTTGGTACGCTCAATGTGAGCGATTTCAGGGTCATTTATGCCCACCGTGTACTAAACTATTTTACAAAGTAAGGCGTGTCTCGAGGGGTAATAAGTCGGCCTGATACGCTTGACCAGACCAAGCCTTTGGTTTACTTTAATAGGTAGAAGGCCTCTACCTGGTCATGCTGAGTCATATGCTTATTAATTATACTAGTAGTTTCAAATTGAAAGTGACATGCTGTCGAGCGAAAATAGTAGCAATTTGTTATATGAAAATAAAGGTTTGAGGAGGGATTACTAAGTTTTGCTGAAGTGTTGCTGAAGGTGGGTTATGCGGTATATCGTGCGACCGAGGCGCTCAATGTCGTTGTCAAGGAGGGCGCTTATAATCGAGGGAGGACGCTTATTCGAGGAGCGGGAAATCCAGAATAGCAGTTGTTTTCGTCTGCCGAGGTTTTAATTTGCGCAATAATGAAAGACTGAACTGATTATTTCAAAGCGAGGAAAGGTACGTTGATAGAATGTGCGTGGGTATATATGAAATTATTTGATCGTTGAACTACACTAGCTTGTATAAAGTTTAAATTGTTTTTTTAACAGACTTATATTGATGACAATTGAAGAACGGGGCGGGGCTTTCAAGTCTACTGACTAATACCCTTATTATCGGGATTCTGGAAGAGAGGAATTATTGTAATATTTAACACGAGCGAGGGTTCGTTAGACTCCTGTTAACTGTAAATTCCGGGGAAATAAAAACTAGTTGGAGTTAGCAGGAGATTGTTTCTGCGTATTTAAAATTGGGCTCCTGTCGGAGTACAGTACTTATGAAAGGAAAAAACATGTATGCACTCTTCGAAAGAATTTAGAAATAAATGAATTATTTATCATGCGAAGTAAATGTTAAAATCTGGCGTTGTCCTGCTCCTGAGAAACTAATAAAAGTTGAAACTGAGAGTTCGAGTTAACGAGGCTTAAATCAGTAGGCAGTCAGTGGTTAATGTCAGGCTGATCATGAAGGCGGGGATACAAAAATCTTGTTTGAGTATAGCGAAAAGTTTGAGTTACCTGAACTGATAGAGTGAACAGCGGGTGTTCGAGTTAACGGCATCTACTCGGTATTCTTATTCCGGGTATTCTGCTCTAGAATGTCCAAATCGAACGCGTCGGCCTAAAAACTGGTCACGGACAATGACAAAGGATTACGACTGTAATGATAAATTCCGATGTTGGACTAAAATACTGAACAGTATATGTTTAATTTTCGAGCCCTAAACGCTTTATTTTTCCGCCACTCCGCCGTTCTATACTTTACAGATCAACATTGAAACTCAATGAAACCGTAGCAACTGAAACATAAACGTTTGGGATTACATGATGCCGGATAACACTGTAAAACGAGTCAAATTCCGCGTGAAAAGTTACAGACAATGTATGGAAAACTGAAAACACGATCGGCACGCTTCCCAGCACAGCTACATCCCTCAAATTTCGATATGTTAATCTTTTACCTGGTATCCTTAAAGTTTGTATCTGAAGAATATTTCAGAAATTCGATTTTATGGATTTTATTTGGCATCGGATTCCCATCGATTCTCATACAAACACTGTATTTCGCTCCATGTTTGCACCCCTTTCAAACTGTCGGAATTAACCGCGAGCTGGTATATTGCCTTACAATATCCGTCAAACTAAAGAGAAGATAAATACAAGATGTATACAGGAATAAAGCGATCGACACAAGGCCATAATTATGGAATTAGATTACGTAAAGTTACAAGAATGATGTTGAGTCGGAATTGTGATACTGACGAACACTGTGAAGTCATGCACCACACTGATTTGTTCAGCTTGTATTTACAATCAAGGATGATCAACCCGGCTAAACATTTACTTAAATAAAGAGAAACATTAGCATTATTGGGATAATGCGTGAATTTATATATTGCTTTCTTTTAAGTCCATTCACTAGTCCGCGTTTTACTAGTCCACTCCAGTCCAGTCCGCGGTTTACCACATGCCATGATCTACAGTAATAGGAAGGTCATTGACGTAAACCAAGAACAAGAGAGGACCGAGAATACTTCTGTGGCACGCCAACTCGCACTGAGTACGAAAAGGACTAACAGTCGCCTATTGCAGTTATCTGGTGTTGATTATCAAGGTAGGAGGTAAACCAAATTACAACTTCACTGCAAGCACCAAAGGCCTTGAGCTTTGTCAGCAAAAGGTTGTGGTCCACAGTCGCAAAAGCCTTGGACAGGTCTAAGAATACTACACCAGTCACCTTGCCATTGTCCATGTGTTGTAGAATGTTGTCAGTGAAGTGTGCTAAACCAATTTCAGTAGATAACCTCGGGTGGAAACCAAACTGATTAGGTGTGAGGATTTTCTCTTTCGAGAGATGATGTACAGCCCTTTCAAGAATCTTACTTACAGCAGGTAGAATACCCAGGGGGTACTCCTGTTTGTGACGTATTATGTATGTGCCGCCGGGGTGGGTCAGGGTTTTGAGCTCAGTTTGGGCAGGTAGGGTCAGGGTTTTGACCTAATTTGGGCAGATCAGGGTCAGGATTTGAGTTTAATTCCTTTTCAGGTGAACAATATATTTCACAGGGCCTATTTGTTTTTATTTAAAGAAGGGGCAATCAGGTTTTTTCCCCGAAAAAGGGGGCAATCAGGGTTTTGGAGCTCGGATTTTGGGTCAAACAGGGTCAGAGTTTGAGATTGAAACTTTGCTGCTAACAAAGGTCCGATCGATGTGAAGTGGTTGTTAAGAGCACAAGCGATCGACGTTGGCTCTGTTTTCCATCAGATTGGATAAAGGTCGGCTGGGAGCCATCTTACAAATGTATTACTGCAAGTCAATCATTCATTTATAGTTTTCCATAGAGCACCTGAATTTCCTTTGTTTTGTCTAATCAGATCTTTATAGTAATTTGCTTTACATTCCTTGACTTGTTTATTTACTTTGAGCCGCAGTTTTTTGTAACGAGCCCAGTGATGTGAGGAATTTAATTTCATATAGTCCCGGTTTTCATTGCTTGGCTCTATTCAGGCCAAATAAAAAATGCATACCCCAATATTGCATTGTCCATGATGTTTTGCACAAGACTACCGTATTTCCTCGATTAAGCGCCCTGGGCGCTTATTTCAAATTTTGTTGCCAAGGGGGGCGCTTAATCGAGGGTGGGCGCTTAATCGAGGAAATACGGTATACATGAAAATATTTCCATGTGTTCGAAATTACTGGCACAGACTCAGTAATCTTTGAGAATGTGCACATCAGTTGAAGTTTACTCAATGAAACCTGACGTTAAACGCGGTTGCAAAAACTAATGGCATCAGAGAATAATTTGAGCCTTCAGTAATTAACGCCAGTTGATATTTCCATGATAACAGTATGAAGGTTGGAGAGGTTGTTTTCATCTGGAAATACCTGAAAATTAGTTACACAGACTGTGGGTAATCTTTAGAACTATATTTGGTAAAACTGAATTGCTAGTATTTTTTCAAAACAAAAATTGAACAATGCATCAGTTATGTTCCTTTGCAATAATTGTTTTTGTGCCTTAATGCTTGCAGGAATATTTTTTGGGGACATTTAGCCTTGCACGAATTGATCGGTACATTTAACCACTAAGCTTACCACAATGCAGTTAGCAAACTGGAGCCATTTCTGTTGTTAATTACCCTAGCAAACCGTTTACAAGGGCAAAACATAGCCCTAGTGGTAGGGTCACCCTAGCTCTCAGACAGGGTAACCCTAGCGGTAAGGTAACCCGGGCAGCCGAGTTGAGTTGTCCCGCCTGCTTGTAAACACATCGCTAAAAATAAGAGGAAATGACCCAGCGCTAGGGTAAGCCTAGTGCTAGGGTAACCCTATCTCCTTGTAAACGGGCCTTTAGTTCAGATAAAATTAATCCTATTGTTATTAAATTATAAATTATACATAAAAGTATACACATAACTGAAATGTAAAATAAATTATTAGTTCTCAAATAAATAATAGACTAACTGATCCCAAATGATGTCTGGTATTTCAGAAATAAACCTGTGATTTGGATGATTGGAGTCGTCTGTCTTCACATCAATTACCCTATATCATTATGACGTCACGGCTTGTTTATGAGGGGGACAGAATCGACTTGAACAATAGAATTTTCTACTAAATCTGCTCTGCTGAGGAAAATTTAACTTCGAATTGTCTGGTTTCCAGATATCAGCTGTATCAATTTTTATCCCACAATATTTACCGTATTTGGTGGCTGTTACCGCTATTCTACGTTCTTCAAAATGCATTCGATAGCAATTTTCTTTGTGTTGTTGCTGTTTTGTCCCTGTTTTGTCCCCCTCCCACGACCGTGATCCTTAGCGTTTAAACAATAGATTGTTTTGATATGACGTCATAGTGATATAGGTCAATTGCGGCGGATCACCACCACTAGATGTGCTCGAATGTTTTTACTCCTAACCCGGAGAATTTAAGTACTGGCCATCTATAAGATCCAAGAACTGGGAAATCGGACCAATTTCTACTCTATTTGAAGTCATTATCCTAATAAATGACAACACTGCAAGCTTGCATTAAAAGTTTGTGTTTACTTACATGTTGTCGGTATAATCAGCTCAGTCCACAGGAAACCCAAGCTCTGTTTGTGTTTTAAATTATAAGGGTTTGTATGAGATTTTTAACGAGTATTTGGTTGTATCCGTTAGGCCAGAAATACTGAAATAAAATCAATGAAAACTCCCCTGAAGTCTTTATCTGTTCTTTATTGGGCTCTGTATGCAATTTCAGCGAGGTCGAGGGGTAAAATTTCAACAGAATTCGCTGAAATTGCATACAGAGCCCAATAAAGAACAGATAAAGACTTCAGGGGAGTTTTCATTGATTTTATTTCAGTATTTCTGGCCTAACGGGTACAACCAAATACTCGTTAAAAATCTCATACAAACCCTTATGATTTAAAACACAAACAGAGCTTGGGTTTCCTGTGCTCAGTCGCTGTGCGTTTGGGATCACATCTCCTTTCGTAATGTGAAAATATTCCATCGAAAGCCCCTAAAAGTCCTGTCAGCCCTAGAATAATTGAACATCTTGGTATTTCAGTCGAAGAAACCTTTGATTTCAACAAAATAATGGTTAGAATGGCTCAAATGCTGGAACCTTGAAAACTTAAAAGACCGAGCAATATCGAATCTGATTGGTTGATCCTGTCACGTGTTGAATTGTTCGAACAATGGGCTCATGTGTAATCTGATTGGTTGGCGGCGAAAAAGCTCGACTTTCGTTCCGGCCAATATAGACGCTGTCAGTTCTGGTTCTTCCTCCGCTAGAAGTTCTAGTTCGTTTTCGTCGGTTGCATGTAGTGTACTCCCTAGCCCCTCGAGGAGGATTTGGGGAGGATTATTCGACAACACGCAACATAGACGTAGTAATTATATAAAAGCAGTCTGGGACCCATATACCCAAGTAAACATCAAGAAAATTGAGATGGTCCAAGGAAGAGCAGCGCGCTACACCCCGAAACAGATACCACAATACATCAAGTGTATCTGAAATGCTACAAGAACTCGAATGGGAAACCTTAGAACTAAGAAGAAGAAAGAATAGACTGTCTATGCTATATAAGATTCGTAATGATGTAGTTGCGGGTGGACAAACAGAAGTATTTAACACCAATGGGGAGAACAAGTCGACATCTACATCAATTCTCCTACAAAGTCCCTCCATAACAGACAAACTATCATCAGTTTTCTTTCTTCCCTAAGACCATAAGAGAATGGAATAGCTTACCATCAACTTTAGTCCAGGCTAAATCTATCTCCTCCTTCAAAACAAAGCTTGATCATCACTTCCTGTAAAATTAACTGATGCAGCTCTAATTACTTTTCTTTTTCATTATTATTATTTATTTATTTATCTATTATTGTTATTCTTTGCCAATGACCAAATAACTAGATAAAGCCTGATGTTCACAAGCGACATACTTGTACAAGCAACATACACAGTAGCACAGGGACAGGAAGCCCGACACTAAGAACGGCTGCGAGGGAGACTACATACACAGACGCAGCAATACATTGGTCATTTATAGCGGTACTTAAATTCGTTATATATCACTCTTTTTTTCCTCGTCGTCACAAGTGGGAAATTGCATAACAGATCCACTACCGTGCTATCGATGTGGGATGAATTAGTTTCTCACACGGCTGCCGCTCCGACGCGTAAGACTTCGATACTCTATTTAACTATTTCACTTCTTCCTAGATCCTAACCTTGCTATTCTTATAAAGGCCGTCTTATTGACCAACAAATATATTAATATTTCCAGAATTTGTTGTAATTCTTGCTGACTAAAGACGGAGAAAAACGTGATAGATATCGATAGTGACGACAAGTGAGTCGTGATAACGAACGAAATTAAAGCCCTCTGGCTGTCAGAGTAATTGCTGTTTTATCAATTAATCGCGCGTTCGTACACTAGAAGGATACATGTGTGAAAGGTAAAGTGTATTAACGATCAACTTATTAACGGCTGACGTCACCGTTAATATTTGAGTGATTTGAGTGAGTAAGATCGGACGTGTTCGGAAAGTTGCTGTGAAGGGGATTCATAACAACTGAAATTCGAATTGAAGCTCATGAAGGAGTCAGAAACAAGCAAATTACGACAAGATAAGTACTTTAATTCTTTAGCCCATTGACATTAACTTTAACGGGTAAACATGATATTTTGATCGGTATTCTAAGCGTATCAATGTTCATTCATTGAAAACTGACTCAGAATTGGATCGAAGAAAAACGTGACAGTTTTACCGTACATATAGTTGTGTTGATGTTCTTTATGGAACCTAAATGGTGTTCCTCTTAATTGGCTGTATAAATAAAGACCGTGTTATGTAAACGTGATTTCGTGGATTGGTTTTTGAGATTTTTTACCTTTTAATTTCTTCCTAATCGTGTTATTCTTATAAAGGAATCGTTATTGGCCCAAAATACACATGAACCTTTTCTGAATTTGCCGTATTTCTTGCTTTGTGAAAGAGTTAGAAATAGTGACGTGACACTTACGACAACAGAGTATGAGAGTATAAGATATTTGCGGTTGAACTTTCCGATTACAGGCTGCGTGCATCCTCTAGTACTTAGGAAATGAGTCCTTTTCTCAACGCAGTGCGATCAGTAGGACTCTAAAGTCTTTCACAATGGAAATTAAGTTAGAGCTTCAGTTAGATAAAGACAGCTCTTCGTCATATGTTCTTAGAATCATTAGTAATATGAGCGAATTCTAGCTTTTAATGATCGTGTTGTTACTGACAAAGCGTCAGTGAGTTAGTGTCATAGTTTTTTTAAATTTAACAATTAGACTACGAGCTTGAGGTTTCTATCGGCGAGGGGCGAAGCCCTGAGTCAACTATTATAGTCGATAAAACCTCCGGGGGGGGGGGGGGGGGGGGTACTCTTATACTTCATACTTCATACTTCATACTTTATTTATCTTTCCTTAAAAAGGCTTTTCAAAGACAAAATACAAATACAATACAACTACAGTGTACATGATAATTTGAATTACATCTATTAATTTAACCTATTTTGAGTTTGATATAATTTGCTCTTCAGCTTTCGCTTGAAACTTAAAACGTCTTTACTTAATTTCAGTTCATTATCTAGTGAGTTCCATATTTTTACTGTTCTGTAATAAAAACTTCTCTGACCACTCGCAGATTTGAATAAGGGGATTTGTAATAATTGCGAGTTTCGAGTTTCACGACCACTAATATTGAAGCGCTTCGTGAATTTAGATATTAAATAACCTGGTGCGGAATCAGTCATACATTTGAATGCCAGAGTGGCACTTCTAAAATACACTAGCTTATCTACTGGGAGCCAATTTAGCTCTTTTAGTATAGGTGTAATATGGTTATACTTTTTGGCCCCGCTAACGATACGACAGGCATAGTTTTGACATGATTGTAGCTTACGTATGTTTCTATTAGATGTATTTGCCCATACATTCGAGCAGTAAAGCAACTTACTAAATACTAATGTATTAATAACAGTAATTAAAGTGTTCTTATTAAACGCGTGTTTAACACGGTTTATTTGTGCTAGTCGAGAAAAGCATGAAGAAACGGTCTTAGTAATGTGTTCGTCGTAGGTTAAGTTCGTGTCTAAGATCACGCCCAAGTCTTTGGCACTGGATACTGGTAACAGCTCCTTTCCTAGCAATGAAATCTTAAAATATTCTAGTTCAGCTATAGGTTTATAAATATTCTAGTTCTTATATATAGGCTACGTACATACATAGGCTATACGGGTACGTGCCGCTCGTCAGGGTATGGTTTTTGACAATTCTTAGCCTGGAACAGGGTGTATAAATCACTGTTTTGGTCTGGAACAGGGAAGATGTTGTGTATGGTTCATGTGGACCAGGTAGTTTCCGATCATGAATATCTGGGATGCATGGTCCAAAGGATTAAGCAGCTTCTTGTGATTGTGAATGTAATCCTAGTCACATAGCTCTTGCACAACATAGCTTCATAGTCTCTTGTTTCTAGTCTGGAACAGGATATATTTTTGCCATTTTGCCTGGAAAAGGGTAAGGGTTTCAATGTTATGATTAGTTTGTTTATCAACGGCCACATAAATTAAAGGCCAGCTTTGAGGCGAACTAAAATGCTCTCGATTGTTTATAAGTTTCATAAAAGAAGTACCCATATACTTTGGATAACGAATTTCATAATTTCTACCGGATTAGAAACCCAATCGAGCCCACGAATTTTCTCCGGATGCTTCGAATATGATTTTAACAGTACTCGGCAGGAAGCCAGTTGTTCTGTCTTTAGATTCTAATTAGGTTTACGAGTGCGACTTTTCACAACTCTACAAGCAAACACATACTCTTGCTACCTTGTTTTCATGTTTCCAGTATTGCTTAGCTGTATTTGGAGATCTCTACTTTCCTTGCGAATGATATATTTTGAGTGTAAAATGAAATGTCGACTCGTACTCGCACTCGAGTCAATAACAGCTGAACTCGGCAGATTGGACTTTGACCCGCGATCGTAGTTTTGGTAGCAAGACTTTCTGGACCTACTGCAGGATGAAAAAAAAAGGTTAAGGACATTGCTTTCTCTGCTAATAAAAATGCAAAACATATACAGATACGTCGTAACACCTCAGTGGAGCTTAGCCATGCGAAATTATAATTACGAATGATCTTGATGCCAGAAGTGGTTGCATGAGTTTGTGCTTTGTATTTCCAACGAAGCCTGCCGGTCCATTAGTGCAGGAAATCCCCGGGAAACTCAAGTAGTAGTCCCGTTTGAACCACAAGTGTTCTCTTGTAGATCTAGAGAAAGTAAAATGTGGACTGCTGAAGGATTATTTGTCGAGTCGCTTCGCCTCGCTGTCTCGGTCCTTTCTCCGGAATTCCTCTACTCGCCACTCTAGTCCGGGATTCGAAGAAATATTCGAACTAAAGTTTCATTTAAAAAAGAATATATTCAAAAGTTAAGATAAAAGAAAGTCAGTTAAGCATATATACCTATGAATAATTACACGATGGCCCAAACTAGGGATGGATTTCGAAAGATTCGAGAGTCCCATAACAACAACAACAACGATCTTTCTGATTTTCGTAGCCCACGGAAATGATTTGCGCGCGCAAAGCACCATGGGCTCGGACACAGGGTCTTTAAAGATAGAAGATTGTAGTCTGAGGTCATTCTTTTTTTTTTGCAATACAATTTCCATCAATAAACTTTGATATAGACAGAGCTCCGCAATCGTAACTTTTCCCCATAAGTTGGCGTTTCATTTGAATTAATTTGAATTAAATTTAATGTAATGACGTACTTTATCTAGAGTTAACGTTTCCTAGAGTACCGTCGTGGAACTAATGTTTCGGCATAAGAATGAGTAATTATAATGCTGGCACTCGGCATCGAGCGAAAGTCGAGCCTGATTTCTTTTTTTTCGCTTTGCTATCTGGTTTCCAACCAAATTTAAACATGTTAACTACGTATACTCACTTGATTAATAAAAGTATTATTTCCTTCGATGAAAAAAAGGAAGACAGATCTTTGATTGCCAAAAAAGAATTGTGAAATTATATTTGTATTATCAAAGAAAATGGAAAATACTGAACTTATTTCTCTGAGTTTCCCCATTGCGTGCCGTCTTAATCTAGGATAAAAGTTTTAGTGTTGCCTTATATTGTGACAGCATAGCTTGTAGAAGGATTCTTTTGTGTTCATACGGCAAACAGGAAAAGTATATTGAAAGTTAAAAAAAACTGAGAATAACAGGGAATTTGAGAGTACAGAAACATCCAGAATCGAATCGGCAATCTCGTACTAGAAGAAGACGAATTCTTTTCCAGTTCAATCTATAGTTAATTTTCTCACTTTTTAGTTTAGGTCTACGTTGGGAAGGTACGTTTTCTACGAGGAATATGAATCCTTAAAGCAAAATTTAATCCATAAAATCCGTTTGTACGCGCTAGGAACTTTCCCTTACGTGCCGAACCAATTGGTTTGTTTTAGTTAGTATCTGCCTTTGCTAGTACATGAAAGGCAAAATGCCAATACTAGCTGTAAACTTTCTCACTATTTACTTTGTGTTTAGTTCTACTTTGTAGAATATTGAAAATAACATGTACAAACGTTCTTATAGGAAACACCTCCAATGATAACACAGGAGGTTTTGCACACCGTTGAGAAACACTATGCCGAACATATCCTTATTTCAAATCTATTGCCAATCTATCGATTCTATCGGTTCATTAAAACTTGTATGTGACATACACTTAAAATAAAACTCCCTATCAAAGTTTCTGGGACAATTTAGAGCTCAGTTGCCGGATAACGTTAACGTTTTACCAAAAACGTTCAATACCTGGATGAGAGGATCTAAGTCTCTTGTTCGGCCCGGCACCGCCTTCGTAAAATTGTTCGCTTGGTAGATATTGACACCTGATGCTGTCGACAAAGCCTTTCCTCAAACAAACTCCCAGAACTTCATTACTTTTGTATTGACAAAGACTAAATCAAGAAGTCTTGATTTCAAAAGTGCTTGTCTGTTTATTTATCTTGTGGACAAGAAGAAGAATGAACGAAAAAGGTTGAAGAGGACCAATCTTGAACTTTTGGTCTTACCAATAAATGTGATAATTCAAAACTCCATTCGAAGGGTTTTTATTTGCTGAAAACCAGATATAGCCTCCAAATGAAGAATTTACACAAGTGTATCTCAAGCAATGTTTTAAAGTTGATGTGAATATAATTTCATAAACATTATTTTAAGTGACGATCATAGTTCTACTGATTTGCTGAAAGAAAACATGTTTGTGGGACTTATCCAATTTGTCAAAGGAACTATCTCGAAACTTTCTGTCAATTTGTCAGATAAAAAAGCATAATCAGTTCTCGAATGTCAAAACAGTAGGATGCAACTAATATATGATATTTGAAGCAAACTTAATCACAGTGCTTATATAACGGGCTGCCGCAGAACGTCAGAAATTGAAATAGGTCTGGTCCATACATTTGAAAGCCCCGTCAAAACGGTCAAGGTTTGTAACAAGTGCGAGATTTGAAGAAACGCTTATATCAAAGTAAGTACAACTCATTACAGTAACTAATTTCAATCGCATCATTTTGAATATTTCGGTGCAATTCTAAGTCGATCGAGAAGGAAATTTAGAATATACCAAAGAAGAAAGAAGTTTTGGCTTTAAGGTGTGGCAGAATTTCTCAGTTGCGTTGTGCGTATATTTTTAATATCTCATCTATAATTACGCCGAAATGATCTCTGAGCACTTAGTTGACTCAATGATCCAACACACTTTTAACTGAAGTAATGCGCTTAATGAACAGAACCAAGGAAGAATTGAATGAGATCTCAAACAACTTTC
Source organism: Actinernus sp. WN-2022 (assembly GCA_030867875.1). Taxonomy (NCBI): domain Eukaryota; kingdom Metazoa; phylum Cnidaria; class Anthozoa; order Actiniaria; family Actinernidae; genus Actinernus; species Actinernus sp. WN-2022. The sequence goes on along the minus strand of JAOWCC010000196.1, from coordinate 11,818 downwards.
GGGTTGATCTTATTACCCTAAAATAAAATACCTGTAGTAATCTTTACTTTATTCACCGAAGACATCTGGGACGTTAATCATATTTCGTTAATTACTTTTTTAAACTTCGACTACTTTGCTTAAAGATATATAACATCAAGCCTTTTTCTGTTTATCATTTGAATACGCGGACAGATTTTAAAATGACTAGCTTTTTAAAGGAAACAATATTATAAGCTAGCATTTCTTTCTTAATATTCAGTGAGTTGTTGTAGAAAAACTGAATATATTTTGTAAAATAAACCGATCATGCCGGCGATACTGAAGAATTCAGTAAGCACGGGTTGGAAGCAGCCGTTATTTTTACATCGGCTTATTTCAAAAGCGTGGTCAGATAAAACGTCTAACATGAGGAGCTTAACCTGACTTAGGATTTCTCAGCGTGAAGACTATGACGTCTCAAAATCGAATTACGATTTTGACATTTTGTGGTTTCAGTGTTGTCACCACTTTATTTAATATAACATAAACACTTTCGAAGATTTTGCAGGTATGATTCCTGTGGAGAGATGAAATTGGAGGCAGAAATTATATTCTAGCCGTTGACGCTAAATGCATGCGATCATGGATGTCGCGAACGCTGAGACCTTTTCACTTAAAATGGTTTTTGGAGCTTCACTTGGCAAACTTAAGATGTGGTACGCTCTGTCAAACAGCCATTGTGATTGTAAAGTGAGACGATTTGTCAAGAACAAGGCTTTTGAACGGTTCTCGAACGAGATTTTCCAAGTGAAAGTATTAGATTTGTGGCGGGAAAATCAGTGGTGAATGCGCTCCATTCGAATAAGTTCTGGACGGAAAGAAGAAACACTGAAGAAGAGCATGTACGCCATTACTCTGTTTGGACTCTGTTGTGGGCTGCTAAAGTAGCAGCAGTCTTGTTGGGATCATATCAAGGTTTTTTGGCCTCATCCGAGTTCACTAAGCAAGTAATACTTAACGCGATGAACTCCTTCGACCTCACGCGGTCCGCTGTGATCGCGGGTGAATCAGAGAAAAAGGTAACCCTGAAGACTCGTCAAATTGAAGTATTAGTAAACGAGCTGTCGTTTTAACTAGGAGAAAGAAAGGAAACGAAAGCACCCATCGCTGCTAGCGTGTTACAATTTATTTTGTTTGAAGTTATTTATTATTAAGTGGTTACGTAGATTTTTAACCGGCCTGTTGAACAAACCATCAGTCGGGATTATCAATTTTTCCTCAACCATGCAAATTTACTTAAGCTTTTTTAATTTCCTCTCAAACTTTCACAATCATGTACATCTAAAGGTACTATCATACATAGGTAATATTTTTATTTTATTTTAGTGATAATGTGTCATTGCATGTGTATCTCTATTTTGTGTATTTGTGTTTTTATACATTGCTTCATCCGATCAAGGGCCGATCGATTTTTGAAAAAAAGCGGGGGAGAATTACCTGTGTCCAGAGCACCGGGATAACAAGATAGATTGCCTGTGTTACGAGCACTGGGGTGACTAGATAGATTGCCTGTGTTACGAGCACTGGGGTGACTAGATAGATTACCTGTGTTACGAGCACCGGGGTGACTAGATAGATTGCCTGTGTTAAGAGCACTGGGGTGACTAGATAGATTGCCTGTGTTAAGAGCACTGGGGTGACTAGATAGATTACCTGTGTTACGAGCACTGGGGTGACTAGATAGATTGCCTGTGTTAAGAGCACTGGGGTGACTAGATAGATTACCTGTGTTAAGAGCACTGGGGTGACTAGATAGATTACCTGTGTTAAGAGCACTGGGGTGACTAGATAGATTACCTGTGTTACGAGCACTGGGGTGACTAGATAGATTACCTGCATGTGTAAGAGCACTGGGGTGACTAGATAGATTACCTGTGTTAAGAGCACTGGGGTGACTAGATAGATTACCTGTGTTACGAGCACTGGGGTGACTAGATAGATTACCTGTGTTACGAGCACTGGGGTGACTAGATAGATTGCCTGTGTTAAGAGCACTGGGGTGACTAGATAGATTGCCTGTGTTAAGAGCACTGGGGTGACTAGATAGATTGCCTGTGTTACGAGCACTGGGGTGACTAGATAGATTGCCTGTGTTACGAGCACTGGGGTGACTAGATAGATTACCTGTGTTACGAGCACCGGGGTGACTAGATAGATTGCCTGTGTTAAGAGCACTGGGGTGACTAGATAGATTGCCTGTGTTAAGAGCACTGGGGTGACTAGATAGATTACCTGTGTTACGAGCACTGGGGTGACTAGATAGATTACCTGTGTTACGAGCACCGGGGTGACTAGATAGATTGCCTGTGTTACGAGCACTGGGGTGACTAGATAGATTGCCTGTGCCAATACTATACCACGATCGCTAGTTAGACTGGTTTAGCTGATAAAGGCCGGGATTGAGACCTTATCCACAATCTCGTGAAACCGACAGGGACATCATCACTTTATAGCGACACATTTTTACAAAGAAATGCTGGGCGTCAGTTTGTCAGTAGTTCGTCAAACGCGTTAAGTTTGAATTTATATTCCATTTTATTCAGTCCTTTGCAACCAAACGTTGTCTGTCGATAGAAAGATAGTATTAAATGATTTATCAGAATTAATTCATTGGATTCCAGCAAATTCTAAAGCATTTAAATTGTTTGTGTATGTCTATAATTATAGGGAACATATATACATAAAATTTTGTGGGGAAGCATTTAGAGTTAATTCTCTAAAAGGGTTAACTGCATGAACTCGCCACTGATTTCATCCTTCAACAAAGAGTAACCATAATAACCTCCGCAGTACTTCTTTTCATGCTCCTGGTGTGAGCATTGACATATAAGCTTGTTCATCAATCGATCGGTAGATACTTAAGGGGAGTTATGTTACGGTCCCTGTGGCGCAAAAGTGAACATTGAATGTTCACTAGCGGCGGGGAGTCCAAATCCTGGCCTGTGCTAAGCTCCTCATGCTACGCGATCACTAAACATCTGAAACCAGCCATGCCTTGACCGAACAGCACAAACCACTTCTTGTGTTGATTCTGATGAACTCTACCATCCATATGGAGGTCGTAGTATGGGTATCTATCACTAAAGATCTAAACCAGCCATGCCTTGACCGTACAGCACAAACCCCTTCTTCAGTGTTGATTCTGATTAACTCTACCATCCATATGGATGTCGTAGCATGGGTATTAATCACTAAATATATAAAACTGCCATGTCTTGACCGTACAGCACAAACCACTTCTTCAGTGTTGATTAATTCTGATGAACTCTACCATCCATATGGAAGTCGTAGTATGGGTATCTATCACTAAAGATCTAAACCAGCCATGCCTTGACCGTACAGCACAAACCCCTTCTTCAGTGTTGATTCTGATGAACTCGACCATCCATATGGAGGTCGTAGCATGGGTATCTATCACTAAATATCTAAACTAGCCATGTCTTGACCGAACAGCACAAACCACTTCTTCAATGTTGATTCTGATGAACTCTATACCATCCATATGGAGGTCGTAGTATGTGTATCGATCACTAAATATCTAAAACAGCCATACCTTGACTGTACAGCACAAACCCCTTCTTCAGTGATGATTCTGATGAACTCTACCATCCATATGGATGTAGTAGCATGGGTATTGATCACTAAATATATAAAACTGCCATGTCTTGACCGTACAACACAAGCCACTTGTTCAGTGTTGATTCTGATAACAACATCGCTGCAGTGCAAAATCAATTATATACTGCATGTATTCCCCAGTATTACATCTAAATCTATAATCTATTTAGAGAAACAAAAACATATGTAAATGTTATATATATCTAACTACAGACAATGACAACTACAGACAAAGCGAATAAAGGAAATACAAAAGTTCACGGCGAACAGATAATTATACTGCACTTTTACACGTGATTCATGTTCTCACTTATGCACCTTCATTTCGAAAATGCAACAGTTATTATCCATCGAGAAGCCTAGACCTCGTCAACACATAAATGACTTGAGGCACATGATAACTCCCGAGCGACTCATAGCTCGGTAACGTGCGTGTGTGGATGGCCGAGTGACTCAAAAATACTAGTTGGAGAGTGCGCTGTTCGTGCTTTTAAGGCCACATTAATTCGAGCACGTGAAACAGATCTCAAGTTTAAGGAACGCAATCCCGGGACACTTAGCTGCCTGTAACAGCCACTGCGCGCGGGCTCTTCCGTAAAACTGGATGGGTAACGAAGTGAAACGAAACAGTTGCTACAGGCTACGGGACACTTAGACCAATTTTGTATTGTTAGTATGAAGTCACAAATTTCAAATCCTTTAACCTCAGTTCGGTGTGAATTTCATGCATTCTCGGTCGACCGTTAAAACCCTCGGAGTGCGCCCGAGTTCTTAGATCCGGCCTGCCGTCTCACAACATCTACGTACTAATCTTCATCAGTATCCGACTGAATGAAGTTAGCAGAATCCCTAACATTTTTAGTTTTAATATTAAGACTTGGATCAGATATAACTGATGGTAATAGAACTGAGTGCGTGCAATTTTGTTCTGTTATATCGGTACACTCAACAAAATTTCTCAATTCCGATTGGCGGAGAGCTAGCGCATTTAATGGCAAATTTACCATAATTTCAGACAATTGCCTGTAATTCATAAGGGGGCTTTCATTTATTAGAGCGGGGGGGGGGGGGGAATTGCTAGGTGTGTGCTCCTACTTAAAACATTTCACAACCTCCCCCTTGTCTTCATCTGAGGTTTGGTCATCAGTTTAAAACAAAAATTAAGTCGCGCGCTGATAAACCGGTTTTAACAGGCTTGACAAGCCCAGAATCTTGAGCGAAAACAATATGAATGCTGCAGAGCCTTCTTTTCTTTTCTCCTCTTTTAGTAACAATCAGCCTTTCAGCTTGTCTCAGTATTCGTACATATTTGCTGATTAGATCCCATCCAAGGTAGAATTTTAATTGTTTCCAATGCGCGCTCGTGAAATAATGGTCTATTTTTTGGCGTCATTTCTAGTGCATATTAAAAAGTAAGCTAAGAGATTACGTAGATCATACCCTGCGAGCAAAGCCTTCTTCGATCCCACGAAAAGCGAGAAGAAAATAAGTAATGTACTGGATGCAAGGATCAACGATTAATTAAAAGTCTGACTCATATAAGGAAAACCTGTGAAATACATCGCAAAATGAGCAATGAGATTATTGCTTTCGCGCGATTATTCTTTGAAGGTACCGACGTACTCTATGTACAGTCGACAATTTACTGATTAACCAATCATGCTTCGAGTTTGCTACATATCCAATATCTGTATTACCGACCATAAACCGATAACCAACGAGGTGCAACATTCGAGTTCGGAGTTCAGCTGGACAATGATAACAAAACTCGCATGACTGGAACGAGTGGAGATAAACAATTCAGAAACTAACCTTTGTAAACTACCCGTCTCTCCTCAAATTCAACATTGTTTGTTCCCATCCTAGTTCCCAGGAAGACCCTGGTAAAGGCTAGATCACGTGTCTGATCAAATACTCCCAGATTGTGAGTATTTCATCACGTGATTTGACGATCTAAGATGACGGCCAAGCTAAAAATGGGAATATTTCATGACGTGTACAAACCATAGGTATCCCAATCCGGAGTGAGCGAGATGCGATAACCCGGCGTTTACTTATTTCCACGCGGCGTATGATGCAGTGAAAACAGGTCTACCAAACGGCTCGAAATGGAGTTTATTTGGATAAAGGAACAGTATCATAGTACTACCAGGATGTAACTCTCTGATCATGAACTGAAAGAGAATCCTAAAAAGCCGTTAATTTTCTGTTAGCGCGGAAGCGAAGCGACCGATATCACATGGCTTAATTCTCCTGGCTTTCCCACTGATGAAACTTACCAGAAAACTACCTAGTAATACACTTCATCTATTGCTCTACCTACACAACGTGTTTAAGGTTATTTAAAATTATTGAGTGATATTAGATACGATTAAACAAGTTCATCTCTGTTGTCCCAGTCCGTTGGGCCAATAAAAAGCATTGATAGAATAACCATTGCGTTTTAACCGAAGAGCCAATGAGAACGTGTGATAGTTCAGCCTTTTCCTGGATCTTTCCTTGTGCCAGCCGCCATGTTGGATGCGCGGAAGACCTGGAACGAAGTTAATTTACACCTTGATGATGAACTGAGAAGCCCACGCGACACGGCAGGCGTCTTTTGATGAATAAGACAGTTATTTTCTCTTTGTAATGAGCCGATTTAACACCCAACACGTGCCTTTTAAAAATCCATCAAAGAGAAAACCTAATGCCACAACTGGACAAAGCACCCACAAACTGTTGCCATTTCCTCGCACAGTTCATTATGATCATGCAAAATTCGTAAAAGTTACAATCTGTAGAATGTATGTTGGAGGGTAAGGGGTTGCTATTAACTCTGTGGCATAACCACCAATACCTAGCTTGAAACTTGGTGATCTGGCTAATTTTGATGTGCTCTTTGCAGTCATGGAGTTTTTCTCTTTTCTGAATTAAAAATACACGCTTGGGTACTACATGCCATTTATTTATGGTAAGAGCATTTAGTGCGCGTTCATATTTCTCTTGGTTTTCCAAATAACCCGATAGGAAGTGGTATGTTCTCACTGTGTGTTGTGTGAATTCTAAATCTTAAAATCTACCAATACGATAAAGCTAAGTTTAATTGATATCATCATTCAGTTAAGCGGGAAATAGTCAATCTCAAAAGAATTAGTGATAAAACAAGATCTAGAAAATTTAGCCATGGAACCGGTAATCCTAGCTGAAAGAAAATGTGACGTAGTAAGTCTTTGAATCCGATACGGCCCTGACCTTATTATAAGCTACACAATTCTTGAAAGAAAAACCGGTGCAAATTTGTATGGGCCCAACATTTCCTCACTTCGTGCTTATATAGTTGGCGCCATTACTAAAGGAAATGAAACAATCTAGTGATTTTCGCGCTGTATAAAATTCCTTAAAGTGCATATAAGCCCTGTCTAATTATATTTCTTACGAAGAGACTAGAGGTCATAGACAAAGGATTCCGGAATAAAAAGCATAATTAACTGGCCAGGGCTTATATGCACTGATAAGAAACGAATCCAACTTCAACTTATGATATCCAAAGTTTTAATTATATAATAAAACAATATTGCGAAAAGCAATTCATTGTCAGATATACGATTTTGTATTACAAAGGCTCCTCCTGAAAGAGGCGCTTTATCTTTTCAGTGTTTCTGTTGCTGTTATGGCTATGGGATACGGTTCTGTAACACAGCAGTCCAATTCATTGTTTTAAATTGTGTTGCATTTCTGCACGCATTACCCCCTTTCTCCTTCTCTACCATTTGCAGAGGAGTGACTTGTTGTAAAGGGCGCTCAGTAAATTATTTCTTACGTTCTGGCTAACCAGGCCGCAGATTTTCGCTAAATTGTTAACTCAAAACTTGGCTGGTTGGGATGCACGAGTTTGATCGATTACGCAATTTTAGGTGCAGTCCTCGACTAAACAAACTTTCATTTAAGGTTATACATATTTTCATTTGTTCTCACCTTTATTAAGGGGGTACTTACAAGGGATTCACGGCTTTTTTATTAGTGTGGCCGTACGAAGAATTTGTAAATCGGGTAACAATTAACTGATGGAAAAAGCTGTGGGTTTTCCTTCATATTATTAGGTATACCTCCTATCGTGAGACAAGCTTGCATACTTGTGGGAAAATAACATTTATATCGACTTGTTTCCTCAGCGGTTCACCTTAGCTTTTGCTGATAACAAGACAACAAACTACGCTTCTTAAATCAGAATAACCGTGAGAGAAAGTATAGCTGTCTTATTTTCAATTGTGTTGATATGTCAAAGGTGCAAAAGTTCTCTGCGTTTGAGAATTGGCAAAAATAGAACGAAATATTGGGTCTACTGTGCCTACCGGAGAAATTGTGCTAAGCACCAAGTGGTTCAGTCAGTGAGGGAATATTCCTACCTCGTCAATAATGAATGAAAAGAACCTTAGAACGTCAATATACTACTGAATACATGTTATTATTTCGGTCGGGAATCAATTGATATCAGTGAGGATATTTTAAATCCGTTAGACTACTGAAGTCACGAGATACCAAGCTAACTATTCACAGACAAGTATTTTGTCTAAATCTTATGTAGTGTTTTAATTTGTAGTATCGCATCGATTTTTCAAAATACATCGTTTTACATTTATATTTTAAATTGGATTTTAACGTGCACAGAAACGTAGAATGTACTAAACAGAACGACTCGACTTCCCTTTACGCGTCATTTATCAATTCCAGAAGCTACATACTTCAGATTCTTTTAGGGAGGCGGATGTATTCTCGAAAATTAGTGACACACAAGCAGTAATGTTTTCCAATTGCTTGGAACGCTACTTTCTCCTTGAGAATACCCACGGCTGAAGGGCTCATATGGCGAGTAGAGACTTGAGATTGCCCAATACAGAAGGTGTGGCCAGAAATAGAGAAGGAGAAAAACCTCGCGGCAAAAAAGAAAACAAAGTCGACCCCATAAAAAAATATCTAAATGTTTCAATTCTAATATTGTTTCGATTTAATTTGATCTTTTCTTACTTGATACAGCTATATTTGCCGGTTTAAGTTATGCTCCTTCGCTTCTTGTCGATTTTAGCTCTAGGGTACAAGCAATTTAGCTGTACAATTTATAGCTGACATTTTTAATGCACCGGAAAAGAAAGTATCTTTGCTGGGAAAGATAGAAAATAGACTTTAATATTGATTTTGATTTTTACTTCGTATTTTACAGCTCATGGATATTTATCCCCTATCCTAGCTGTAGCCGGCTTGATAGTCTTCTTCATTTCCCTATGTTTGTTTTAGCTCTAATTTCTTAGTTTCATATGATGTTTGTTTTGTGAGGTCCATTTCGCAACTGAAGATGCCAACAAACCACCCTGTACTGATTTTTGTATACTAACACTTCGTTTGCCATGAATTGTTATAAATAGATAAAAGTTTACTTAACGATTATTCATACGATTCAGTGGATGGCAAAATACTGATTAACGGCAAATCTTTGGTCCTGTTAGTTCAGGGGACTTGCAAGGCTCAGTGAAGAATTCAGTGTGTACCAATAACAAATTTGCAACAGCATTTTTGAAACATTTGTCGTTCTCTACAGAAGGCTTTTAAGATTTTGACGCAGAGCTTTAACTAAACGCGTCAAATATAGAAAACCCATTAACAGCAATAAATGAGTTCAAAAGTGTCAAAATTCGCGCATTATTTCAGTACTTAAAACTTAAAAACATACGCTGGGGAACATAATTCTTATCCTGTGAAATGCTCTTAGTCCCGAATTTACCACCACAAACCACGGAAGCTTGCTACTTTCCGCCGATAAAAACAAAACCGATAGCAGATTTGTAAAATCTAAAAATGCTTAGAAGACTTGCAGTAGATCATCTGACAGCTAATCTGACTTTTCATAATCCTGTTTGTTAAAACGCTTTGGGAACCATAAGACACATAACTATACCTATTCAGTTAAAGACCCCAGGAACGCTACACCAAGTTAAGTTCCCCTGTTCAACTTACGCATATTCTGTGAATCGCTAATGCATTCATGACAAACTCGAGGAAGTGATTCACGTCACTTTAATATTAATTTGTAGTATACTTAGCAACGCTTCGTAAATCTATCAGTATTCTATAAATCCGCTTTAAGATGTTGGTAAAAGTGCGAGCTATAAGACAGAGCGTTAGAATCATCGTCGCACAGTGTAAAAGGGAATTGGAAGCGAAAGTCGTTCAAGATTATCGAAGCAGGGTAAGATTGTGTGTGAACTGATCTGATTCAATATCACATTTTTATGAACATTTTTATGAAATCTTGAAGTTCTCTACCCTCGATGCTCATATGAGTCTATGCCATTTTCTACGGATTATTCACTCAGGTGTCATTTTATATATCTGTAATGCCATAAAGATGTTATAATGTTCTCTGCGATAGCGACATCTGGGCATTCGAGTATAATTAAAATATACCGAATAATTATTTCTAATCCGCGGTTTGCCTTTCATTTTTAGAGAAAATCCATTTTAGCCATCAAATATAAAATATATAAATGTTTTTTAAATGATCGTTTTGTAACACCACCGAATTCGATACTAAAGGAAACATTTGTCATCAAGCGATAAACATTAGCCACATTTTATCAATGCTCTTCGATTCCTCAAACTAAACTGTAAGTTCTTATGTAAACAAGATCCTGGGGAATATTGAAAAGTTCATCTTATAATATTCCTTATATTTTCTTCTGGGAATCGTTTGAACTATTGAACTAAACTATGAGTTTTAACCGGAATAATAGACCAGTTCGCGGTAAATTCCGACATTTTGAAAGGGGTGCAAACATGGCGCGAAATACAGTGTTTGTATGGGAATCGATGGGAATCCGATGCCAAATAAAATCCGTAAAATCGAATTTCTGAAATATTCTTCAGATACAAACTTAAGATACCAGGTAAAAGATTAACATATCGAAATTTTGAGGCATGTAGCTGTGCTGAGAAGCGTGCAATCGTGTTTTCAGTTTTCCATACATTGTCTGTAAAAACGAGTCAAATTCCGCGTGAAAATTTACAGGCAATGCATGCAAAACTGAAAACACGATTGCACGCTTCCCAACACAGCTACATCCCTCAAATTTCGATATGTTAATCTTTTTCCTGGTATCTTAAGTTTGTATATGAAGAGTATTTCATAAATTTGATTTTACGGATTTTATTTGGCATCGGATTCCCATCGATTCCCATACAAACACTGTATTTCGCGCCATGTTTGCACCCCTTTCAAAATGTCGGAATTTACCGCGAACTTGTCTATTAACACAAGGAACATCACAGGCGATACTAGCTGCTCTCGGCACTGCTATACCATTTAATACAATGTGAGTTTACTTTAGATTTTGGATTAATTGATTAAGGAACAAATTTCACCATTATATATTGCGAGATGTCACTTTAGCTGTGTTCTTGCACCTGTTGTGTTTTATTTTGCCGAATAGCCTTTTACTTTCGCCAATTTAACGGTGTCGGAGATAAAGATAAAGAAAGTCTTCCCAATTGAAGTGATAAAACACAGTCTGAACATGCATATACTACGTATAAATTGGGATTTTTCAGTCATTTCTTGCTTCTTCTTTTTCTCGAAATTCATACAAAATGTACACTTACAACCAGTTTTACTTTTCACATTTCTCTACATAGCCACAAATGCATGCAGTGAAGAAAATAGCATTCATCATAAAAAATTGCTGTGAGTTCTTTTCCATCCATCTAGAAACTAACTCAGTTGTCAAGCAAGCGTTGGATCGTTGTATAAGGCTATATAGACGCAAAACTACCCGATGACAGAATGTTCGACAGTCCCTATAGTCTCAAACATCGTTATCCATCTCTTCTACGATCTGTCAGGTTTTTTAAATGAATATTAACTCTAATCGGCCATATAACAGTTCTATCACACAGCTGATTGAAAGCATTTGTTCCCTTATATGGTGTACTCTCCTCAAGTCAGTTCGTTCTACAGGCGCCACTTGTAATCGTTCGCGCCTGCAGATTTTTCCGCTCTCGACACTTCCATCGGTATATTAGTAGTTCTAATATACCGCTGACATGCTGAACCAATATCAATCAAAACGTATTTGACAAGGCGCCGGTCACTATCGAAAGGTGCTTGTTAAAGGACAATGTGAAGCGATTCAAGCATCTCCTTTCAGTA